>JAVXUP010000482.1:0-452506 GCA_033070095.1 Escallonia herrerae | reverse complement strand
TGGTTATTTGAAACATAGCTTGAAGCAATGTATCATATTCCTCCAAAAATCATCATCACCAACCAGGATTTGGCAATTAAAAAAAACAATCGCTAAGGTCTTTCCAGATACTCATCATGGCTTGTGCACATGGCACGTAAGCAATAAATATCCCGAACGGCTTCACAATGTATATGCAAACCATCCAACATTCAAGAGTGACTTTAATACATGTGTCAAGAAATCGTTGACGGTCAACGTGTTTGAGGAGAGGTGGGCAAAGTTAATGGATGACCACTCTTTGCACAATCAAGAATGGCTGAAAGCGTGACCTAGGTAATACGAACAGGCCACGTTCAGCATAGGAAAGTCTATTGTAGGCTGAGGCTCAGGCCCAAAGTACTGTTCATCGATCCAATCTCTCTTGGTCGGCCTCAATGCCTTCGTCGCTTTTCCTTTCTTGGATCGGATGATTGGGCGCTCTTGAGGAGTTGCTTGTGTCACCTGACCCTGGGGCTGAGAACCATACGCGTCAACTAGAAAGCGAGTAGATGGCTCCCCCTGGTAACACCGGTACGCATTACTAAAGTTGCGAACTTCAGCCTTATACCTCTCAATGGACTTCTTGATACTGTCAGGGACACACGCAACAAACGAATCAAACTCCTCCAGTTGCTTGAACAACCCACTGCCTATATCAACCTAAAAAAACATGAATGGAGAACATGGCTAATCAGACAGGTTGCAAGCATGGTCGATAACAATACAAAAAAATTGAACCAGAAGAAAATGACTTGCAATGTTCAACGCCCAAAACTGTTCGATAATCGCACGTGGCTCGTACGTTGTCCTCTTCACTTGGGAAGGCATTAGGTTGGTCAAAGTTCAGCCCTCAGCCCTTCCTATATGGCCGCATGTCTACAATGGGTTTTGGTATCCCTTGTAGACATCTAGCTTGCCTCATTACACGATCGGGCATCTGGAACTTATATATGTTAAAATGAATGAGCAGCACCCGAACTAAACCTGCCAGCACGTATGACACAGGAAGTTGCCAACACCACTGATCCTGCCATTGCATCACCTTGTAGTAGGGCTGCCACTTCACCTGTGATGCCTTCAATATCCTTAGCTCCCCCCAATAGAACTTTGGATGGTGATGGGGGTCTACCCGTCTCTTCCGATTGGGCATATGTGGGAAGTCGTGCTCCCAAGCCAACGTCCTTGGCCACATCTCATCAGAATCATCTCGCGGCCGTGGATGACCCGGGGGTAGCCTTTTGTAAGACCAAACTTGTGAAGGTAAACATTGTATGGAATTAGTAAGTAATCAAGAATATATTGACACATCAACCAAGAATATAAATAATCATACCTATAATAGAGTCAGGCAGGCGACAATGGACTTGGCACGCTTTTTAGTAGCTTTATATGGTGCTTGATAAAGGTACGCAAGTACAGCTGAATCCTACGAATATGACTGAACCTGCTCAAGGTTATCCAAGAATAGCATATACTTCGGATGCACCATGTTTTTCGAATGCGTCAAAAGTAATACAGCTCCAATAACGTATAGCAAGATTGCCTTCGTATACGTCTCCAAATCATGAGGAGTGTATTCATTAGGTAGTACGCCATACTGCTCTCTCAGCCACTTAAGTTTGATGTCGTTTGATGTAAGGGCTTCTTTCGGAATTCTCAAAAAATATTGCCTAGCAAGCTGAGCTACCATTACAGACGCCCTACTCAAAGTAATGGGTCTGCCATAACATGGAAGTCCAAGTATAATGCCGGCATTCTCTAATGTAACAGTCATTTTACCAAACCGAAAGTGAAATGTGTTCGTCTCACTTCTCCATTGCTCAATTAGAGTGGATATAAGACACTCGTTGTGCCGAGACAAATGAGGAAGGACAGTGAATAAAGAGAAACCCTGACAATTTAATATTATTCTTGTTCCTCATTTAGTACCCACTATTGGAGGTGACTTGTATTTTGAATTGTTTCCAAAACACCCATTTCCACACCTTCAAATACGCCCCTCGCAACGTGGTCATCATCATCGTACAGAATTGATGGATCATAAGGTATGGGTTGAACTCCATATCTCTGAGAAAAAATATAATCGTAAACCAACTTAACGTGGATACTTTTACATCCCAAATTTAAAACGAGAATACATAATCTAAAATCAACACCCACTTTTAAAAACTAAAAAAACCCCAATTTTGAAGACCTAAAAATGCCCTAATTTGAAACCCTGATAATGCCCTAATTTGGAGCCCTAAAAAACTCCCAATTTTGAAACCCTAAAAATGCTCTAATTTGGAGCCTTACAAAAATCTCAATTTTGAAGCCCTAAAAATATCTTAATTTGGAGCCCTAAAAAAATCCTAAAAAACACCCAATTTTGAAAACCAAAAAAAAAACCCTAATTTAGAATCTCAAGCAAAACCCTAATTTCAAAATCTAAAAGCCACTAATTCAATCCCTAATTTCAATCTATACATAGAGTAAGTGTAACGACCCCGAAATCCGGAGCTCCGCCGCCCCAAACTCATGGGTCGTTAACCTACCGGATCACATCAAACCTGTCAGATCTGTTCACTAACACACACTTTAAAACATCTAATCCGATACCATCTCAACATTTTTCAAATGCAAGCTTACAAGGCTGCTCGAACTCAAACTGTTAAAATCTAAGTTCTTTACAACTCGAGTCCTTATGAATAAATCGACAGTACCGACCCCCGCAGGGGTCTCATTACACGGAAGTGGCAGCCCACCAGAAGCTCACACAGACTCTAACC
Organism: Escallonia herrerae; assembly: GCA_033070095.1. NCBI lineage: Eukaryota > Viridiplantae > Streptophyta > Magnoliopsida > Escalloniales > Escalloniaceae > Escallonia > Escallonia herrerae. The sequence goes on along the minus strand of JAVXUP010000482.1, from coordinate 449,717 downwards.
CATTCCCAAACCTGCTACAGCTTATCGTCACCTGCAGAAGGGAATCAAACTGAGGGTGAGTTTTTGAGAGCTCGGTAAGGTCGCACAAGGACTACCAACAGGATTACAAAACGATTTCAAATAATCCAACCGACGAAAATTTCCAGAATACTTCAGATGGTCAAAACTTAATGACTTCTAAAAGGATCTAAAACTCATCAGAAATAGATACCAAAATTAAACCAGAACAAACATGACCGATTCCAAAAAGAACAATCGATAATAGATCATTTCTAGAGTCATCATTTCCAAATACAGTGAAGGTTTTTCAAAGGATTTCAATAGAAGCACAGATCATTTCAGATAATACTTTTCAGACATTTCCGTAATAGTCATGGCAGTGTACAGAGCAGATAAAATCAAAAATCAACGTTGATCCTGGGTGACTGCAATGCCATTCCGGCAAAGCACAGAAGTGTACACATGCATGATGTACCAGAATAATTACTAGTCCACTCAGGTACTAGCCTGCATTTCCTGCAAGATTCAGACCAGCCTTATAACGCCCGCCTCAGAACAGAACAGATAACCCAGGTCAACACAGAAAAATTAATAATATCAGTGAGCTTTAACATAAGCTCAATCACCGAAGTCAATTCGGATCCCAATAACAATAATCATACTGGCATAAGTCAGCATTCAGAATTTTCAGAAGAAACCAGAATTTTCAGAAGAAAATCATAGATAAACAACAAAGATGATTGCGAATAGATAACAGATTTGGACATAACAATTTAGAAGAATGGATACAGACAATGATCAACTTTGCTCAGCATGCAATACATGCGAACATCACAAGAATTCCAAATAATTGAGTTAGGTTCAATATTAGGGTTTTCTGGGCAATAACATGCTGATAGCCATACAGAATTCAGAGTTCGGCATTAGCCATAAATAAATCAAATGAGTACTTACGAGTACGAGCAATAGAATAAGGGTTCGGACAAAGTCCATACCCAAGGTTCAGATAGAATCCCTTACCTGGATCCGCAGCTAAATTATCCTAACCGGAAGTCTTTAGCTTTAACCTAAACGAAATAATCGAATCATTAGAATACAACCTTCAGAACAAGAATATAACTTAATACGAACTCACGCATACTCCCAAAATGAACCCCCCTCTCCGGGTATGTAAAATTACCGAAACGCCCCTAGAGGTAAAATTACCAAAATGCCCCTATCGTACTTAAATCACTCAAAACGGCCTTCTCGTAAGTAGAATCACCACAACAACCTTACCATATGCGAATTTATCCAAAAATATATTTCTTAGGTCAAATTACCAAAATACCCCTTAGGGGTGACAAATTACCAAAATACCCCCCGTTACACTTAAATTCTCAAAATGACTTTTCCATAAGCAAAGTCACTAAAATAACCTTATTGTATGTAAATTTACTTCAAAATACCTCTTATAGGGAAAATTACCAAAATACCCCTTCGGGGTGGTAAATTACCAAAAACACCCCTGGGATTTTCGGCACCAAAAAAATCTCAAAAATATCTTAAACCGCTATTTTAAGCAACCTGGTGTCATTTATGGCCTAAAAAGTATTTTAAAAAATTTTCAACCGAAAATCCCAAACCGGTGTCTAGATCGAGCGCTAAAAGGCCAGTTTTGCGAAAAATACCTATCGGCCTCAGAATGGCCCGAAATTTTATATAATGAATCACATCTATAAAATAGAGGTTCCATAAAAATTTCAGATTAAAATAACTTAATTTATTAGGTTAATTAATTCGATAAATTGCTTTAATCGATACCCCAATTTAGCCCCCTTCGCGAACTCCAAAAATTCCCAAAATTTTCCAGAGTGTAGATCTCGTAAAATTATCAGGGGTTACGGTTTTAAGTTTTGTCCAATTATGGTTCTACCTATTTTTAAAAATTCATCAAAAGCTGCCTAATTAATACTCCCTTTGTAGCGACAAAAACGGTTACTATTTGGATTAAAACACACACTAAAGCACCTCAGCTGCACATACTCTTCTTCCACCTTCAGCCGAGACCCACTTCATTCATCCCAATCACCATGCTTCTAAAGCACCTCCAAACCCACACTAAACACTTCCAATCTCTGGCACTAGTTGAGTTTTGCATCTTAGACACACCACCACTCACATAATCACCCACAAATCCACATACCCGAACACCCACATCCAAGAACACTCACCTACACACACTGAACACACGCACTAACACACGGTCACAAAACACACAACTGAATACATACACAACCTCGTACACAGTACCCACCTTCATCACCTACACCCACTATCCCCTAGCTACACATACGCACTTATATACACCCACGGCACAGCCATGTTCATAGTTGTGCATCCTCATACACTGCACAGCTATATACGCACACACAGAAACGCACTATGATCCCACATAACACACACTAAATCACATAAACCAAATAGGGTAGAGCAATTACCCTTCAAACTTCTTCAATTTTCCCTCTTCCTCTCTGATTTTTGCCTGCCGCGAGCTCCCTGTTTCTTCCTTCTCTGTTTTGGTGAAAGGTTTCCCCTTTTGGGCTTTTTTTTTTTTTTTGATTTAGGATAAAATCAAACTCACATAATGAATAAATAAAAAAATCCATCAGGTGATTCATCCTAGGAGGTGGCACTCCCACAATTTTCCTCAAAATTCCAAATTAACCCCCAAGATTTTCCAAAATTACAAAAATGCCCCCAAATTTTCAAAAATTACATTTTTGCCCCAAAATTCTTTTAAGCTTCCACAAGCTTCTAATACCCGAGTATTACTCAAAATTAGTGCCCGTTTATTTTTCGGAGCCCGAATGGTTATTTTAATCGGCTCTCGAAGTTCGGGATATTACATCCTTCCCCCCTTATAAAAATTTCGTCCTCGAAATTTGCTCACGGATTCTCTATCACTTATGGCGTCCAGGCACTATGCCTCCGCTGCGCTACTCTGATAATTATCTCTTGGCAGCTACGCTATCTTTGACTTTCGCACCTAGATTCTTGTCCCATGAATACCCAGATGCAACTGTTTAAATCCAAATTATAATACTTAACTGAAATCATGTCGGATAATCACTTTACTCTAACTAGTCCAGAATTTCACGGACGATGATTTAACGGATACATAACTCACTGAGCAGAACCTACACCGCTCCGAATTTTGCGCATATCAAACAGATTAAGTCAAGCTCTAATACGACAGATTTCCCTCTCTTATGTTACTCCTACACCAGAGATCTCATCATTTGCACAATTCACTTATGATTATATGCTCAACTTTACGATCAATGCATATTAAAATACAAAATGATGGTCAGATATGACCTGCGGTTTACCAAGGCTAACCTGGGTAGGGTAATCAATTCATGTAAGTACTTACACCTCACAATCACCAACAGAGATAACCAATCAAAATCAAAAATTGTAGCCATTAGGCTTTCACTGCACACTCTAATACCTCAAAACAACGAGTCCAAATTACTGCCAAGTTCATTATCGAGAGACATGTTATCTTAACATAGCTATGTATTACATACTTACGATTCTGCATACACGTCACAGAATGACAGAAACTATAGGTACTATAAGTTTGTTGCACACTCTGGTGCCTTAAATCAAGTAGGTCTAAACTGTTACCGGAGTCATTATAGAGAAATGTGTTCTCTTAACACAACGCGAAACATGATTTTGCACTCACATGTCTTGCACTTTCACTAAAGTTTAAAGCTCTAAATCATCACATCACTTCTTATTCACAATCACATTATTTACAAAAATCTTATAGCCTTATCCTTCCATCATTTGTTCCAATTAATCTAATAAAAATCTTCCGGTTCCAAAAGCAAATAACCAGCAGTTTGTTATCTCAAATTCAGAGAAATTTCCATCTTATACCAGATCATCGAATAACTTATCCAAACCTAATCAGCATTCCCAGAGTCTATTCTCGCTCACAGATTATCTGAGGTTTAGGAATTTACCTAACCTTATATCCAGGTAAGGGAAACTGTGTAATATTGATAGTAATAATCACAATCAGGCAATCAAAATACAAAAATCTTTAGCAAAATCATGCATATTGGCTCTCGAGGTTCACAACAGAATTCTGTGACATTCCAGAAGAAACGACGGACACAGAAACACTGATACAGGTCTGAAGAAGTAAAGTCAACCCCACGACTCAGAGTATTCAAAATCAGAAGGAGTTATTGGTCCTTAATAAGATTTGTAGCTTTCCCATGGCCAGTGGGTCAGCTACTACCTCATCAAGTCCAAATAGATTCAAAGGACAGACAAATATCTCGAAAAGGAATAAGACGAACCAGCATGAATGACATCTTCTCTGACGTCTCAGCGTAAGCTGACATTCAATTAAGTCGTCCTTGAATTCAATATGCGAAAGAATGATTCAGATGACAGAGCAAAATTCCAAATCCCTTCTTGAGCTCCTAAACCAAACCTTCAGTCTTAACGCCAGTCATCTTTCCAAAGCACTACTCTTACTCATCAATCAATTCATCAATTTAACTACTATGCATACCGTATAACTTTCCAAATACGACTAGGGTTTCCCCTAACAATACCGGATACATGATTAGCAAATCACCAATTCATACCTAGTATGATATCAAAATCCTGAATAACAATTAGAGTGTAATCAATTCATGTCTCGCACGATGTCAAACCTCGAACAATAAATATCATGAGATCCACAGAAAAATCTCTATCCCTTAGGTGGATAGTAAAGTTACAGAGAACCGTAGAAGTAGTCAAAGGATTCTCTGATGGAGTACATATCACAAGATCAGTTTCTAACAGATAAGTTTCACCTTCAATCACTGTGCGAAGGTAGAGGATATAAAGGTACTTGACACTCCATAATCAAACCATATATGAAAATCTAATGGATTACCATGTAGTGTACCTGGCATTACGTCATCAGATATAACATCCCTAGCAGACATTACACAAATTCTAAATGATATTCTGGGTCTCAGCCCCTACTGACCTTGTTCTCTTCCTGCCAAGGAATACCGCTCTTTCTTACACTAGTTATGGGTATCAATAGATTATTTCTCACAAGCAAACAGTTTTGAACTTAATGTCTCACATTGCCTTGCTTACACATCATCTGATCACTTTCTAGCATATTCATCACCTTGACTTCTCTTGCATTTACCACATGGGTGGTCGAAAAAGCTGACTCGCCACCTTGACCAATATTCTGTGTAGGTCAAACTTTAGAACTCTGCTATGGTTCAACTCTAGTTCTCTGAGCTGATTGAGCGCCTTTATCCTGCTCTCCCTTAAATTTCATATCATGCCTTGATCAAATTTCAGAATTCTATCCAGATCTCAATACCACCGAATGGAAGTGGGCCTGAATCTCTGATTTTTGTCCCAACCTTTAACCTAGGGCATCGTACTGTGCCGACTGTAAAAACTTTTGCTGACGACCGTCAACTCATACAAATCCGTTCGGAGGAAATTCTCACTTATCTCTCTTCTATCCGTCCTGTGTTTACTTATGTCTTTCAACACCTTGACCGGCACTTAATAGGTGCCCTTGTTGAAAGGTGGAGAAGTGAAACGAATACGTTTCACTTCCCTCTCGGAGAGATGACGATTACCCTAGAAGATGTAGGGTTCATCTTAGGGTTACCGGTGACGGGACGGCCGGTAATTGCTCCTCCGTCGGAAGCAACGAATAAGAGAACCGCTAGGGACTTCTTTACTTCGATACCCCAGGATCAATTTAGCACTGGTGGTATCAAGTTGAAGTGGTTGGTAGATACCTACAAGGTTCTCCCGAAAACTACACGGACGAGATGCTTGTGCTGTACACACAAGCTTTCCTCTTGTGGGTGATGGGGGCAATTCTGTTCCCAACAACGTCGAAGAATACGGTCAGCGTCAAATATTTACCGTTGTTGGGTAACCTGCTGGAGGTTGGGGATTATGCCTGGGGTGCAGCAACTCTTGCGTACCTGTACCGAGCATTGCACAAGGCAACGAGGCCCGACTCCAAAGCTATATGTGCGTGTCTCTCGCTATTGCAGGTATATCATACAAATCTTGATTACGTGCTCATTTTTTTTGTTGAATCGACAATAAATTTTGACGATACTTTATTTAATTTGTCTTTGCTCTCAGGTGTGGTCTTATGAACACCTTGCTACCGGCGCACCCAGGCGTAGGGACGAAACGGATAATGTGTGGCCTCGGTTGTGCGCCTGGGAGTACAGCCGGAAGGACAGCCACTACCTGAGGAGAGACGATCCCCATCACAACATTACGTACTATTGGGGGAGCTCGACTCGATATCTCCGGGCCAGATGCGATGGGCACCGTACAAACGTTTGGCGCGACGGGTGGGGGAGTCGTTCGTCTTCACGCTCTCCGGGTTGCAACGCACACCCCTGATCCACTTCGAGGTCGCAGAGTGGCAGCTACCAGATCGTGCTATGCGCCATTTTGAGTGCCTGCAAGGGTTGCCAGCCGATGCGCCAGATATGAGGGGTAACAGGAACCCACCGGGTGTCGGACGGTTTGGCAAGGCGAATGCGCACGACTTGTGCGCACGAGAACTTGAGGTTTGGGATTCCTGGCAGGACACGCTGGCGGCCATTGTGTCGGAGCCTGACCCCGTGATCAGCATCGAACAGTACAATGAGTGGTACTACCGCATCACCCGGAGGAGAGTAGCTCCAGTAAGGTTTGAACGCGGAGAGAAGTACCACCCTAGGGGTCAGATCGATGAGCAGATGGCATACAATCTGGTAAGTTGCCCAACCAGTGCTTTTAATTGAACTTGATGATTCTAAGTGTGTGTATGAAGTTACTTATTTATTATCTCTTTGGATGTAGGTTAATGCCTCGTTCGCCTTCTTCCAGAAGTTGAGCGAGCAGAAGGATCTGGTGGATGCAATGGGCGAGGAGCTTCGCCAACAGGCCGAAGCGTTGGCGTATGTATGGCTACGGGATTTTTTTGTGCCAAGCATCTTAACAGCCTTCGGGCGTCAACCCAGGAATGGGGGAACCGGGGTGGCAGCCCCCTTATGTGAGCTCGGGATATGGTGATCCCTCGGCATACGGTGATCCCTCGGGACAGACTTCGAGGGTGAGCCAAGGATACGGTGGTCCCTCTGTATAGGGAATGGGTGGTGATTGGGGATCGCCAAGCACCATGGGCCAGGCTCAAGCGCCGTGGGAAGAGTACAGTGTGCCCTCCTTCTCTTTGCTTCTGGACTCGGAACCCCAACCCCTCTCTCAGAGTCAAGTCACGCAGGACTGGGGTTTCGGAAACATCAGTCTGTCCGAGACACTGCCCATTGTCCCGTGGGCGGGACCATCTGTTGAGGAAGGAGGGCAATATCCCCCGAACGACCCCCCCCCGAAGGAGTGCAAGATCCGTCGGTCGACCCCCGAGGGCAATATCGCAAAGGGCATCCATTGAAGCCCCTAAAGCCGCATAAATGCCAAATTATCAGAGAGCGGTATTTTAGCGGGTTCCCCCGGGACAAAGCGTTATATAGTGTGAATCACCCGGAGGGCATGGATTACTGTTGCTCTTGGAAATGTCCTCCCTGGCTCCAGGGAGTTGGTTAGACAACGGTGTCATCTCTACCTACGTGGAGATTCTGAAGGAAAGGGGCCGGGGGCGGCTGAATGAGTATCCGGGCTTATTTTTGGTGGATGCCTTTTTTCATAGCCTCTTAGTGGCTGAATGGCATAAGTGGGTCGAACGAAGGGGGAAGAAAAAGTTGAGCCAGTGGAGACTGTCGGATAACCTACGAGCATATCTGAATAGGGATAGTCCAGTGAGCGCAATGGTTGCCCACGTGTTTCTAATCCCATTTCTAGGGGAAAGCCACTGGTACTTGGTTTGCTATGAACCAACAAAAAAAGTCGTATCGGTGATCGACAGTCTCCACGACGATACCCTCCACATGCCTGTGCTGCGGATGTATAAAGCCCAGTTGGACTCTATGGTAATCTTACGATTGTTGTTTAATGCTTATTGTAACTTGCCAATTGTAAATGTTAACTCGTGTCTTACCCCGTTTTCTGTTTCTCGCATAATCTATTTTGTGCCATGGTCAATGCTATCCGTGGTTTACCTGTACCGACGAGGCCAAAGCTCCATTTTCGATTGAAGAAGAGGAGGCCCAAGCAACATAATACTTCCGACTGCAGTGTCTTCCTTTGCATGTACATGGATTACATATGTCGGTCTGAGAGCCTCAGGGCAGCCGCCTAAAGTTTAGAATGCGTAGAATGCTTTAGATATAGGATAGCTTGGAAAATTTTGAAAGGCCGGCCTAGAGTGATTAGGTTAATTAAAAATCCGGCTCAACATGAGGACCCCTAGTTGACATTGTACCATTACAATAATTTTTTTAATAAATCGTGATTATTTAGAAAGATGTCATTGGTGTATTTTATTTGTGTTGAGATCAGTTGATTTGTGTTGAAGATGTTGATTGATTGATTTGACTGATTTGTGTCCATACCAGTGGACATTTGATTTGGGTTGATTTGATTAGAGTTGGTTTTTTTGCTCTCATTGAGAATGATTGAATGGTGGGAAACAAAATGGGGAAAATTTGGGATTTGGGAAAAAATTTTAGCTGTTGGTCTGTATCCGTCCGCTACACAGTGTAGCAGACGTCCAAAACAAGAAAATTTCCTAAGTGTTGAAGTTGAGAGTTTCTGCATCTCCGTCCGCTACACAGTGTAGCGGACGTCCATAGACCCAAAAAATTACTAAGTCTTAAGTTGAGAGTTTCTGCTTCCCCGTCCGCTACACAGTGTAGCGGACATCCATAGACCCAAAAAATTACTAAATCTTAAGTTGAGAGTTTCTGCTTCCCTGTCCGCTACACAGTGTAGCGGACGTCCAAAGACAAAAATTTTCTGAGTGTAGAAGTTGAGAGTTTCTGCATCTCCGTCCGCTGCACAATGTAGCGGATGTCCATAGACCCAAAAAATTATCTTAAGTTGAGAGTTTCTGCTTCCCGGTCGGCTACACAGTGTAACGGACGTCCAAAACAGGAAAACTTCCTAAGTGTTGAAGTTTAGAGTTTCTGCATCTCCGTCCGCTACACAGTGTAGCGGACGTCCATAGACCCAAAAAATTACTGAGTCTTAAGTTAAGAGTTTCTGCTTCCCCGTTCGCTACACAGTGTAGCGGACATCCATAGACCAAAAAAATTACTAAGTCTCAAGTTGAGAGTTTCTGCTTCCCCGTCCGCTACACAGTGTAATGGACGTCTATAGACCCAAAAAATTACTAAGTGTTGAAGTTGACTGTTTCTACTTCCCAGTCCGCTACACAGTGTAGCGGACGTAGAGGGAACAAAATTTTTATAAGTGGGGGAAAATTTTCTAAGTGTTGACCTTGAAAGTTTCTGCTTCTCTGTCGGCTAAACAGTGTAGCGGACACAGAGGGAACAAAAATGGGAGAAATTTTTCTAAGTGTTGACATTGAGAGTTTCTACTGCGCCTTTTGCTACATAGTGTAGCGGACGTAGAGGGAACAAATTTTTTTTTTGGAGTTGGAGATCAGAGTTTCTGTATTTGGACGTCCAAATGACCGACCATGATAACCTCAATATCTCAAATGCACGATTAACAATCAAAAATCATCAATTAACAACCTAAAATCAACGATCAATAATCACAATTCTCTAATGCAAAACCTTAAATTAAGAACACCTTAAAATAGTTCAAATAACACAATCTTTCAAATTACTAAGTTGTTCAAATTACACAAAATTAGGGCTCAGAGTTCAACATTGGGGGGGGGGGGGGAGGGGGAAAGCTTTTTCACAAGTGCTGTGGTCAAACACCATCACTTGAAAACGCATATGCCCCTTGTGTTCAAAGATTACAAAGTCCCCTTCATTGAGGTCGTGCTGCTCGCAGAAATTGCTCCAACCCTTTTCGAAACAAATTTGCTCTTGGTCGCACTTCTTCTTGATTTTAACAAGCCATGACCCCTTGTGGCTGGTTAAAGTTGCTTCGAACCGAGTGTGGTAAGCAATCTGTAAAAGGCTACCGGTATGGCCTGTCACATTCAATATAAGACAAGTAAGTTTTTAACCAAAGATAAAACTTTTAACACACACGAAAACACATAGAAAGAGGGATGGCCTACAAGTTCTTTATGAAACCCAGGCGACATGACTTTGAAGAAGTGTCTGCCGACTAAAACATCCTTGTTCACCGAAACAGAAGCCATCAGGATGGTCGCTGAAGAGGGGGTAGCGGGTGGGTGAGATGTTCGAAATAGAGAAGTTTGACGGGAGAAAGAAGAAAGGTCGATCTGATTGGTATTTAAAGAAGTGACACGTCTGCTATATTGTGTAGCGGACATAAGGCATACCAAGGGTTTTGTTGTCCGCTATATTGTGCTGCGGACTGTCCGCTATATTATACAGCAAACACTCTAGACAACTAAAAATTTGGGTGTCTGCTGCGCCGTCTGCCACATAGTGTAGCGGACTGCCCAACCACAAAAAAAAAAAAACTAAAGTTAGATTTGATGGCTTATACAAAAATAATGTTCGGTCAAAAGACAATCTCATCAAAAGAATATTACGCATTATTGCAAATGTCAAACATACTTGATGGCTTATACAAAAAACTAAAGGTCCACTGCAGCTGCTTCTTCCTTATCTTCGGCATCATCTTCTTCCTCGTTTTGCAAACCCCCTGGACTTATCCCCAGTGCCTTGTAATGGTTTCGCTTGTCATGGTTGGTCATTTTGTTGCACAATGCACATCTTCTCAGCATATTAGGTTGAGTTGCCTGCTCAATAGAGCTCTTCATCCGTGTAGATCTCTTGCGGCCTTTCGTTTGCGATATAATTGGGTCCAAAGGCCGGATATCATTGTCATTTTTCTCCCCCGGCTCGTCATCTTTTGATCCCGTAGTAGGCTCAGTGTCAACCGCATTGCTGACTGAAGCTGCTTCCAACTGGTCGACGATGAACTCTTGCTGCTGAGCTACCTCGAGCAGATGTTTATATGCAGCCATTGTAGCAGCACCTTTTAGGACTAGTAAATCAAGCTAAAATATATTTTAAAGACCTTAGCAAATTATTAGCACCTTTATATTAAGGAAATACCGGGCTTGTTTGGTTAAGTTGTAGCTTAATTTTGCCATTTCCTATATATATATATATATATATATATATATATATATATATATATATAACATATTACATTTTGAAAAAATGATGTTGCACTTGGAAGAAATATTTAATTTAATTATTCATAAAGATGCATAAACATATATTTTATTATATGTAAATATATAATATAGTCACTGTAAAAAAATTAATGAACTAGCTTAATATGACTTAGTTTCAACTATTATATGCTTAAAATTACTCTGTAATTTGGATATAAAAATTCACATACTTAAAAAATTAAAATAATATATTACATTTTGAAGAAATTGATGTTACACTTGGAATAAATGTAATTTTAATTATTCACACACACACACACACACACACATAATGTCTATAAATATATAGTATGTATAGTTACTGTAAAAAATAAATTTATAACTATATATAATTCACTCATGAGAGATGTATGGATGTTCTTTGTCCCTATCCCCAGTATTAGGTGTGATATTTGTTCCTTGTGCTAGGGTGGGATTGGTTTTGTTTACTGCTAGACAAATCTCCGCGGGGTCTATTACGCAATTGGTTCTTATTTTAGGTAAGCTGAGTACACTCTTTTAACAGTCGTTCTCTTGGCACTATCTTAGTTGTCTGAACTTAAATGACTTATTAAAAAAATAAATACAATAGTACATTTTGAAAAAATGATGTTACACTTGGAATAAATATAATTTTAATTATTCATATAGATGCATATACATATATGTTTCTATATGTAAATATATAATATAGTCACTGTAAAAAAATTAATGAACTAACTTAATGTGACTTAGTTTCAACTATTATATCCTTAAAATCACTATGTAATATGGATATAAAAATTCACATACTTAAAAAATTAAAATAATATATTACATTTTGAAGAAATTGATGTTACACTTGGAATAAATATAATTTTAATTATTCACAGACACACACACACACACACACATAATGTCTATAAATATATAGTATAATTACTATAAAAAATAAATTTATAACTATATATAATTCATAATGAACGAAGCGAAAAAGGCAATAAAATTCAACCGCAACGTCATTATGAGACACATCAACACATTATGTCAGTCTTTTTTGCGGGAAATATCATTACACTCTGTGTAAAAGTAGGATCTAAACATATTAGATTTATAAGGCAATGATCTTACACTTGGAATTGATGTATTTTAATGATTCGCATATTTGTAATGCATATATATGTGTATCTATATGTGGGTGCGTGTGTGGGGAGGGGGTGTGGGTTGAGGGCGTGTATGTGCTTTAGTTATTGTAAGAAGCAAATTATTTGATGGGTTTTAAGCTATATCCTTATAATTTTAATCTCTAAAGGTGCCCAATTTTGTTTGATGGGTTTCATGCTTTTAAATTTGACTTCATTTTCCGTATCTAGTGAAGGGCATATTAGTAAAGTTTACATAGTTTGAAAATAACTTCAAATAATCTAAAACTCTACCAAACCAATATACTACCTTACTATGACTTAATTTTAAGTTATATGTTCTATAATTACTCCCTAACATAAAGACAAAACAATGTAATTGCATAATGAATTGAAGTTACAAATAAAATAAATTTATTAATTTGATTATCTTTAGTTGTTATAACGCTGAAAAAAGGTTGCCTAATGTACAGCTTTAATAAACAAGTTGTGGGTTATCTTTATTTAAGAATGACATCACAACCTTGACTATATTTCTTATATAAAATTTAGAAAAAAATCTTATATCAAATTGAGAAAAAAGGAATAATACATGTAATGTATCTATGTATAGAGAAATGATAAACAATATAATCCCTAGTTATTCTAACAATCAATAAAATAATTTATCTATTTAGTTACTTTTACATAAATAATAGCATAATTAAAAATCTAAGATTAAATACAAGCATTAGAGCTTAATTTTGACTACAAACTATTTATTACTATTAGCAATAAGTGTTGCATGAATTAACGACACCCCCCCCCCCACCCCCACACATACACAAATCTCTCAGACAATGATAATTAATAATTTCTAGATAAGTTACTAATATTTTTGTTAATAATTTTAGGACTATTCTTAACATCACTTTTTTAGCTTTACCAAATAAATATCGCTAAAAAAATTAAATGACCATTAATTGTCGTTATATACAAGAGTTCTAGTTATATTCTTATGACCTAAAAAATTAAAAAGGATTTAAAGATATATACTAAACATGTTAGTGTATCTAAATGTATGTAAATATTATTTTGGATGTGGACCCTATTCTTAAGTTTATTTAAATTTCCAGATACAAGGGTTATATTAAGAAACCTTATATAATATGAAAACTATTCCTAAAATCTAAATATAATAATTTATTATGACTTAATTTTGCTTATAGTATTCTTAAAAATAAATTTCTCATACGTAGATAAAAAATCATATATCTAAAAAACAAAAACAACATCTGAGATTTGGAAGGAAAAAATTATATCACAGTTAATTTAAGTGTATTATAAGTTATAAATGCACACACACACACACACACACACACACACACATATATATATATATATATTTACATATTATAAAAAACTTATCAATGTAATATACAATTTTAATAATCAAGTTATAGGATAATTTTTTACTTTAATATGACTGCACAACCAACAAAGTGGATAAATCGCATATATGAAATTTTGAAAAGAAATCACACATGTATTAGAAAAAGAAATAGTACAATTAACTCAAATAATTCTTAATTACACTATGTAAGAATATATAAAACCTATAATTCTACAAAACTATACATAATTTTACAAAACTAACGACAAACCAGTTTGTTTTTAAATAAGGCCCCTGTGATCAATAAAAAGCCATTTTTACTTGTACTTAATTAAATTTTCATGAAAAATAAGATTAATTAGTAAATCTTAGACAAGTTATAAGCACTAAAACTTAATTCTGATTATAATAGAATTGATTATACTATGAATAGTAATTATTGTGCAAATTCAATAGCAAGCGGTTGATTAACGCTTTAACGCTTGCTCTATAATATTAGCCATAACATTTGTTATTCTTTGCAAGTTCATCATAGTTATAGGTTTGACCGGACATATCATGGTAAATAAAAATCATATTATGTTGTAGTAAAATAAGTATAATTCATGAACTAATACCATTAAATGTATTTAGTAGCTATAAGAACTAGAACTTGGCGACTTAGTAGTTGTAGATAATGAGAAAAATAATTTTAACACTACAAAATAAGGACACGACATCTTCATCAATTGAACATCGCCATTAGAACCTTAGACGAATTAAAGAAACACACATATATAAAAATATTGAATATTGTTCTGTTAAATTTATTTTTACAAAAAGTAATAACTCATTTTGAATGTAATAAGGTGTATACATGTACAAAAGTCCTGTTAAATTTGAAGTGCAACTTTATTCCTTTTTTATTTTGACTTAACCGTTATAATAACTTCAGAAACATATGTAACACCTTTAAAGACCCTAGGAAGTTAGAAAATGAAAATGAAAATCACATATAACATTTACAATTCAAAAGGGATACGTGATATATAACACCACTAGTTTTTTACTACAGCTACAATTATATTTGCTATTTAGCTCTATATACACCAGCATAGCTATTCTACTACTATAAGGGCTAAGCCAGTATTTGTTTAAAATACTTACCTGACAAGTTAAAATAAAAACTTGAAAAAAGTAAATATTTAGTGGCTCTACTGTGTCGCCATCTATTCTTTGTCTTTCAGATTACAATATAAAAAAATTACAGGTAAACACACACACACACACACGCAACATCTCATAAGAACTGCATGAATACTAATCAAACATAATCGAAAGTTAGGAGTAATGCAAGTGAATTTATTTTCTGATATTTACTTAAGTTAGTCGTGATTAAATTGGGTACTAAAGTTATTATTTATAGTCAAATCAGATCTTTTTCATAATGTTAATGTTTGTTTTGTCTTAAGGTATGTGGTATGCATAATATACGTTTTAGAATCTTATGATATATTGTATTTTATAAACCAGCCTAAGCTTGACTCGGGTTACTGGGTAAGTAACACATACATATGCAATAACATAAACCCAAAGTTTACTCCATTATTATTAGTTTGAATTCAATATCAGGGTCGAATGGCACGGCCTACGTATGCGGTCGGACAAATCGAATCAAAATCATCATAGTTCGACTCTGTTTTTACGTGAGGCAGCCTATGCTTTAGTCTAAAACTCGAATTAAGAAATGAAAATACTCTTGTAGACACCCTATTTTTATAGTCATTATTAATTAAAATAAATATGGGACTTTATTATTAATTAGAGTTTATTATTAAACTTAGGCCTATTAATATAACTTAATTTGGTCAAGTCCAGTCCAATTTTTAGTCTAATTGTCAAGTCTATAAGTTTAATAATCCAGTCCATTTGTCTAGTCCAATTGTCTGGTTCACTCAAGTAATCCAACAGGTTAGTAAATTTGTTTAGTCAATGAATGGGCTCAATTTAGTCCAACTATATCGGTCCAGTTAGATTTGTCTAGATGATTAAAGGAATTATTTGTGATATATCCTTGATACAAGGGAATAAATAAATGATTTATGTGAGATTTGAAGATAATTGCCGAATCAGGTACATCCAATGTAAAAAATCAGAGATAATTACCGAATTGAGGTCAAATAGTGTCTCAAAATTTGGAAAAAAATTTGTATCAAATTATGGGATGAACCCGAAAAACTGGCCGATTAGTTGACTTTTGTCAATCCTCGATTTTTATCTAATATTCTGTCTTATTGCTAAATTACAGACTGATACGGCCATCTTTATCATTTATGTCGTTCCAAAGCTCTATAAATAGGTCCCTTGGCCTACATTTTTTATGATCCCAGCTTTTTCTCCCTAAATCTTTTATACCATTTCTCCTGGAAAGTGATGTATCATTTTAAGAGAAACTAGCCCTTTAGTAATTCACTTAAAAGGAAAGTTTTAGTCTTTTGCTTCGTGGATCCATGACATAATGTTTCCGAGTTATCAAGACAAGCAGACTCGCAAGGTATATTAACAACTTTCTAGTCTAGTTCAGTAGTCTAGAATTTTCTCCTACTTCTCGCAATCACATTTCATTTCTAGCCTAAAAACTATTAAAAGAGTCATTTTTATTTTTTATTTTGAGTTTAAGACCGAAGTGTAGGTCGCTAGGGCCAGAGTCGTGCTACAATGACTTTAATTTTGGTTAGTCCAATCCAGCTGGATACGCAGGTCATTCGCCCCCCATTGTCGAGTTCAAGCCATAATCTTAAAAATAAACTTAGGTTGGTTTTATTGCATACTTACATGTTTATCTATACTATTTATAAAAGTGTCAATAGATGTAAATCATTTTTTGGACAAAATCACCCCTACAAAAATTGAAGATACCAAAAACACCCTTTCAATCTTACAACTTATTTCCTTTTAATCTTTCTCAGTTAAAAAGACAACCTTTCCCATTCATGTTCATGTTCCATCCCTCCAGTGGTTATCTTTCTAATGACTCCATACATCTCCTATGAATTAATTGGTGGACCACTTCAACCTGATGACTATCCATATGCACGATTTCAATCGTTAAAAGCCCTTCTTTTTCAAGTTCCCATTCATCCACTACGGTCCTCTGCTTACAATTCTTGGGACGATGATTCCACATGTACGACACTAACGGGCAAGTTGATTTAGGAGGCTTCCTGCACTATAGTATTTTGCTTTGTACCATCTTTGAATTAGAAGGTAAACTGAAAGTTTTGAATTTGTGAAGATCTTTTCTAAACAGGGCAACTGTCGCTCCTTCCTCTCCGATTGCTCAAATTGGAAAAGTTGTGATTTTTATGTTTTCATCCATCGCAGGTCTGAAGCAAAGATATGTTCTCTTAGTGTTACTAAGTTCTAATAAGGATTCGAGTTTGTAAAGAACTTAGGTTTTAACAGTTTAAGTTTGATCAGTCTTGTAAGCTTGTGTTTAAAGAATTTTGAGATGGTATCAGATTAAATGTTTTGAAGTATGTGTTAGTAAATAGATTTGGCAGGTTTGATGTGATCCGGTAGGTTGATGACCCGGGAGTTCGGGGCGGCGGAGCTCTAGATTTCTAGGGCGTTTCAAATTTCCATTCCTATTCTCTTCCACAATTTTTTATCACCAACTCATGCACCACCACCTCCGCCCCTAACTCAAGCACCCTACAACCACCCCCAACTCAAGCACCACCATTGCCAACTCAAGCATAACCATTGAACCCATCGGTACAACCACCAACCACTGAATCCACCACCAACCCAAAACACCATCGTGCTCATATTACCACCATAAACCTTATTAATATCACCACCAACCACCAAATCCACCGCAGCCACTGCCACCACAACCAATCACCAATAAAAGTAACCCGCAACCACCAAACCCACCACCTCCACCACAACCAATCACCACAAAATTGGCCCACGACCACCCAACCCACCACTGTACACAGCCACCGCATCAAATCATCATAGAAAATACATCTCACACTATAGCCACGAAGCCCATATTGGCATCAGTCAATGATGGTGCGGCGGGCGAAAGGAGGCGTCGGGGGCTTGGTGTGCAAAGGCAAGGGTAGCAGAGGGTTGAGGCATTCGCTGTTGATTTCAGCAGCAACTTGGCAGGGAGGGGAGGGAGGGAGCTGTTGGTCTATTGATGGCAGGGGGAGAGGTGGGGAGGGGTTGGGGTGGGGGGTCGAATTTGGTTCAGTTAAAATTTTTTATCACTTTTTCATCAAATAAATATACTTTGGCATTTTAGTGAATGTTAGGATATTATTGGTGTTTTATGTCAAATTTTAGTGGTGTAATTATTGATAGATTAAGGGGGTCAATTGCCGAAATTAATACTCGAAGGGTCAATTTGCAAATTTGAGATACATGAGGGGGGCCATTTGTCCTTTTCTCTGATTGTCAAGTGTGAGACAGAAAGCTTATAAGGCACAAGATACGGTCATTAGGCTTCTTATATTATCACCAAATGGGTGGCAAAAATATCAAGCTGCCACACATAATAGGGGATGTCAGGTAATTCATGAGAATCCATGGGGTCCTCACTGGGCCACAGAGAGGTAAACACATTGCGGTGAACTGCCTCAAAAAAAAAAGAATTTTATAGAATCATCATCTTATTTCATTAGAGGAAAATATGAAAAAAAAAACCTATAAAATGACTCTAAAGTGTCCAAGAAGGACGACTAGTCTGTCGGAACCAAGATAGGGGTCTGGAGACTAAGTTACTCAACGGCAAAGGTGGTAGGTGCCAGCCGCGCATTTTCGGTCTCTACTTCATTTTAATTAAATTTTGGCCTTAAGAACACATAGCATGTAAAATATGATAAGACTCACCCTAAATTAATTTTTAGATTTTGGGCTTGAACTCGATATCCTCAGGGGTAGAGTGGCCTACGTATCCGATCGGACTAATAGGAATCAAAACCGCCATAGTTTGACTCTGGTCATATGGGGAGTGATTTACATTTTGAACCTAGACTTTAGGGAAAAAAAAAGGTAAAAAGACTTTTTTTTTAAATGAGAAGTGATCACAGGGATAGGTGACAATCTATTTGATTTTTCTACCCCAGAAATGCTAGTAAAGATTACCTCGCGATGTAGCTTGTCTTGATGACTTTCAGGTATATTCTCCGTATGATCCACGATGCAAAGATTGAAGAGACGTTTTAAAGGAGGTTTAATGGCTAGGCTTCTCGAAAGAGATAGTATGTCACTTCACAAAGAAATGACAAACAACTCTGGGGAGAATAAGCTCTTAAAGTTTTCAGACTACAACCCTTTAAAAATGAAGGCCAAGACCCCTTTTGATAGAGCTCAGGGTTGCAGAATTTGATAAGATTACCAATCTGCAAGGCTAGAGATAAGTCAAACTATGTGATAAAATCACAAATTGAGAAAAGTCAACTAACCGACCGGTTAGTCGAAAAACTGGCCGGTTCACCCCATAAATAAAAAATGATTTTCCTGAATTTTAAGGCATTATCTGCCCCTATTTCCAATAATTATCTCTAAAATCATACATGAGATGTACCAGATTTGGGATAAGTCATTTCAAAATGAATTGATTTGATCTTTATCAAGGATAAATCATGAATTACTTACCAAGTTATCTAGACAAACTACATCAAGTGGACTGGACTAATGTAATTAGACCGGACTTGACACAAGTGGACTGGACTAATGTAATTAGACTGGACTTGGACAACTAACTAGATTGGACTAAATTAATTAATTAAACGCCTAACCTTAATAATGCACTCTTTAGTAATAAAGCCCAGTAATTATTTAATTATTAATGACTACAAAAATGGGGTGTCTACAGAGTGCTGCGGTGGAGGTGCTCACATGAGAGCGAACATCACCGTAAAACAACACATTTTTATAATAGAGAATACTGAAAAGACCACATTACTCAAGACAGACTCAATGGCTCCTACATATATTAGGTTGGACCTCTGCAAGTTTTCCTACGTATCCTCAAAAGGGAATTAGACCAATATAGTTCAAAAAAGAAGTGCCTTTCAAAGTCAGAGCCAACAACATATAAAAACGGATGGACGTTTAGGCACACAGAAAAGACTTATGTGTGAAAATTAGAGCCACCGACCCTTGGTAGCAATTGGAGGGTTCATGTGTAAAAGTCAGAGCCAACAACACTTAAAAGTAATTGGATGTTTAGGTACACACTATAAAGACTCGTGCGTGAAAAACTGAGCCAACAATGTTTGGAAGCAGCCGGTCGCTTTGACACCAAAGGAAAAGCATCTGTAGAGAGGATGCACAGAACTTTCCATGGATAAGTCAACCGAACATGAGTTAGATTGATCAACATATTGACCTAGTCTAAGAGTACTTAGACTAGGTCTGGGAAAAACATTGCACGTGAGTTTCACATACTAACTTGGACTGAGGGTATAGTACTCTACGACTGGAACCGAACTGGAAAAATGGGGAATGTACGTGACCTACACGTATTGACCTGGATTAAGTCTTACATACCCTCAGACGTAGACTTGGACAGGAAAATGGCTGCACCATACGGAGGTTGCCTACATACCCTCATCTGGAAGGGATCAATCCAAATGTAGTTTGAAACTAGATTTAGAAAAAAAACTATACGTGACTCTCACATAATAACCTGAAGAGACGGTTAAATACCCTCGGACTCAAAACTGGTCATAGAAAAAGAAAAGATATGAGCGTGATTGAAAAGTCACAGCAAGAATAATATTTTATTTTATTGTTTTACTATATTTTAATTTTATTATATGATATTTTTTTTTCAAATACTTTTATCTTTAAAGACTAAGGATAAGAGACAGAATTCTATAATCTAGACTTAAACGAGAAAAAGACACTGACCCTGAGTGTCGAGATAAGGAAATCACGTGGAGCTTCTGGATAGGAACGCATACAAACTACATTAACTATGCAATGAACTGGAAGATGACAGACTCTATCACGACTATCGTGAAAAGAAAATCACAGAGTCTCTAGACAAAATGCATGCAGACTATACTGACTATGAAATGAATTGAAAAATGATAGATTCTATCATGACTGTCATGAAATGAGAATCACAGGGAGCCCCATAGACAAAATCCATGCAGACTATACTGACTATGAAATGAATTGAAAAATGACAGATTCTATCATGACTGTCATGAAATGAGAATCACAGGGAGCCCCCTAGACAAAATGCATGCAGACTATACTGATTATGAATGAACAGAAAAATGACATACTCTATTACGACTCTCGTGAAAGGGAAATCACAGGGAGCCCCTGGATAAAATGCACGCAAACTATGACTATGCAGTGAACTGCATGAAAATTGACGACATGATGACAATCAAAGAACATGGAGCCCTGAGTTTAAAATAAAGTGCACACAAAATAGAAACTATCATAAAAAGGGGACTAGAAAATCCTTCCAACTAAATGCATGCAGACGACACTGACTATTCAATAAACTAAAAAAAGCAAAGACGTATATTATCACGATTGTCATGAGAAGAGACTCATCGAGAGCCCCTAGCCAAAATGTATAAGTCGAAACTGACCATGAAATAGAATGGAGACAAATTGACACTATCACAACTATCGTGAGGAAGGACTCAGGGAGGTCCTAAACAAAAATGTAAGCAGGGTTGGCTCCACATAACCCTAATATAAAGAAATCTAAAGAGAAACCCCTATTACAATTTCCAGGTGGAGGGACTCATTGGGAGCCTCTAGACCAACATGCAAGTAGGGTGGGCTCTAGCATAACCTTAGTGGAAGGCGGAACACAAAAGAAAACCCCTAGGACAAGAACCTATCACAAAGATAATATCCTTTCAAAGTTTGAGAGCATGTTTGAATTGGAAATCACTTTGATTGCCCAATTTGATGAATCGACCATTCACTTCAAGATCTATTCTCTTTTTCATAAATCATTTTATCATTTAGAATTTAAGGTAACGGTGCCCATACAGTTGATATGTTCATCTTAACCCAAAGAGGGAAGCCCACTAAAGTTTTTGACCGAAAACTTTTCAGTTCCTCATCATTAAATGTTATGCAACTTCACAGAATAGGTTAATTCTTAACTTAAACAATCAGGTTTGAATCCTCAAGACTACTATGAAAAGGGTGGGCCCAAAAAGATGGATGATGACGATGTATGGAAATGACAGTGTATGTACAGTTGAATTCGCCTCATAACTAGGAAGTTCAAGGGTTTTAACCGTTGTCCTCAAGTGGGTGGGTTAGGGACAAACAGTAAAAGCACAATTAGCATAGTTAAAACACATTGTATGTTTAAACAACAAAAGGGAAAAGAAAGGCCAAAAAGCAATAAAAAATTTTCAAGTCTAGTCCTCTTAATGTTTAGTTTCCAGCGGAGTCGCCACTATAGCGAACCGTCTTGAAAATAATCTCTGGAAGGATTTTTGGAGTTGCCATCTTATTTAATTAAAACTTATGTATGACAAACTGCCTTGAAAAAAAAATTTCGAAAGGATTTTAGGAGTCATCATCTTATTTAATTTAAATTAGAAAAATCCTAAAACAACTCTAAAGTATCCAAAAGGACGACTAGTCTATCAAAAACCAGGACATGAGTTTGGGGACTAAGTTATGCAGCTTTAAAAGGTGGAGTAAAATGCTTAGGGTACTTGCTTGTGCCATATCTGGTGTTAAGCGTTTCAACGTCGCCAAAGTTTTAGTAAGCAACACTAGAACGAGCATTTGCTCAGAATATAGCACTAATCAGGTTGTCATCATCTATTTGAATACTATTAAAAATCTTTAAATTCTCAGTTTGAAGGCACTTAAAGAAATCAAGCATAAAGTGGGAGTTATTCACACCAAAAGCCTCTCTACTCTGAGCGTGAAGTTCGTTTCAAAGGTGTATTATTGAAGCTCGATTTGTCCCCCTAACCCCCAACTCCCCCGCCCCCCCGGCCGGACTTAGAAATAAACCATCACCATGCAAGCTAGTATCTTATCCTTGTCCGATGTAAATATTAAATGTTTGTGTGCCAAACTTATTTTTGCGAATGAACTTGAACAAACTTACTGCGCGTCATCAGTTGATCAATTATCGCTCAAATCGACCCCCGTCACAACGCAATGATTTTTGTTTTCTGTATGGACTACAAATAATTTGGCTTTACACCTGGTACTTGAAAAGGTTTCCCTTCTTTTTTGTCTAATTTCTTTTCATCTCTAATTCAAACAACTGGAGGTGCATATGGTACTGCTTTATGACACTCATAGAGTCGGGAACAAATTTGGTCCGTATTGACATGTTTCCAGTCGTTTTAATGCTAATGGCGATACGAACCTTCTTGTATATGCTCAATAGTGTTCTACAACTTCTTCCAGTGTTTTGAAAACTATGATCTTTGTAAGATAGGTGAGATTCATTCTAACAAAACTTATTTCCTCCAAATGCATCAGTGTTTTATGTTGTAGTTTATAGTGGATAATTTGTACAAATGCTCAAAAAGTGAAATGCAGTAAAGATTATGGTGTGAAATGAAAATAAAAAACTTATGATGTTTTTTTGTTGCTGCGATTTCTCTTATTCAAGCTAATTGATCCAAATATGGCTACTTTTTTGAAAAGCTTGAATTTGTGGCTAGGATTTTTAAGAACAAGAAATTGTGGCTAGGGCTTTGAAGATTATTTTAAGCTAGGGTTTTGATGAAATTCGGATTGAAGCCAGTGAATGGAAGATTGTAGTGATTAATTTGGTGATATTAATTTTTAGAAAATTGTGGCGGTGGAAATGATCAATTGTACTGATGAATTGGAAATGAGTTAGGGGTGAAATGAGGAAGAAAACGAAAGAGATAGAGAGTGAAAGGGAAATATGTAAAAGGGGAGTTTGCGTCCCTAACATGCGTACCCATCTAATTGCATCAAACGGTTAATGGGTACTACGTCTAGGGTTTTGGTGAGGTTGTCCTTGAGGGTGGGCGGGGTGGGGGGAATAAGGCCCCGGAGGGGGGGTTGGGGTTGGGGTTTTTGGGCATGTTTGTCCATTTGGGGGTTGGGGTGAGGTGGGGAGGGTTTGGGCCCTAGGGAGGGGGCATGGGTAGTTGAGAAATCTGCTCTAGGGGTTTGTTGGTCCTGGTCTGTAACGCCCCAGAAAATCCCGAGCTCCGCCGCCCCGAACTCCCGGGTCGTTAACATACCAAATCACATCAAACCTGTCAAATCTTGTACACAATCACATACTTCAAAGTATCTAATCCGATACCGACTCAAATTCTCCAAAATACAAGATTACAACAAAACCTGCTTGAACTCAAACCATTAAAACCTATGTTCTTTTCAAACTTGAATCCCTAAAGGAGGAATCAACAGTACAGACCCACGCAGGGGTCTTACTATACCGTGGTGATGGGCTCATCAAAATCTCACTCAGACTCTGACTCATTCCCGAACCTGCTACAGCCTATCATCACCTACAGAAGGGAGCCAAACGAAGGGTGAGCTTTTGAGAGCTCAGTAAGGTCGTACAAGGACTACAAAAGAGATTATAACACGACTCCGAAAAATCCAACCGACGATGATTTTCAAGACACTTCGAACGATCAAAATTCAATAATTACCCAAACTGAGCAAAGTTCATCAGAAATAGATACCAAAATAAATATTAACAATCAGAACAGATCCAAAACGATCAATAAAAGATCCTTTTCAAGTCCGCATTTCCAAGTACCACGAAAATTTTCCTTGCTCAAGAGATTTCAATCCGAGCAGAAATTCATTTCGAAAATACAGCAAGATTTCCCGAGGGATTTTAACCCAAGCAGAAATCAAATCAGATAATACGATAAAGGCTTGTCAGGGGATTTCAACCCAAGTACAAATCCTTCTAACTAAGTACAATGAATGTTTGTCAAGGGCTTTCAACCCAAGCACAAATCATTCTAGCTAAAGAAAATCAAAAATCAATGTTGATCCTGGGCGATTGCAATGCCATTATGGCAAGCTCATATAGTGTACACATGCATGATGTACTAAAATAATTACTAGTCCACTTGGGTACTAGCCTGCGTTTCATGCAGGATTCAACCAGCCTTATACCGCCTCCCCACTAAACAGGTACCCAGGTCAACACAGAAATTAACAATATCAATGAGCGTTAACATAAGCTCATATCCCCGAAATCAATTCGGGTTCTCATAACAATAATCATACTGACATAAGTCAGCATTCGGGATTTTCAGAAGAAATCAGATTTTTAAGAAATCATAATTTCAGAAGAAAAATCACAGATAAACAACAAAAACGATTACGGACAGATATGAGATTTAGACATAACAATTCAGAAGAAATTAGAATTTCAGAAGAAAAATCACAAATAAACAACAAAACGACTGCGAATAATTATCGAATATAATCACAACGATTCGGGGAGAATGGATACAGACAATTATCAAATTTGCTCAGCCCGCAATAACATGCGAGCATCACAAGATTTCCAAATAACCGATTCAGGTTCAACATTAGGGTTTTCTGGGCAAGAACATGCTGATATCAATACATAACTCAGAGTTCGGCATTAGTCGTAAATATATCAAAGGAGTACTTACGAGTACAAGTAATCGAATAAGGGTTCGGACAAAAGTCCTTACCCAAGGTTCAGATAGAATCCCTTACCTGGATCCGCAGCTAAATTATCCTAACCGGAAGTCTTTAGCTTTAACCTAAATGAAATAATCGAACCATTAGAATACAGCCTACAGAACAAAATTATAACTTAATACGAACTCACACATGCTCCCAAAATGAACCTCCCCTCACCGGGTATGTAAAATTACCGAAACGCCCCTAGGGTGTAAAATTACCAAAATGCCCCTCTCGGACTTAAATCACCCAAACGGTTTACCCATAAGTAGAATCACTAAAATAAACTTCCCATATGTAAATTTATGTAAAAATACCTTTCTTAGGTCAAATTACCAAAATACCCTTTCGGGGTGGCAAATTACCAAAACACCCCCCGTTACACCTTAATCATCAAAATGACTTTTCCGAAAGCAAAGTCACTAAAATAATCTTACTGTATGTAAATTTACTTCAAAATACCTCTTATAGGTAAAATTACCAAAACACCCCGGGGGTTTTCGGCATCGAAAAAATATCAAAAATATCTTAAAACGCTATTTTAAACATCCTGATGTTATTTTTGGCCTAAAAAGTATTTTAGAAATTTTTCACCCGAAAATCCCGAACCGGTGTCCGGACCGAGCGCTAAAAGGCCAGTTTCGCTTCGCGAAAAATACCTATCGGCATCGGAATGGCCCAAAATTTTAGATAATGAATCATATCTGTAAAATATGGCATCCATAAAATTTTTAGATTATAATAACTTGTTTTGCTATGTTAAATAAATTCAAAATTTCTCCTAATCGGTACACTAATTTAGCGCCCTTCGCGGATCCCGAAAATTTCCAAAATTTTTCAGAGCGTACATCTTGAAAAAATACTGGGGTTACTATTTTGGACTTTGCCAAATTTTGGTCCAAACTATTTATAAAAAATTCATTGAAAACTGTCCAAATAGTTTTCCACCTTTAGTGACAATTACGGTCACTATTCACGATCAAAACACCTACCATTTCACCTTAAATGCACACACTTCGTCTTCAACCTCACTGCCCTATCCCACACTCTCACAGAATTTCCAGTTCAATCACTAGACATACACAATTGCATATACACCTACATTAACACTCTTTAAACACTCTAACACACTTAAACACACATTAACATTCTTATATACACCATTATACACACATACACACACCCGAATATATGTACACACTCACTACCAACACCAAAACCCACTGCCCAGCCATGATTTCCTCTCCCCCACCTCCTACGAGCTTACAAGCTCCCTATCTTCAACTTATACATTAAATTTTCACAAAACCCTGGCCATAATCTCCCACCCGTGACATAAATTTCCTAGAAACACACTCCTACATGGCCATGTTCATGGCCTCCACACACACTGTGCACACAAAACACACACACAACACATACGAAATTTCATACACATGAGGGATAGGGATTACCCCGAAGAATTTCTCTCAAATCCTTTACACGAATTCCCCCCTTTTCCTCCCCTATTTCTCTTCTCCTTTTCTGTTCTTCTTTGTTTCTATTTCTTCTTTCTCTTCTTATTTTCCTTTATCCAAAATTTCTCTCTCTCTCTCTCTCTCTCTCTCTCTTCCCTATTCTTTCTTCCTTGCTTTACCTGAAATCATTATCCAAATCCAATATTTAATAGTTTTAGTTAGCTTAGTCATGAAAGCAAGTAGGTGGTGGCAAATCCTAAAAAACATGATTTTCTAAATTATTTTTATAAAATTACAAAAAGACCCCCCAAACTTTACATAATTATAAAATAAACCCCAAATTTTGTGTAATTGCATTTAAGCTCCAAAATTATTCTAAAATTCTCAATTTAATTAAATACCCTAAAACATATACTGGCCCTCATTTCATCACCGAGAACATTAATTACCTTTATGCCCCCAGAGTTTTCCAAAATTACGAAAATGCCCCCAAATTTTCAAAAATTATATTTTTGCCCCAAAATTCTTTTAAGCTTCCACAAGCTACTAATACCCGAGTATTGCTCAAAATTAGCGCCCGTTTATTTTTCGGAGCCCGAATGGTTATTTTAATCGGCTCCCGAAGTTCGGGATATTACATGGTCTTCTGTGTCGGAGTCCTGTTTGGCTTAGCCCTGTTGTTGGTTTGCTGTCTAATTTTACAATTGACGTGTTTTGGGTCACAAAGAAAATATTATGCACCAGGCAAGGATGACTTCTTCTTGTCTTTGTGCTGATCCCTTTGGTTGTTGATTACACCTTCGATTATTCGTCCTGTTTAATTGTCTTCCTCGTTGTAATATTTATGTCTTTTTAATTTTACGTTGTTTTGTCTTTTGTAGTTAGTGTATTAGGAATTTTATGTAACGTTTAGGGTTCCGATTGGTACTTGAAGTTAGATTGAAGTATATGATATGCTCTACTTTAGACTAACTGTAATTAGGTTAGTTGTCAATTTGTAAAGTTAATGATAACAATTGATGTTACCTTTCATGTCTGTAAAATAGTTGATCTAGCAGGGATGACTTGTAAAACTTTTCATATATAATAATTCTCCTCTAATAAAAAAAAGGATAACAGTTAACCACTTCAAAGAGGAGCGGTTAAAAGTGAAAAAACACATTAGATGGGCACGAAAGGCAAAAGATTCATATTTGCTAACCGCCTAAAAGAAGAGCGGTGAAGCGAGTGAAAAATTAATAATCTAAGCCGTCCACAATCACATGTGGATGGCTAGATCGGTAAAGGAAAAATAAGCACCTTTCCAACACCAAGTGTGGATCAGGCTCCTTGCAGTGTAGGGATAGTATTAAGAAACTATTAATCATATCAGCAAAAACGTACACTTTTTAACGGTTAGATGACTCTTGAACACATACCTTTTTAAAATTGTTAGTCACGACTAATTTTCTTTATAAACTCTGTATACCCTACTTGGAGTTTTATCTTAACTCTAGGCACCCGAGTGTAATTAATCCATCCAAAATTAATACACCCGAGGTGCGCACCTACGCACCGTGTCAAAGGCTAAAACCCATAAGCGGGATCACACACACGATCTCTCTTGCCGTTTGTTTTCCTCCCACTAGCATAAGATTAGATGTATTTTAATAATTATTCTTGAAAATCCCATTTTTGCTGTAGCTCGTTCTCTCTCCTCTTCCTCGCCATCTGTCGCCATTTTTCTAGCTTCAATCACCTTACAAAAACTCCGCAGTACCCACAAAAAACACCCACATAATTTACACAAGAGGGGTAAGTTTAAGAGAAAGAACGGACCTTTTCTCGGTTCGTGGATATGGGTCTTAGGCGCCTTCTCACCGAGGTCAGTTCAATTTTTGTATTATCCATGTATGTGCTCCTCTTTAGATTTTTTTTCATGGGTTTTCTTCTGATTGTTGCTACAATAGTGTTGAACGATTTGGGTCATTCCGAATTCGGTATTTAGCTAGGTAAACCCCTAATTTTAAGGGTTTCGAGATTGTTTGTTAAAGCTGTCTACTTTGTTGTAATCTTGGTGGGTTATCTTTTGTTTATTTCTATTGTTGAGATGAGCTGAAAGATTGCGTTTTTATGTGCATGCCTTTGCATGTGGTGATTTGATTTTATCGGTATATGGGCTAAGGTAGCTAGGATTAACCCTAATTAGCTTCATGGCTTGAATAGGTATAAAGTTTGGCATTATCTTTTAAGATATGATATTGGTTCATAACTGTTGCAAAGAACTCAATTTTGGTACTCCTTTCCTTTTTCAGATATCTAAATTTTGGTTTAGTATCCAAAGTAAAACCCACATGATGTACCATATTTGACCTTTAAAATGGTGCGGTAAGAAGCCATCCTTGAAATATTGTGTGGGTAGATCTGGTTTAAACAATATCACCATAGCAATGTTTGACTTCCAAACCAGTATAAAATCATGGTTTCTTAAGTCGAGGGAAAACATTGCATCTTCATGTGCATGTCTTTCCATATGGTGATTTGGGTTCATTTTCTACTTGAGAATATGTGCTAAGATAGCTACTTATACCCCAATTATCTTCCTTCGCTCTGATACTAGTCATGCAAACTGTTGTGATTTTGCTGTAAAAGTCTCTTGGAATCTGGATACTAGCTTCCCACATGTTGGGATGTGGAGTTTTTTTGGGTTAATATGCTAGATTAAGTGCTCTGTTTTGAATACCTTCACATTACACTCAGGATGGGATCCAGTACTCTATTCTGACCTTTTATTTTTTTCTTTCCTTTGTTGTGTTATTTTTGATACAGGTTTCAAGGCACCAATCGCAGCTTAAGCAATTGAACAAATTGCTTGCTAGGTCTTATCTTACTTCCCAAAAGTTTGGACCTGGTGGAGGTATGCGCTTATTTTACAGTCACAAGGTTTCTCTTTCCTCCATCTTAGCTGTTTTTTTAAACTTTGATGAGGTAGACTTATATTTCACTCCTTGGTGATTGGAGATATGTACAGCTTTATTTTATCTCTGGAGACCTTGCAGTATTTATGATTTCTGCTCTTTAGATGTTAGCTGGATGATATCAGACGTAGCTAGTTAGTTCTATTTTGGTTTGTAGACACACCATTCTTCATATGTCTTTCATCCTTGACTTTGTTTCAATCTGCGACATGTTAACCAACATGTTTCTAGCTAGGTAGCACGGACGCCTCTCTTAGGTGGAGGTATGGTGTCCTAAACAGACGAATACCCCGACACCCTCCGGACACCGGCCGACACTTGTCGGACATGCCTAATCAGTTTTGGATTTTTTTTTTAAATTTCCGACACCGTGTCGGACACTTCATCGACGAGTGTCGGACACGGCATGGAGCAGTGTCGGACCGTTTGGGGACAATTTTAGATTTTTCGAACTATTACCGTCTTCTCATCTCTCACCTTACGGCTGCTGTCTGTTGACCACATCAAGGCTGTCGCCGGTGTTGCTGGAGCTGTCGCCGGTATTGCCAAAGCTCAGTCGACGAAGATATCGAAGCCTTAGCCAACGGATCTGATGGCTACAGTCGCCGAAGGAAGAGAAACCAGCCGCTGTTGCTGTCGCCAGAGGTCTCGCCGTCGTCGCCAGAGGTCCACCGCCCCCATCGCTGGCCCACATGTCTCCTTCTCTTTGTATCCTCAACTCGTCTCCTTTCCCTCACTCTCTCTCACTCTCTCTCGTTTCTTTCCTTTTCTTTTTTCTTTTCTCCCTTTGTCCTCTCGTTTCTTTCCTTTTCTTTTTTCTTTTTTCCCTTTTTCCTCTCGTTTCTTTCCTTTTTTTTTTCCTTTACTCCCTTTGTCGTGCATTTCCAGTACATTGACTAAATAAATATTGACCAAATAAATGTTGCTTGTATATTTATTATTACTTAACGTTTAAGTATGACTTGTATTTGAATTCCTTGTTATTATTGTTTGTTATTTTAGATTGTGGAATATATATATATATATATATATATATATATATATATATGGGAGCTGATCCGTTGATAGCGCTAGCAAAATGGGAGATCTTGCTAGCGCGATCTGACCGTCCATCCCGAAGGGATGGACGGCCCAGATCGCATATTTTTGCGGCGCTGTCAGCAGTCCGCTACACAGTGTAGCGGACCATCCTTTTTACCATTTTGCCCCTCCACCCCCTCCGCTACACTGTCTAGCGGAGCACATAATTGGGCCCACGTTGACAGCCAAAATGTCGTCCGCTAGACAGTGTAGCGGACGACTGACACAGCTGACACATTACCACGTGTTTGTACCTTTATTTCTACACACGACGGGTTGTCGGAATTCCTCAAGCTCCTTCAGCTACAATTTTCTTCTCCTCCTTCGGACTCGCTTCAATTTTCAGCTCCCTTCAAGCTTCGAGTAAAACTTAGCTTCACTCAAGTAAGGTAAGTTTGCGAATGGTGAAGTTTTCTTTATGGATTGACTGGTAAAATATAATTTTATTTTGTTCGGACAAAAACGTATAGATTTTTTTTGATGTTCTAGAAATTTGTCACTCTATTCTTCAATTTGTGATGTTCTAGACATGATGTTCATAAAAAAGGTGTAATTTGTAAACTCTAAATAAAATTATAGTTTAATTCGATTTTTTGGCATGATGAATTCGTCTATTTATCTTAGTAATTTTAATTTGTTATGTTCAGTAAATTAATAATTGTTAATTTGGAGACACTTTCAGGGGTTATGCATACGGTATGTTTGTCATCCTAAATTGGTCTATTCGCCAAGGTAATTTTTAGGTAATATTTTCAGTTAGAAATGCCATTTGATTGTTAAGCGTAGTCTATTTCTACACAGGTCTTGTTTCACAATGTCTGATTTCGTGTCGAGCTCCAACGTCCCCGTAGATGCTAGTGATCCGTATCTAGGACGAACGTTTCAAACATTGGAAGAAGCTGAAGAATGTTTTCGAGCGTATTCATTGAGGGTTGGTTTTGGCATTAGAATAAAGACTACAAGAACAAGCAACGTAACAAAAAAGATATGCTCTCGCTTATACGAGTGTCATAGGGGCAGAAATCCACAGCAAAATGAGACACGCGTAGGCAATGATGACAGTGATGACGAAATAGGATATTCGCGTAGAAGACGGGACTGCTTTGAGCGCACAAATTGCCAGGTCAAGATGTTCGTAAGCTACAAAGCCAATCAAGATCATTGGCTTATTACCAGCCTGGAACTGGCACACAATCACCCGTTAGTAACTCCTTCTAAGGTGAGTCAGATGCATCAACACAAGAAGATGGGTAAGGTCGCGAGGAGCCTAATTCACACAATGAGCAATGCGCGAATTGGACCTACTGAGATTGTTAATGTTCTTGCTGAACAGGCTGGGGGAATTCAAAATTTAAACTTTAACACGACAGACGTTCGTAACGCGGTCCGAACCCATAGACGAGCCGCGTATGACCTCAATGATGCGCAATCGACAATGAGCCTATTGAAACGGATGCAGATGGAGGACCCGCAGTTTACCTTCGACTATAAACTTGACGACGAGCATCGAGTTAGTACAATTTTTTGGGTCGACGGTCGTTCGAGGCTAGCTTATAAGCATTTTGGGGATGTCGTGACTTTCGACACCACATACCGTACCAACAAGTACTCGATGCCGTTCGCTCCTTTCACCGGCGTCAATCATCATTATCACTCCATCCTGTTCGGGTTCGCCTTGTTAAGGGACGAGAGCGAGGGTTCTTTTGTATGGTTGTTTAGGACGTGGCTGGAAGCAATGAACTTCAAAGCACCCAAAGTGATCATCACCGATCAAGATTTGGCAATGAAGAAGGCTATTGCGACCGTCTTCCCAGACACCCGGCACAACTTGTGCACTTGGCACATAAGCAACAAATACCCTGAACGTCTGCATCACGTGTACGCAAAGTATCCAGACTTTAAACAGGATTTTGACAAGTGCATTACCAAGTCATTAACGATTGAGGAATTCGAGGAGAGGTGGGAAAAGCTTGTTCGGGATTACTCATTGCAAGACAACGAGTGGCTCCAGCACTTGTACGAGCGCAAAGAGCAATGGATTGGCGTTTACACGAGGAGGTATTTTTCTGCGGGCATGAAAACGACGGGCAGGAGTGAATCTATGAATGCCACGTTCGATAGTTATGTGGGTACAGCTACCAATTTGAAGACTTTCGTTGCATCCGCACAAAAAGCGGTTGCTTCGTTGTTCGTAAAAGAAAGGGCTGCAGACTTTGCAACAACGTACAAACAAAGGAGAAGGTTGCTTGAGACCCCGCTGGAGCTGAACGGTGCCAAAGTCTATACGAAGGAGATCTTGCTATACCAAGTAGAGCTGCGAAAATCGGGACGATACAGTATAAACAAGGTGGCAGAAATGTCTACGCGTGAGTACAAGGTTTATTCGCTCGTGAATGACCTCGTCCCTGAGAAGCTGCGCAGAATTTATACGGTGAGCCACGACACATTGACGGACTCGGTGACATGTGTTTGCAAGAAGTTTGAGTTCCATGGCATCCTGTGTAGACACATTCTGCGGTTTGAATCCAACTGGGCTTTGTACATCTGCAGCACAGGCATAAAAGCGGTATCGTCGTGGAGACTGTCGATCACCGATACGACTTTCTCCACCGGTTCGTAGCAAACCAAGTACCAGTGGCTTTCCCCTAAAAATGGGATTAGAAACACGTCGGCAACACTTGCGCTCACTGGACTATCCCTAGCAAGATACGCTCGTAGGTTAGCGGACGGTCTCCACTGGCCCAACTTTTTCTTCCGCCTTTGCTCGACCCACTCATGCCATTCAGACACTAGGAGGCTATGAAAAAAGGCATCAACCAAAAAAACGGCCGGGTACTCGTTCAGCCGCTCCCGACCCCTTTCCTTCAGAATCTCCACGTATGTGGAGATGACACCGTTGTCTAACCAACTACCCGGAGCCAGGGAGGCCATTTCTCCCCACTCGCAAGTGTAATCCATGCCCTCCGGATGATTCACACTATACAACGCTTTGTCCCGGGGGAAGCCGCTAAAATAACGCTCTGTGATTATTTGGCATTTATGCGGCTTTAGGGGCTTCACTGGATGCCCTTTGCGATATTGCCCTCGGGGGTCGACGGGGGGATATTGCACTCCTTCCGGGGGGTCGACCGGGGGATATTGCCCTCCTTCGGCAGTAGATGGTCCTGCCCATGGGACAATGGGCAGTGTCTCCGACAGACTGATGTGTCCGAAACCCCAGTCTTGCGTGACTTGACTCTGAGAGAAGGGTTGGGGTTCCGAGTCCAATAGCAAAGAGGAGGGCACACTGTAGTCTTCCCACGGCGCTTGAGCCTGGCCCATGGTGCTTGGCTGTCCCCAATCACCACCCATTCCCGGTACAGATGGACCACCATATCCCTGGCTCACTCCCGAAGTCTGTCCCGAGGGATCGGTGTATCCCTCGCTCACATATGGGGGCTGCCACCCCGGATAACCCATTCCCGGGCTGACGCCGGAAGGCTGGCCCGATGCTTGGTGTAAAAAATTCCCGCAGCCATACGCCAACGCATCAGCCTGTTGGCGAAGCTCCTCGCCCATTGCATCCACCAAATCCTTCCGCTCGCGCAACTTCTGGAAGAAGGCGAACGAGGCATTAACCTACATCCAGAGAGATAATAAATAAGTAACTTCATACACAGTTAGAATCATCAAGTTCAATTAAAGCACTTATTGGCCAACTTACCAGATTGTATGCCATGTGCTCATCGATCTGACCCCTAGGGTGGTACTTCTCCCCGCGTTCAAACCTTACTGGAGCTACTCTCCTCCGGGTGATGCGGTAGTACCACCCATTGTACTGTTCGATGCTGATCACGGGGTCAGGCTCCGACACAATGGCCGCCAGCGTGTCCTGCCAGGAATCCCAAACCTCAAGTTCTCGTGCGCACAAGTCGTGCGCATTTGCCTTGCCAAACCGAGGGACACCCGGTGGGTTCCTGTTAAGCCTCATATCCGGCGCGCCTGCTGGCAACCCCTGCAGGCACTCAAAATGGCGCATAGCGCGATCTGGCAGCTGCCACTCTGCGACCTCGAAGTGGATCAGGGGTGTGCGTTGCAACCCAGAGAGCGTGAAGACGAACGACTCTCCCACCCGTCGCGCCAAATGTTTGTACGGTGCCCATCGCATCTGGCCAGGAGATAACGAGTCGAGCTCCCCCCGATAGTACGTAATGTTGTGATGGGGATCGTCTCTCCTCTGGTAGTGGCTGTCCTTCTGACTGTACTCCCAGGCGCACAACCGAGGCCACACATTATCGGTTCCGTCCCTACGCGTGGGTGCGCCGGTAGCAAGGTGTTCATAAGACCACACCTGAGAGCAAAGACAAATTAAATAAAGTATCGTCAAATTTTATTGTCAATTCAACCCAAAAAAAAAGAAACGAGCGAGTAATCAAGAATTGTATGATATACCTGCAATAGCGAGAGACATGCACATATCGCTTTGGAGTCGGGCCTCGTTGCCTTGTGCAATGCTCGGTACAGGTACGCAAGAGTTGCGGCTCCCCAGGCATAATCCCCAACCTCCAGCAGGTTACCCAACAACGGTAAATATTTGACGCTGACGGTATTCTTCGACGTTGTTGGGAACAGAATTGCCCCCATCACCCACAAGAGGAAAGCTTGTGTGTACAGCACAAGCATCTGATCCGTGTAGTTATCCGGCAGAACCTTGTAGGTATCTACCAACCATTTCAACTTGATACCACCAGTGCTAAATTGATCCTGGGGTATCGAAGTAAAGAAGTCCCTAGCGGTCCTCTTATTCGTTGCTTCCGACGGAGGAGCTATTACCGGCCGCCCCGTCACCGGTAACCCTAAGATGAACCCTACATCTTCTAGGGTAATTGTCAGCTCTCCGAGAGGGAAGTGAAACGTATTCGTTTCACTTCTCCACCTTTCAACAAGGGCACCTATTAAGTGCCGGTCAAGTTGTTGAAAGATCTGCCCATGCGTGAAAATCCCAAACCCAATCCCACGCAGTAATCTTTTCTGGGTTCTGTTCAATTTCCATTCTTTAAAATTATCGGATACTTCTACCGTGTTGAGAAGTGCTCTTTCCTACGAATTAATAAATACAATTTAAGCAAATTAAACGATATACAACGTTCCCAAGAATAACAAAGTTGATAAAATAAGTATCTTACTCCACCATCCCATATGAGCGTACTGATATGGTTTGCTTGGTCGTATAATACGGACGGATCTTCTGGTCCAGGGTTGAAATCCATTTTTCGCAACTGAAATTATGCAAAACGGCAAGGTTGGAAGCGTAAACATTCTCAAACATACAACGCTAGCACAGTCAACGCTAGCATGTGATCAGATAATACTCACATAAGTTCACATGCTGTGTATATGCAATGTACATAGATACAAACAGACACGGGAATGGGATTTTACAAGTGAAATCACATGAACAAATAATACGCAATACACATATATAATCTATATATATGTATAGATACATTGACAAACGCTAGCACAATGCAGCGTTTCGCACACATTCAAAATCATGCATAAGCCGCGATAACAACTCTAGATTATGAACAAATAAAGGATTGGTTTGTGAAGTTACGTGATTGATTCGTCGAATAAAGGATTTCTTGAGAAGAAATTGCGCCGATCTACTTGCCAACACCGCTAGAAGAATTGTGAGAAGAAGGAATGAATAGCAGTTTAGAAGGAATGAATAAGGGTTTCGGAGTAAAGAAAGGGAAAAACGGTCCGCTAGACAGTCTAGCGGACGGTAAGATAATGACAAAGTAACAGTCGTGTTGACTGTCAGTCGTCCGCTACACTGTCTAGCGGACGACATTTTGGCTGTCAACGTGGGCCCAATTATGTGCTCCGCTAGACAGTGTAGCGGAGGGGGTGGAGGGGCAAAATGGTAAAAAGGATGGTCCGCTACACTGTGTAGCGGACTGCTGACAGCGCCGCAAAAATACGCGATCTGGGCCGTTCATCCCTTCGGGATGGACGGTCAGATCGCGCTAGCAAGATCTCCCATTTTGCTAGCGCTATCAACGGATCAGCTATATATATATATATATATATATAGCATAGCAACGGTTCTATTGTATCTTATATAATATTCTCATGATCAATTTGCTTATGAGGAAGGCTTCCTTTACATTTGGTTTCCAGTTAGTCATAATGACATAAAAGTGACCATGTTTTCTTGATAAAAATCTGTGGTTCATATCGTCTTTAGCAGTATGTTGTTACATATGGAAGGATTCCCTTGAAGTGAATTACCAAGATTGTTAGGGTCTCTGTATTGTCTCTCAAGCATTGCATGTAGGCATGAAGTTTCCTTAATATAGGGAGTGAACACTGTGACCCTCGCCATACAAGAATTCTTGATGTGAATGACTAACATTTCAAAATTTTAATCTCAAGCTTTGCTTATTTCTTATTTTCCCCCAGACCATGCAGTGTAGAACAATACTCAGTTTGATAGTTTCTGAGAATTGAAACTATGAAGGGAAGCATGCATTACATTCATTCTTTTGGGATAGCTCAACCCTTACCCATTTAAATAAAAGGAGATATTGACTTTTTGACCTAGATGACCATTACTGGATCGACCGCACTAAAAAGGTTGTGAAAGCAAATAATATTTCTGGTATGATGATTTAAGATAGTTTGGTATTTGACTTGCCATGTAATTATTCCTTCCAAGGATTTTGTGGAATGACACTGGTATGATCATTTGTATTTTGCCATAGGGTGGGGCAGTGTTCTTGATGTTGCAAGTGAAACTAGGACAGTCGATAATTGCCTTAAGTTGGGTGAAATTCGATTGATGCTGTTTTGTGATTCTCTAGTATGAGTAGTAAAGTAGCATGTTTGCGTTATGGAAAACTTGGCATCAGATGACTGCATGTTAAGACCATTCATGAATCTCATCTGTAACCATTGCTTGGTAATTTTGATAACTAGTGGTGAATATTATGTAAGGAAGTTATCATACAAAGTAACGCGTTGCTGTTAGAACTTTCATAGATTGCTGGAGGCTCTGAATAGCTGATGATAGATTGTTACTCGTTGCCTGTTTGCTCTTTCATGCCAGAGTTATTATGTTTTCTTACTAACTAACAAATGTACTTATGGTATGTTTATTATGTGATGTGCCTAGTACTATGTTCTCTTTATATTCTGTGTCAAGCATTGCATGCTTCTGACCTCAACTTGTGATTGCATACATATGACTACTACGTGTCCAAGAATTTCCTTGGTGGCAAATATAAAATGCATCATGCATTTTTGGGATTTTATCTTTTTTATGTTTCAAAGTAAATATACATCTGGTGCCGTTTTGGAAAGGATAGGAAGACAGCCTTTGTATATTCTCTTATTCACCATAATGAGAACAACTTCGATTTATCCTCTTGCCTGCTTATACATGCAGTGAATGGGCTTCCTTGTGCTCAGAGAAGGTTTCAGTCAAGTTATGTTGGTAGTTTTGCCCGCAGAATGCGTGATACCGAGAGGTCAAGTGATGCTGCATATCTTAAAGAGCTGTACCATCGAAATGATCCCGAGGCAGTAATAAGATTGTTTGAAAGTCAACCTTCGTTGCATTCTAACCCGGCAGCGCTTGCAGAATATGTTAAGGCATTGGTCAAAGTTGATAGGTTGGATGGAAGTGAGCTGCTTAAGACATTGCAAAGAGGTGCATATCTCAATGGCTTTTGAAATGTTTTTTCCTTCATTAACCTTTTAGACATGTTTCATTTTTTTCTTAACCTGTCACTGTATATAATTTTGTGGGAATTACCGCGACATGAGGTGATTAATAATGTGTCTCATCTCACCTGTAATTGAGCCTGGTCTTGTGTAAAACAATGCTTTTCCAGTTTCCTTCGGTAATGGCCAAATGATACTACTATGCTGCTCATCTTCGTAATTTCTCCTTTTGACACTACATATTTTTTGGTAATTCGAAAAGGAAAAACAAAAACTGTTACATATGAGTAACCAGCCAAACATGGAAGTGGGAACTATGTGTTTTCTTACTCATCTGTGATTGAAGTATAATGGAAGTACAAGTGAAAGTCATGTATATTAGGTTAGGTTCAATTTCAAAGAAGCTAACTGGTGTCTTATTCAGGGATGGCAGGTTCCGATTACTTACCAAAGGCGGACGATGTTGTCCGTAGTCTTTCGGCTTTTAGAAATGTGGGGAAATTTCCCGCAGATGGTGTCTTAGGAACTCCTAGTGCTCCCATACATATGGTGGCTGCTGAAGGAGGACATTTTAAAGAACAGCTGTGGCGTACTGTCCGTGGTCTAGGCATGGTGTTTCTCTTGATTTCTGGGGTTGGAGCTCTCATCGAGGATAGGGGAATCAGTAAAGGTATTGACATCTTGCTTGCGTGCCTTCGGTTTGGTGTGGTGATGTATGTGATAAGTAAAGGATTATTCTTCTTTCGTTAATTCAGGACTTGGCCTTAATGAAGAGGTGCAACCCAGCATGGAAGCTAACACAATATTTAATGATGTAAAGGGAGTTGACGAGGCAAAAAGTGAACTAGAAGAGATTGTTCACTACCTTAGAGACCCTAAGGTAACTAACTGCACCTTTAGCATTGACACCACATGTAAGCATTCAAGTTCCCAATTCGCGGTGCTAATTATCTATGCTAGTTAGTTATTGTCCCTCTCTTTATTAAAGAGAATTCCTTTTGATCATATAATAATATTGAGCCTTGTTCAATTGCATAAATTTGCCCTTTGCTGACAATTTTTTCTCAAGCCAGTTTCTTGTTATTGGGATATTGCATAACAGAGCTTGTAATTTAATGGATGATCATGAAGCCTAGTTTGTTGATAAGATCTGTAGCTTAGCTGCAAAAAACTGTCAGAAATTTATTCTATTTTTCGCTTGTTACAGCGCTTCACTCGTCTTGGTGGCAAGCTTCCAAAAGGTGTGTTGCTTGTTGGCCCTCCTGGAACTGGCAAGACCATGTTGGCAAGGGCTATAGCCGGAGAAGCTGGGGTTCCCTTCTTCTCATGCAGTGGCAGTGAATTTGAAGAGATGTTTGTTGGTGTTGGAGCCCGGAGGGTGAGAGATCTTTTTGCTGCTGCAAAGAAGCGGTCACCATGTATAATATTCATTGACGAAATAGATGCCATCGGGGGAAGCCGTAACCCAAAGGACCAACAGTACATGAAGATGACTTTAAATCAGTTACTTGTTGAGCTAGATGGCTTCAAACAAAATGAAGGGATTATAGTGATTGCCGCAACAAATTTCCCAGAATCATTGGATAAGGCGCTGGTCAGACCTGGACGATTCGATCGTCACATAGTTGTTCCAAATCCGGATGTTGAAGGCCGCAGGCAGATTATGGAAGCTCACATGTCGAAGGTGTTGTTACTCTCTGACATGAAATCTTAGGGGTTCAAATTTTTGACTCATGAATAATTTTCTGTGGGCGAGGGAGGGGGCTAGTTTGGCAACAAGTGAACACCCCATTTTCATGTGTTAGTCAAGGTCCCGGCGAAAGGATTTGCATGCCTCTGATTCATGGTTGGCCATTTTATGGTATTCACTTAGTGGCCACATTCACAGCCTGTTTCCCCCCCAGTCTATTGGTGAAGAACTAACTCTGAAGGTTATAATGACAATTAGATAAAACTTGTCCTTGAGAAAGAAAGAATTAAAACCATGTGAAGGCTTCAGCTGGATGTGCATATAATTAAAGATTGACCTGAGGTTCAATAGCACTTGTAATTCAGCCAGCTATATGTGGTGCTACATGAGGAGGTCGGGTTTCTCCGATTTGAACTGTGCACCCCAAATACCCCTTTAGGATGGTGTCCACTTTGTAGTACTTGTAATTTTTACCATGCAACTTAGGCAATGCAGCTGAGGCACGTCCTAATCTTTATGTACTACGTAGATGTTGGCTTCTACACTTACATGGTTGTGTTGGCTAGTTCAGCTGGTAAAGTCTCTTGATATCATACTAGCAAATATTAAGCTTTATGATCTCAATATCATTTGACAGGTCCTTAAAGCAGACGATGTTGATCTGATGATTATTGCAAGAGGAACTCCTGGGTTCTCAGGCGCTGATCTGGCTAACTTGGTCAACATTGCAGCTCTCAAAGCTGCAATGGACGGTGCTAAAGCAGTAAGCATGACTGATCTAGAGTATGCAAAGGACAAAATCATGATGGGTAGTGAACGTAAATCAGCTGTCATATCT
This sequence comes from Escallonia herrerae, assembly GCA_033070095.1. Lineage (NCBI taxonomy): Eukaryota > Viridiplantae > Streptophyta > Magnoliopsida > Escalloniales > Escalloniaceae > Escallonia > Escallonia herrerae. The sequence goes on along the minus strand of JAVXUP010000482.1, from coordinate 408,547 downwards.
GACGAGTCACGAAAGCTAACAGCCTTCCATGAGGGCGGCCATGCTCTTGTGGCTATCCACACTGATGGGGCTCTTCCAGTGCACAAGGCAACCATTGTCCCACGAGGGATGTCTCTTGGTATGGTTGCTCAACTGCCTGACAAGGATGAGACAAGTGTATCCCGTAAGCAAATGCTTGCTCGGCTTAATGTCTGTATGGGCGGGCGGGTTGCAGAAGAGCTCATATTTGGTGAAAATGAAGTTACCTCAGGTGCATCTTCTGATCTCCAGCAAGCAACCAGTCTTGCTAGAGCAATGGTTACCAAGTACGGTATGAGCAGACAAGTGGGGGTGGTTACTCACAACTATGATGATAATGGAAAGAGCATGAGCACTGAGACCAGGCTGCTCATTGAACAGGAAGTCAAGGAATTATTGGAAAGCGCTTACAATAATGCGAAGACCATTCTCACAACCCATAGTAAGGAGCTTCATGCTCTCGCTAATGCATTGCTTGAGCACGAGACTCTTTCCGGAAGTCAGATAAAGACCCTCCTTGCTCAGGTCAATTCGCAGCAACCACAGCAACAGCTAGTTGCACCTCAGGGCTCTTCAAAGTCCAATCCAATGCCCCCCTCAGCACCGAATGCAGCAGTGTCAGCAGCTGCCGCTGCAGCCGCTGCGGCTGCCGCAGCAACTGCTGCGGCCAAGTCAAAAGGCATTGCTCCAGTTGGATCTTAGCATTATATGATGGTAAGGTTCTTAATATTAATCTACTTAATGAATTCAATGTGCATATATTTGTTCACATGCAAGCTTTTTCTCCTTGGAGAATACATTGTTGTTTAATTTCCTGGCCTCAAGTGAGCTTGGAAGTGAAGGTAAGCTGTAGGAGAAAAATGCCAGTCAGTTAAGCATTTGTTGAGCGTAGCAGTTATATTGAAGTCCATTGAACTGTTTTTTAGATTTATATAGCCATACAGTTGGGAATAAACAATCACTCTGACTGTTACCTCAATGTACATCTAATGTTTGCCAACTTGCCGGGACACTAGAATACTCACTGTCGAGCTTCCCTCGTTGAGGTAGTGAAAATGCAATCTCGATGCACTGCAAACTTGCCGGGACCTGAGTTAGATGCTGCTTATTACCTCAATGTACATCTAATGTTTGCCAACTCGCTACGTTCGTTGCCTGACAACACCAACCGGCACGCTATTGCCACGTGTTCAAGCCAATCTAATCCTGGTTTCCTCCCTGATCTCGTGATCTTGCAAGGATGTCCCAAATCTTCAATAGCTAATCTTATCTTACATCACACCCGCGAACTAAGCTCTAAAAACCAACTCCCTAATCTTCTAAATGGGCCTCTGAGTGGATCAAGCTCAAGGAACCTGGCCCAAACTTTCACTTATTTCATATGCACCTTCATAAAACTTTCTTTGGGCTATCTGATATTGGGCTGCAAATTATAATGGGTAGGGGGGGAGGAAAATAAATCCACCAACTTAAGAATCTTAACTGGTCGAAGTCCTCTCGTGAAGCCCAAGCTCCTCCTGGGTTCGAAACGGGATCATCTTCTACCTCTAACCCCTACATTAGCTTACAGCATGCCCATTTCTACTAACCGGTCGTCCAATACCAACCGCCACTCACCTTCGCAGCCGCCGTCATTCTCTCCTAAGAAAATCAAGAAAATAGGAAAAAAGGCATTTTAGGTATATCGTATTAAATTTATATTGCCCTAATTTTTTTGTTTTTGCACGGTTTCCTAATAAAAGTGGGTTTTATGTGAAATAATTACAAACCATAAGGGGCGGGAGTAATAAAAATACTTATTGTAATTTCTCCCTATTACAAATACTCACTAGAGATTATCACACTTTTGCTTGATCAGAGCAGCTCATAATTGTTTCTACCAGTTAAGTTTCCGAAGAAGAGAAATCGAGAAATTCTTTACATCCATGTGATTTGTTAACTTCAGAATTTGGTTGGTGGGTTTTCCAAGTTATAAAATTTTCATAACTTTAGTGGGTAGTGAGTTAATTTCTTGTAAAAGGCTTCTCTAATCTATTTATGCTACAATTTTCTTACCCTTCGCTTTGCTTGGGGTGAAGTGGTGAACCGTATGTGTTTCAAGTAAAGCTTTACACTCCCTCGGTTCCATAATGTTTGCTCCGGTTGACTCTGCGAATGTTCTTTAATACTGTATAATTTTCAACGTGTAAGCGTCGGCTTAGGGATGGTTTACCACTAGTGAGGCAGGGATTACAGACGGAAGTGTATGAATTCCTGTCGGTTGAATCAACTGGAAAATCAACCGAAAGAGGCGCATCAGGATCAGAAAAAGCCGAGGAAAGAGGCAACAGGAAAGAGACGACAAGCCTATTCTCCAATTCAATGTTTAGATGTTTTAATTAAATATTAGAAATTCGCAAAACAAATGGCGCGAACCATATGTGATGGAAAGAATATTATCTTGCATGGTAGCTAGTGTAAACAACTCGTTATCTTTGACTTCATATATGTTGTTTGGAATGTGGTTCTTTATGGAGTTTCTCTTTATATGTTTCATGTTCATATCGCTACCTATTTCAGTTGTATATTCAGTATTATTATTAGGTCGTGCTGGTCTTATATTAGCTTGTTTTCTCATATGCGTACTTGTGGTTAACCCTGCTTTAATGACTGTATATTAGGATCTAGAAAGCCTGTTATCTAACAACCTGGGATGTGCACATAAAGATACACTAGGACACCATTGAACAGAATAAATTTTAGTAATAGGAATGTCATAGTAACACTAGAGTAGTAGTGATAGTGGTAATGATACTAGCAATGATAACGGTGATGGTAATAGCAATACCACTACTGTGATTTTATAATGTCAATTAATTTAGGGAAAAAAATCTCCTTGTTATGGAGCTTTTGACTAGGATGTTAGAAAAAAAAAACTCCTTTCAATGGATTTGACATGGGGGGAGCAGGAGTGCACCTAGTATCTCGTCTTCTGGGATACTGTTGTTTTTGGTGCAAAAGAGGACAAGTTGCAATATCTGCACTGTGATTTTTTGTGCTGAATACCCATTTATGTAACTGAGAGATTTGTGGAAGGGGAAATTTTTGAGGTAGTATGAAATACTCTAGGTTCTAGACTAAGCAAATTGTGGGTGCATGTATAGTTATCATTTCCCACATAATATAGTTATCATAAAAGCTCCCTTCAATATATTGGAATTTGTGGGTGCATGTATGCCCTTCGGCTTACTGCAAATTGTTTTTCTTTGGCATCTGTTCAAGGGATGAAATGTGATTTATTGGACTGAAATGTTGAACCATCCTTCCTTTATCTTTCACAGTGAGCCAACAGAGGAGAATTGATATACGAAACAAGCATGCGGAGAAGCTTGCTGGCATATTACATGAAACAGGTTCTACGGAGATAGTTATTATATGCCATGTTTATAGATCCTCAGAGGTTAGTTACAAAGTTTAGAGAACTCAAATTTGTGTGTAACCCTGAAGGCATGTATACAGCTGGTCCCTACTATTTAAAATTTCTCCTTCCGTCCTAACTAAAATAATCACTTGCACGAAGTTTAAGGAGTAATGTCAATTGTCCTGATTTTCCTCTTTTACCCTTTGCCTTTAAGTTCAACTCAAATGTACCCAGTTGTTCAACGTTCTCATCATCCATCTTCTTCTCCGGCTACACGTTGCTTCTTCTCCGGCCACAGAGTATGGTTTCAACTCTTCTTTCCATTGTAAAATTGGTTTGCATTAAACTGATTTCTATTTACAGTAAAAATAGGTTTGCAGAACCTCACCAAATTTCATTGCAGCCACCTCAAACCACCGCCAAACATAATTCCTTTCGCCAACTTTGCTCAAACCCAGATCTACATTGTTTGTCTAGGATCATAACTTTTACAAACTCAAATCTGAGATTTAAACACTACAACTTTTACAATAGATTACTTCATGGACATAAATCCCAAATCAAATTTAGACGCAAAGAAACGACTGAACAAAAATTATAACATAAAAATCCTTTAAAAAATAAAAAAGTAAAAGATCTGACCCCTCAAATTTGCCTCCCCTTAAGGCCATTCGCTCGCCTAGTCTGTATCCATGATGCCTAGGCGAACCCCGACCACTCATTAGCGAATGTCTAAGCATGCCCAGAACAACGCATAGTCCATCTGGCTTAACGTCAAAAGTTCGTTTATTCCAGATAATAATGATGGAAGAGGCTGTGGTGGTTGAAAAAGGAGCGGCACTTGTGGTTGGGGAGGGTTCCTTCATAGTGAGACTAATCAGACTAGGGGTAGTAGTGATAAAAAAAAAATGGGGTTCGACAGTGCCGGCGGTGGTTGAAAGGATACACAGACACAACAAAAATGAGAAAGAAAGGAGAGGCTTGGTGATCGATCATGGTGCGTAGGCAATTAGGAAAGAATGTGAAAGAGGGATGAAGGAGAAAGAGATAAAAAGAGAGGACGGGAGAGTAAAGGGTCTGTTTGTGGGTAGGCCGTCAGTTTTCAATTTTTTTTTTTCTAAAAACAGAAGAGAAGAGTTCTGATTTTTTTTATCAGTTTAAAAAATTGGTGGCTGTTTAACGGAGTTTATTTTTTCAAAAAACAGAAAAGAGCAAGCGTTTGACTGGACGACTCTTTGGGATTTTTTTTAATATATATTTTTACATAATTAAATATTATTAAAGGTAATAAAGTAACTATATTACAATGTTTTACAAATAATTAAACATAATTTTTCAACATTACAATGAATAACAACCAACATTATTAAACATAATTAAAAGCTCATTTTTATCCTAAACAAGTGTAGATTGACCACCGGCGCCAAGACCACTGGCACCCAGATCGGCCACCGTTGTCCGCCGTCAGCGGACATCACAATCGGCGATACAAACCCACGGCAATTACATGAGAAACAGGACGAGCCAGTCCAACCAGTGAACCACCTAAACCCACCGTTGGGCATCCACGCCGCCACACCTCAAACTGAAAGTGACGACAGCCAAGCCGTCGGACCTCTCTTCGCCGTCACAGCAACACAGCCGCAGCGCCTCTCTTCACTGATCGAGCTCCGTAGCGATGCGGCCGATCGAGCTCCACAGCGAAGAGATGTTCCCCCCGAAAGAGTTGTTCGTGGCTGCGCCGGAGAAAGAAGGGACGGAGGCGGTGACCAAAGATGGAGGCGGTGGCTGTGGTGAGAGATGAGATGCGATCCAGAAAATTCAACCAGAGCAATGGCTGTGGACTCCCCAGATGCGATTCGGCCAAAGAGATGAGAACCCAATGTTTTCAAGTGATTTTTTTCCATCTTATTTTCTGTTACTAGGAAGACTCGAAGTCCGAACCTCATAAGTCAAGCCATCTGGGCCGCGTGAAAAGAGGTTTCAAAAAGAGTTAATAGCTCTTTGGAAAACAGGCTTCCTCTTTTTAAAGACTTGGGCTTTTATAAAAATTAAAGAGCCACCAAACACCCCAGTTTTTTAGGCTTCTTGAGAAATTTTAAAATTGGGCCAAAAAAGAGGGGAAGAAATCCATGTCAAACGGCCCCTAGATAGAGAGGGTTGGTGAGTGGACAGGAGAGAGAATAATGGGTATGCGATAACTAGGGAGTAGGAAGGAAAACATAGAAAGTGGACAAAAGGTAAAATTGAAAAAAAAACCTACAAGATGTTTCTTAATCTGGTGAACAATATTTTGGGACAATCTAAAAAGAAAAACTGAGCAATAAAACTGGGACGAAGGGAGTACTATTTATTACTCTCCCCAAATAAATTGATTATATTTCTTTTTGGGACAGGCTGTCCAAAAAAAAATTGGTCATTTTTCAAATTAAGAAATATTTTGTAGGCATTTTTTTAAAATTTTCCTTTTACACATGTTCTCAACCTATTCTAGTCGTACCCAAAGGCCCACTGGGGTCTCATTTTGCATGACACATCCGCACAAGCAACAATCAATATTCAACGCTCACAACCGGTCAAAGCATGCACGATCAAGTCACGTGCACTTCTCACTTTAGAAACTCATTTTCACATGACGCCTCATCACACTTCGACCGTCGCACTTCGCATGTCGCCCATCAGCGCACCATGGCACTTGCCCAAGGAAGTTGGCCTCGGCCTTCCCCTTGTGGTCGGCCTCGGCCTCCCCCTGGGGGTCGGCCTTTGGTCTCCATACTTAACACCTTTACTTCTCTTCAAGGGACCGGACATCACTCTGTAACCACGTCGTCCGGACATCACTCCGTGACCACGTCGCCTGGACTTTACTCCGTGACCCCGGTCGCCCGGACGTCATTCCGCGACCACATCACCAAGACTTCACTCCACGACCCAGTCGCCCAAACGTCACTCAGCCACTCGGTCGCCCGGACATCACTCTGCGACCCCATCGCCTGTCATCCGAACTTCACCCACGCTCGAGCGCCAACTCTGCAACGCTCATCGATCGTCGTCCTGACGTCGTCTTTGCGACCCCTGTTGCTGGCGTCCGGGCGCCGTACTCTAACACTCCTTCAGGCGCTGCTGATACAGTCGTGCCCCCAGGTTCCCTGTCACACTACAGTGCCCTCGACACCATACGCACTCTGTCGCGCCCATGCGCTGCGCCATCTCCATGACATGTGCCCCGGGCACCATACACACTCTGTCGTGCCCACACTAATACAGTCGCGCCCCCTGGCTCTCTGTCACACTTCAGTGCCCTTTGGCACCATACGCACTCTGTCGTGCCCATGCGCTGCCCCACTAACACAGATGTGCCCCCGGCACCTTACTCGCTCTGCCGCGCCCGTGCACCGCGCCACTAACACAGTCGTGCCCCCTGGCTCTCTGTCACACTACCATGCTCCTTGCATCGGTCCATCCTTTCACCATACCATGCGCACCTTGCTTTGGTCATGGAACATGCTTCGACCCACTCTCCAGAGTGTTCAGCATCCTGCGGGGATAGGCAACTCCTTAGGACACTATCTTCATGAGGGAGCTCTTCAACTCCCCTTCTGCCAGGTAGACGGCTTCTCCGGGATGCTTCCTCAGCCTGTCGGGTAGACGGCTCCTCGGGGATGCTACCTTGACGTACTCCGAGTGCTCCGGTAGAAGGACTCAACACGGGGATAGGCGACTCCGCGGGGACACTATCCCTACTACGGAGCTCTTCAACTCCCCTTCTGCCAGGTAGACAGCTCTTCTGGGATGCTACCTCGGCCAGTCGGGTAGACGGCTCCTTCGGAATGCTACCTTGATGTGCTCCGAGTGCTCCGGCACAAGGACTCACCCGCGGGGATAGGCCACTCCTCCGGGACACTATCTCCGCCAGGGAGCTTTTTAACTCCCCTTCTGCCAGGTAGACGGCTCCTCCGGGATGCTACCTCAGCCGGCCAGGGAGACGGCTCCTCCGGGATGCTACCTCGGCCTGCGGAATAGGCGACTACTCCGGGACACTATCTCTATCAGGGAGCTCTTCAACTCCCCTTTCTGCCAGGTAGATGGCTCATACATGATGCTACCTGGCCCGTCGGGTAGACGGCTCCTCCGGGATGTTACCTTGACGGGCTCCGAGTGCTCCGAGACAAGGACTCATCCGTGGGATAGGTGACTCCTCTGGGACACTATCTCTGCCAGGGTGTCTTCGTGACTGGCCTACGTGCTCAGGCATTAGGGGCTCTCGTCAGCACCCCTTGGGACTATGACCCCCAGGTCACTCCGAGACGGGAGTAGGTCTTTGAAGGGCATCACGCCTAGTCCACTTGGTAGCTGGGCGTCGGGTCTTCCCCACCGCTGCCAGGCTTGTGGGACTCTGCAAGGGCTTGGATTGGTGGCTAGATCAAGAGGGTTCTCTGGCCACACCGACGTTGTGAGAGCCAGTCTTTCCAGACAGATAGAGCGACGCTGTGTGGGGCAGGCAGGGTGAATATGCATTCTGACAGTCCTTGGAACACCGGCACCTGTGGACCCCTCAGTGCGTGTCACTCTCGGGGAGCGCCACGTGTCGGCTGATGACATCATCATCTCAACCTCTATAAATAGGGGTCTTGAGAATTCATTTAAAGGTTGGACATTTTTTGACGAAACTCTGACATTTTCACTTTCTCACTCTAGAATCCTAGAGAGACAAACATACAAGACCCTGACTCTGGACCTAAGCATCGGATTATGACTGTCGTCGTGTATTCACTCTGCGCCATCACCCTCGCAGCACTGCCAGCCTCAGGCTTTGTCTGGAAAGCCCTTGGTCTTTGCCCTTGCTCCACCCTTGTTGTGTCTCATATCATCACACTTGACATCTGACTCGAATTGCATTCCTTGTGGCATCTCCACGTCGACTGCGAACCCACTTTTTCTTGACATCAACACTTTTTTTTATCCTATTTCTCTCTTCACATTAAATCATTCACCAACCCATTTTCTTTCTCTGGGTCCTCTTTCTCTCTCTCTCTCTCTCTCTCGCTCGGTAGAACAGAAAACTCATAAAATATGACTCACATCCTAAATAAGCGTACAAGTCAAACATGATCAAATAATTTGGGACGGAGGAGTATCTTGAAAGTCGTTATGATGTCATCCATATAACCTAGAAAATATTAAAATATCATAATTATAGTCATATTTTGCATGTACTTTTACAATATATAAATAGCACGTATGAGGTTAAATGACTAAATTTTTTTTTCTTATAATACCATTTTTTCTAATTTAAAAGGTCGTTAAAATGAGGGTGTTTTTGACTTTGAGTACAAGATTAAGCCCATTTCCTTAGAATACCGCTTTTAAGTTATAGAGTTCAATAAAAGAGTGTTTTTGACTTCTGTTATGATACTAAGGCTCTTTTCTTGAAATAATCTTTTCTAGTTTAAGAGTTTGTTAAATTGAGTGTGTTTTTGACTTTTGAGAACAATATTAGACTCGTTACCTTAAAATAGCCCCTTTAAGGTTTAGAAGTTTAATAAAATTAAGGGTGTTTTTGACAATCATTATGGTATTAAGGCTTTTTCCTTACAATGCCCCTTTTGAATATTAGAATCTGTTAAATTAAGGAACTTTAGTTAAAAACTCCTATAAAAAACTTTTAGATCTTGTTCCACGTTAAGACTATCCTAAAGATACTCCATTTTCTCCGTCAAAGTTGATAAAACAACAAATAGCAGAAACTCACTTTTTCTGAGGTACATAACTATGTTGTTCTTTAACCCTACTCTAAATTGATATATTTGTATAAAGTTTCAATTCATTTTTCCTTCTTTTGCATACAGAATTATTTACACAAACTAATTGCCAAGAAGCGAGTTATCGGATACTTAGAGACAACTTCTTGACAAAAGACCAAGTTACCCAGAGTTTGAGATTCTAGATGAGTTTTGATTGCTTCTTAATATCGAATTCTCCAAGAATTTTCTATTAAAATAGCTCAGTTTTACTAAGATGTAATGAACATCATAATACAAATTTGCGAGGGCCATAACTGATTAACTACAAAAACATAAGGACACATAGTAGCACACATCTACCTTCTCAATAAATGAACATTGAAACACATTTGTCATAAGCTTAGACTATAAAACGCATTGCCTATATACTAGGAAGCACCGACACCTCTTATAAGTCGAGGTATGGTGTCTGACACCTCCGGACACGTGTCTGACACCTCTCGGAGGTGTCCGAATTTATTTATTTATTTTTTAATTACCGGATACCGTGTTGGACACCTCTTGAAGAAGTGTCCACACGTATTGGACCAAAATACAATATTTTTTGAGGAATAAATCTGAAATTTTTTAGAAATGAACTTTTAGGCCAAACCCTAATCAGATTGACCTAGCAAAAGGAACCTTTTTCTTTCTCTCTCATCTCTTTCTCTTTTCCTTCTTTTTGTTGCCTAAAACATCTAAGCTTGCCAGTCGAGTAAGATAAGTCAACATCTCCGACCTCATTTACAGACCCATCTAACTATATAAAACCTCTCCTTTGTGCCTTTGGTCCCCCGTCTTTTTTCCTTCTCTCTTGTTATTGTTGAGACTCTAATCTTGGTACTGTTGAGACATTCAACTACTTTCTTGTTGCCGACCTGTTCTTGTTATTGTTGAGACTATTTGATGTTCCTTGTCTTCTTTCTCATCCGTTTTAAACGAAGTTCAGTTGCTCCAATTGAGATGTGTGTGTGTGTGTGTGTGTGTATATATATATAAATATATTAAAATTTAAGCGGTGTTCTGCGGTGTTCAGAATCTGATTTTTTGAAAATTGCGGTGTCCAGTGTCCCAGTCGGTGTCGAACACGATGTCTGTGTCCATGCTACCTAGCCTATGTACAATCAACCATCTAGTGGAAATTCTTTTTCTCACACGCTTATATACCTGAAACTTATAGTACTTTCGACTAATATGGTAAGAACAATACCTATAAACATATCAAAAAAATATGATAGTAGCTTGAAAATAGATAGGAACCTGAAATTGTTTGTCCGTAAACCTACCTACAAGCAACTTTGGTTATTTTAATACTGGAAATACCTGTTAACCTATCAAAAGATATACGGCAATAGTTACAAACTTAGCTTGTAATTTAAAATGTTTGCTCAGATAACTTCAGATACTCATTAATATTTCTTCATCACATACCTGGAAAGCCTACAAGTTAATGAAAATTGTGGTCACAAGAAATAGACCCTGCAACATAGATCTCTATTTCTGTGTTTTTTCTTTGTTTTCTTCGCTTTAATTGCCTTTCCTATGCATTCCTAACAACCAAATTTTTTTCTCTCTGACGTTTTCTCTTACTTATCATTGTGTGTGTCGAAGTGATCTTGCCTTGCATGAATTATACGTGACATACTAATAAGAAAAGCAGCATGAGTCTACAAGAAACGGTGCCTCTCATAGGAGAACAAGTCAGCAACTCCAACACCGACGACTCACCCTCTTGATCAAACTTTAAGCCATTAGTTTATGGTGAATGTCTTCTTATGCTCGAACCTTTGGGACAGCTTTCTCTCGTACCCATGTTGGTCGTCTCGAGCTAAGGAGGAATTTTGGCAGGCATGGCATTTAGGTAGGCTGACGTTTGAAATTGGTTTTAAAAAAACCAATTTGACCAAGTACTGCTAAGAGAGAGAGAGAGGTAAAAGTGCCAAGTCTAGGAACTCAAGACGTGGTATGGTACATGTCAATGCAAAATATTGCTCCAGGGTCCAAGTTATAAAAGTCAATGTTGTTTTCACTACCTACATAATAATTACTGCCCTAATATGATTTAGCACGTAATAGCTTCTTTGGTGCTTTCTGGGGTTCCAAGTCACGCATCAATGATGTATATCTCTAGATTGTTATTTTATCGTATGTTTCGTTCTTTATTAAATATCGACTAATTAGGTTCATAAGCTGAATTCCTTACATCTGTTAATTAATTAGGTTGACAAACTTGAACACTGAATATCCTTATAAACAAAAAGTGTAAATGGTGAAGCATTCTGAATACTTTCTTCGAACACTGCAGTACAAACATGTATGAAGGTTCGAGAAAAGGATCAGGATGAAGGGAAAGCAGTTCTTAACCGGTAATAAATGGTGAGAACTTTAGGAGGACGGAGGTTGTATATTCTCTTAATTGCATATTATATGTAGTTTTTCCTTTTTTCGAAAATTTGAAAGCTCACATAACAAATATCATGGAGTTTTTCTAAAAGTAGCCTTCCGTAATTTAATATCAAGAATACAGCAGCTATGCAGCTAGACTTGATTGAAGGCTTGTAAATGTTGATGTGGAAAAAAGAGATTGAATTAAGATATTGGTTGATAATTATTGGTGCTAAAAGTAGAACCTCTTTACTAAAATTAGCCAGAAACCCAACAAGTGCCCAAGCACACAACATCAACTTCTGTTGTGGATCGCTTAAGCATTCATAGTTGTCCGTTCCTCGCGAAAATGACAAGTAGTTTGACTCATGCTGGTAGATGCTTCATACACAGTAATGAAACTGAAATATAAGCTACTCGTATTAACTAACAAAGAGGCAATCTTTCTTATGATTGAATCACTTTTTCATATGCAAAGTACGTGAACTTTACTATCAAATATATGCATATATATTGGCTCGAGAGACTTTCTGCACCATTTGCATTTTCAAAATGGTGCTACTGCTTTTGTCCTTGCTATTTCCAAAATTGGAAAATTAGCGGTATTGCTCCTGTTCATGGGAGAGCTCTTCTGGAAGAGTCCGCATTTCATTGCAAATATTGATGGTTATAATTTCTGAGGCAAGTGATACTTGATGTAGTGAAAGATCAGAACTCTTTCTACTCCATGTTCCAGGGACAGTGAAGGTTAATTTCAGTATGGGAACTACCGCAGAGAAGCTGACGGTTTACATGCTGTCGTACACTACTTCTTTGCAGAGAAACTTTCTGTAGCTGCAATTATTGGGCACAGCAAAGGTTTGTCAGTTACCACTATGGCAACTCAACAGCTAGGTGCTTCTTTAGGTTGTCGATAATTCTTGATTTCTGTGTAAATGCACAAAATTGCAAGGCACGCAGGGAAGAAAACCATTGTGGGATCTTGAAAATGAAGTAGTTATATATCAAGCTTTCAATTTCATGTAATTAATGAGATTATTACAGGGACAAGGAGGTTAGTTAATTTGAGCACGCTAAGGGACTCAAAAATTTTATATTGCATCCAGTAGAGTTGAGTATCGCATTACGGGGAAAGTTAGCAAGAATAGAGGAGGAAAATTAATTTCCTTCTCCAATTAAAACCCATAATTAGCAAGAATTTCATATAATATCATCATTTTTTTTCAAAACAATTTAGTACTGGTCTCCAAATCACTTACTTCAACCGTTAACATTTATCTTGGTGGAGTCTATCGACTGAATGACGTATCCTGCTATGGAAGAAGTAGATCAATTTTATTGCTGCTATAACTATGCTAACTTGAAAGGTTTTGGGGTAAACATCTCTGCTAACAATATTGGTGTGTTTGGATATAGGATTTAAATTGAGGATTTGACTTTGGTAGGGTATTTGTAAATCACTTGGACAAAATATCATGTTTGGATAGTTCAAAAGGAAATTTTTGAAATTTCAGAGTGATTTGAACCGTGAATTTGGGGACCTCAAATTCACAGTTCAAATAACTAGTTTGAACTAGTTATTTGTCAAGTTCACTCCACTCAGTAATTTACAAATCCACAATAACTAGTTCCCTGTTTTTTAGGATCTTGCCTCCCTCCTTTTTTAACAATCTTTTGCTTCCTTTCTTCCAAACGAGATATTTCAAAATGATAGAATTTGTAAATCAGGAGATTTCGAAATGAGGGCATTTAGAAATACTCAGTATTTTAAAATCCCATATCTAAACACACGGTATAGGTATGAAGGTAACTTCTCGAGAAAGTGCACTTATCTGTCTTATGCTCTTAAGATAAAGTTTCCGCTAACATACCTGAGGTAATTGCTGTTGGTCTTTTTATGTCTTTTACTCACTAAATCAAATTTTGTCCGTGTAATATGTTTCTTGATTCTGCTGTTTCTCCTAACGGGATATTTGCAGGGGGAAATGTAGTGCTCTTGTATGCTTCAAGGTACAATGATGTTCACACAGTTGTTAATGTTTCTGGCCGATTTGATCTGAGAAGGGGGAGGGATTGAGGGTCGCTTGGGGAAAGACTTTATAGGAAGAATCAAGCAAAATGGATCCATTGACGTTAGAAATAGAAGAGGTAAGCTTGCAAGTGTGTAATGACTAATGAGACACACCGTTTGTTCTCAATATTTAACATTAGTACTTCTTGTGCTACATGGTGACTTGTCTGTTTCACTAACTTCAGCTCGTGCTTTATAAACTATGTTGGTTACCGCAGTGACGTAGATTTTAAAATATTATTCTGCTAGAGGCATGACTCGTGACTTGAGCATGCGCCAAGGATTGACCGGATTGGAAGTGTTAACGTTGAATAGCTCGGATGGGCTAACATCACCAAGGATTGACGCGTCACAAGAGCGGGACCCAAGAGCCATCCAAAAGTGCCTAGCTGGGATGGGCTAGCATCACATGTAATGTGTGTTGTTCTGATTATGAGTTTGGGTTTACCGTTGTGTTAGCTTTATCCTTATTAGGTTTACTGTTATGTTTGTGTTACTCACTGAAGCTTGCCTTGTGAGCGATGTGATCAAACTAGAATTTTCACTTTTGCGCGCAAGGCACATTGTTTAAAGATTGTAGCGAATTTCATGGTCAGAAGTTAATTTATGGTCGGGATCGATGGTGATGTAGAGGTACTCTATTTTTTAGTATTGACCAGCTTGACCTTGAGTGGTACCTTTTGCTTATCTCTTCTGTAGGCATGTAGCCGCAGTTGTTGTTATCTTTCACGACCGAAAGCAACAAAGATAGTGTGTGGATTATCAATAAAGTAACTTGTCTTATGGAGCATGGAATATCATTTGTTTTGGTAAATTTTGTGGTTTTGGATGGTTTTTTTTCTCTTGGTTGTAAGAGTAACACGTCGACTGATGGCACTGATACTGTCATTATTGAGTAAGTGCAAATGGATTATGGGAGCTGCAAGTGGAGAACTGCTGTCTTATTTATTTTGGGTTAAGGAAAAGAAAAGAGAAGAGGAAAATAAACGAAAAGAACTTGAGTGACTACAATATTTCCATCTTTCTAGAGGCTGCATCGTGGTCTCAAGTTATCCAAGAAAATAGCGTTAGAAAATTTGATTATATCTCTTAAAATACTTTTTTTCAGCTCTTTTAGGGTATGCAGGTTATATTACTATCCATCACCGTGAGTTATAACCTGGTATTACTTTTTCATTTTGTGCAGTAGATCAAGGTGGTCAAGTTGGCTTTGATACCTATTGTTAGTTTTCGAGGGTATCTAGAGTGGAGTTTAAGTTCTTTAGGTAAAATATGTTTGGTCCAAAGGATTTTTCTGTTCTTGTAACTGGTTTTTGCTGATTGGTGATATAATATTTCTACTACTAACCAAAAGAAAAACCAAAGTTTTAATACAGAACCAATAACTATATCGCTCTCGGGTTTGTGTATTTATTTCTCGACAAGGTAAATGAACCCCTTTGGTGACCCTCTGTAATCAATGAAAGCGAAATGCTCATCGCCAATAACACAGAGCAGTTCGGTTTTGCTTGTGGCTATGATCATTTCACTTTCTAGAGAAGATGGCCATTTGACGACCTTTTAATTTTGATTTTTGGTTTTTCAAAAAATAAAAATTAAAACTAGTTGTGGTTTATTTTTGGAAAAGAACTGATGGATGTTTGGTACATAACTAGCTTAGTAATTTAAGTTTTTTTTTTATAAAGAAAACGTTATACTTTTCTTTTCTTCTTCTTCTTCTTCATTTGATCCTTGCCTCCCAAGCCCACACAGAAGCTGTTACTACTAGCGACCAACATCACCATCATCCATCACAACTGATTGCCTAAACGCTGCCAAGACGGAATTATGTGGATCTACTAACCAAATGCCGTTGTCTTCTCCCATTTACCAATTCAACTACAATAATCAAAAGAAATTGGTCAAATATTTATTCAAAAGCTTCTACTTTGCATCATTTACAGATCTAATGAAACTGAGATACAAATCTGGAGACCGATGGCGTCGACAAGATTGTATGTTAAGTGGATTGGTGGTGGTGTTGAATTCATTAGAAGTGGTTTTGCAGTAGCGATGTTATTAGGTACCAGCGTGCTGCGATGATGACGTTGATCGATGTTTTCGGGTGGTGGTGATGTCAGGTGGCTGTGATTGGTGGTTAAGATGATGGTGGTGGTGACAATATGTATTATGGGAACAGTGGGTATCTTGTGGAGTACAGCTATAGTTGTGTTGATGAATAAGTCACCATGAACTAGAGATATGAAAATAGTTGACTTGGGGTGCATTTGAAACCATTGTGAGTTTACAAAAAATAAAAACAAAACCCACTTTTGGTTTTGATTTATTATGAAAAATGAGATGTGTTTGGTAAGCAGGTTTTTTTTTTTTTAATTTTCTTCTTCATTCTTTTTTTTTTCTTTTTTTCTTTCAACAATTGACCTTCTCCAACATACCATGTGCCAAAGCACCACCACCGGTCGATACCACTACCACCACCAAACTCGCACCACCACCCACCCCTTATGAAATCATAACAGCAACACCACCACATCTCCCATATCAAATCCCCAAACCACCATTATAAAAAAAACCTTCTTATCACCAGGCCGAACCAATAAGAAACCCACTACGGAACTGCTGCGACGGCGGTGCATATCTATGGTTGTGGTAGCAACAACAAGCAAATCTTTGGTGCTTTGGGGATGATGGGACAAATATGTGAGTGATGATGGTAGTGGTGATGCGCGGAACAAATCTGGGACGGTGGTGTAGATCCTTGGTCGGGGTGGCTGTAGTTAGGCAGGGGTGTGAGTGAAACAGTCATGGGGTAGTGATTTTAGTAAAATGGCGATGGTGGGCTGAGGTCAGGGGGAGTATGGTGGTGATAGTGTGGCCGATGTGGTGGCGACGATTGTTCGATGGCAATAGAATTGTTTTGTGGTTGGTGTTAGGGAGTACCGGTGGGATGAAATGAAAAGTGGGTTTTGGAGAAAACGTTTTCAAATTGCTTCTAGTGAAACTCGAAGTGTAATACCCCGGATTTTTGGTTACTTGTGTAGGTAATAATTTAAAAATTATACTGATTTGAATTAAGTAATGGACCAAATAGAATTTTCTTGGAGTCCTTTTAGTGACAAAATTAATATTTAATGGTCTTAGTGGCTAATGTGATTAGATTAAGTATTATCTAAACAAAGAAGAAGAAGAAGAAGAAGAGATTTCGACTTGGATTATGATTTTAAGTGATATTGTGATTAAATTAGTAAGGGCAAATTACACATATGTCCCTGAGGTTAGGGTATAATTATAGGTAAGGACAATAGTTTGAACAAATTACACTTATGTCTGTTGACCAAACAAAATCTTAAAAATCCTAACGGTTTTGATGAAAAGACTATATTACCCCTAAGTTGGAACTTTATTTTTTTAAGGTCATTACCTTAGTTAAATGATGCCATTACTCTTCCTTTACCCCACCCCCCCCAAACCTAAGGTCCTGAAGACCCCGTTCATCGCCCGCTAGTCGTCCCCTCGAACCAATCGGCAGATCCAAAATTCGCGAGCCTGAGATTGCGGTGTGCCACGCCCAGCCGGTTGTAGTGACCGATCGCGCCCATCAACGAGCTCAAGATCCCCGCTGCCTTGGGCTCGGACAGGGGGCCCTCGGAGATGTAACAAAAATAGATTGGGAGAGTCGCTGGGGTCAGTGATGAGGACGAGGACGTCACCGTCGTCCTCGTAGACGTGGAAGAGCTGAATGATGTTGGGATGGCCGAAGAGGAGGTCGAGGAGCTTGGGCTCGATGTCGAGGCAAATCCGGTCGATGAGGGTGCGTAGGAGGAGGCGGGTGGTGGGGTTGTGGTGGTGGAGGGAAGAGGAGGCAAAAGCAGAAGGAGGGGAGATGAAGGAAGGCTGCCGGCATGATTTCAGTGAAACCCTAATTTGCAGATTAGGGATTTCAGTGAAACCCTAATTTGCAGATTAGGGATTTCAGTGAAACCCTAATCTGTAAATTTGGGTTTCAACAATTTTAGTGAGAAAATTAGAGATTTCAGTGAAACCCTAATTTGCAGATTAGGGATTTCAGTGAAACCCAATTTTGCAAATTAGGGTTTTTAAAACCCTAATTTGGAGATTGAGACCCTCATCTTGAAATTAAAGATTGAAATCTTAATTTAAAATTTTAAGAATATCCAGTATATACAGTACAAGGGGTAGTATAGTCATTTTAAAAATATGTATTGATGACATCATAAACAAGTATACTTTTTTGGACAGAACCCTGACGGATGGACACGGCTGATACATCTTAAAAGTGTTTGGTCACGGAATGTTACATTTTGAAACTTGTTGTCCTTTACTGTAAATATGCGTAACCTCAGGGATATAGGTGTAATTTGCCCAATTAGTAATGAAGATTTTAAGTTGTGTTATAATTACACTAGCAATATGAACTTTTAGTTGTGTTATGATTGCACAATCAATTAGGACTTCAAGTTATATGAGAATTAGATTAGCAAACTATTTAAGGGGGAAAAAGACATAAGAGTCTTCATATTTTTTAAAGATAAAGGAAAGGAAAGAGAAAAGAGTCAAGTGCATTCTTTAGGGTTTTCAAGCAAAAATGTGATAATTGATCTAAAATAAAGAGTCAAGTGCATTCTTTTGGGTATTTTCAAGTAAAAAGGTGGTGATTGATCCAAGATAAAGAGGAGATTTTGACATGATATTATTACTTTAAAGTAAAGATCCAAGATAAAGAGGAGATTTATGATATAATATTGTTATTTGGAAGTAACGATTTAAGATAAAGAGGAGATTATTAACATGATATTCGTTACTTTGAGGTAAGAGTTTTTACACCATCTTTTCATTTTATACACGAAAATTTATGTGCTCTATCATTTGATTCTGAAAATATATTTATCATTGAGCTTATTTTTTATCATCACGCTTTTTATAACGTTACCAATAATCTTATGTTATTGTCTTTTAATTTTCATTTAAGGCGGTTCACATGTGATTTATAAAAATCTATGTTCATTTTATTGCAAGAAGTCGTTTGTAATTACTTTGTGCTCGTCAGTCAGGAATTTCCTTTCTTTCTCAACCTCTTCTTTGCCGCAATTGTTTCCCATCGTAAGGAAAAAGTAAAAACTTTGTTGATAAGCCACGTGTCACGTGATCATTGGTTCTTTGAAATTCTTTTCATACTTTTGTCATGGTTCCATTGAACTTCTCCCAAGTTTTGGCATAACCACGTAGCTTTCTTCCTTGCCATGCCACGTGTCCCTATTCTATTGGGTCTTGAATTCTTTTCATTAATTTTCATCGGTATACTTCACATTAATCGTATAGTACTTTGGCTTGAATTCTCATGTGTCAAATTTCTGGTGGTTTTTATTTCTTAACAATGTCCTTTATTCTCTCGGTTTTTGTGCCACTAAGTTTTTACCCCGAAAATTTTATTGACCATATCTCACTCGTTTGATCTCTGATTGAGCTGATTTTTGTTTTGTTGAATTCATATTTTTATCCATTGCAGTTTGAGTCTACAATAACTATTTTTAGACTACATATAAATATTCGATATATTTATCAAATTACTTTGTGAGTGATATTTGTGTTTAAAAGTCACTTTTAATTATCTTGACTTATTTGTGACACGTCGGCTGCAATATTCTACATGGTATAACCATGATTTGTGATGCTAAATAATAAGCAATTTGTGTATGTGACACTCACAAGTTTTAATAAATATATTTTGATATTCGACTTATTGGTTATGTAAACCCTTTTTGGGTCGATTTGTTATTCGTTTGTGAATCGATATTCGACTTATTGGTTATTTAACCTCTTTTTCGGTCGTTTTTGTTATTCGCTTGTGAAATTCAATTAAGTTATCTAAATTCTTATTTATTGGTTCTATTCGATAACTCATATTTGTTATTCGTTTTTGGTAACTCTCTTTTGGTCACTTTCATATTCGTTTGTGAAATTTGACTGAATTATCTAAATTTTTATTTATTAGCTCTACTCGATAACTTATGTTCATATTAATTTCGACCTTCTGTGTGTAAAAATTTTTACTAGGCAATTCATGCTCACCCCTTTGTTTTTCATTTCCTTTCACTGATAGGCCAAAAGTAGCACGAAGGGCGAGATATTAGTGCAGCGGTGGGAATTGCTCTGGTTTTTATATTGAGAATAGAGTTTATGATTTCTTTAGACAAAAAATCGGTTAGTTAATTTATTTTCCTTTGGATTCAGATATTTAGTCTGAGAGATTTGTAATAAAGTTTGGATTATTTTTGGAAGTTAAGTTTTGAGATACAAATAATTTTGTTTGTAATATTTTAGATGATCTGCTCTACCATTAAGGTAGTGATGTTTTGAACATGATTGAGTTATGGTTTAAGAACGTGTCCGGACCCTCGGGTTCGGGACGTTACATGAAGGGTCACCTCAAAATAAAAACGAAAAATTGAAAAATCCAAAAACACCAAAATTGACAAAATTAACAATAAGCCAAAATTGACAATAAGTTTATAAAATTGAGGGGAAAAATAAAACTGTTTATCAAACGTCAGTTTTTTCTTCATTTTATAAAACTGGATAAAAAAAACTGAAAAAAAAATTTCTTTCAAATGCTACATTAGTTTTACTTCTAAGAATGGTTGACATGGGGATCTCAAAACAAAAATTAAGTTGAAAACCAAAAACTCCAAAATTTATAAAACTGGATAAAAAAACTAAAAACAAAAATTCTTTCAAACACTACATTAGTTTTACTTCTAAGAATGGGTGACATGGGGATCACAAAACAAAAATTAAATTGAAAACCAAAAACTCCAAATTGAAGTTTTTAAAAGGTTTAATTGCACTTTCTAAGTCTCTAACGTTTGTCATGTCTTGCAAAAGCGTAGGATTTTACTCACAGGAACAATGATTTCAGAAGTAGTTAAAGGTATTACTGTCATTTTACGTTTTTATTTTATTTTATTTATCATCAATTACTTTTTGTCAACCACTTTCGACGGATGAGATCAAGACACGTGTCATTTTTGGAGGATTCTTTTATTTTCTTTCCTCTCTAAACGTCATCTTTGCCGCCAGCGCTCGGCCAATCCGCCCCCATCGCGACTCGCCTCTCCCCGGCCTGCACCGATGCTCTCATCCTCCTGAGCTACCGCTTGCCTCTAATGAATAGCTGAACGGCAAAACTTGAAAACTTTACAACATGATTATTGTTATGAACAAAAGCATAAACAACAGCTTTTATATCCCACTCAATTCCCAACCAGCTGCTCTAGATGAATGTCTGATTTCCCAACAGAAATCAATCAAACTCCAAAAAGAACAACGAAGTTTAACTATTAAACTCCGAAGCAGACTCGAAACGAAACTGAATCCAAATTCGATTCCTAAAGATGGTCGCTGATATTTCAGAACAGAAAGAGGTGTGCTTGAGGACACCATCACAGCAACCTATCCATCACCCGTTCTTGCAAGCATACGCGCAGCCCGATGGTTTCAGAGATCTAAACCATGCTGCATTGAAAATTGAATTTTGGTGTAGTAAATGGTATTATTCAAACTTTGGTCCGGATATGATTTGTGTATGTGAAATTAAAGAAGAGATTTAGAAACGGAGGGGCTGCTAAGTGCTGAATGGTGATGTGCAGGTGGCCTTGTGGTGGGCATGAAGGAGATGGGAACTTTTCCATTTTCTTTTCTCCTGAATCCTAGCGGAATTGTCCCACGGCAGTGATAGTGGTGGTGATTCTTAAGCGTGAGGCAATGGTTGTGACGTGATTTGGTTTTTGCGGTGGTGGGTGGGAAGGGCAGGTGGTAGCAGAGGGGGAGGAGGTGGAGACAGGAGGAGGCTAGGCTGGAGGCGAGGAAATAAGTGGTGGTGGTGGTGGTGGTGGTGGTGGAGGTGGAAGAAGGGCTCGGCCAAAGGGGATTGAAAAAGACAGAAATACCCCTAACTACTACGGAATTATTGACTCATCTTGGTAAAATCTTGCGGTTGTAAGACATGAAAACCTTAAGGTTTTCGCTGCCTAATAATAAACGTTCGATTAGCTGCAACCTTTTAAGAAAACACAGGGTTCAGTGCGCATTTGAACCTTTTCAAAATTCAGCCCCGAATTGACAAATAGTTGAAAAGAAACTGAACACAGAGAATAACCAAAACTATCTGCCAAGCATCTATTTTTTCAGAACAAAAATTCTGGTCAAACTCAGCCTTTTCACGCTGTAAAGTTGCTTGAAAGTCGCTTCGAGATGGCACTAGAACAGTACCTGCACTAAGTCGATACATATAACTTCAGCAGGTTACCAAGCCGGAGTTGCTAGTGTACATATAAAGCTAATGTCACTGGAGTTGCAACATTTCCTCGTATAATTTAATTTCAGGGCTCGACGGTTATCAGCTCTACTTTAACAACCAAATATACCTACTGCATACAACACATTTCTTAAGAACATGTTAAAGGTTCACCAGAACCTCTCCTTACAAAAATACATGCAGCAAGATAAAAGACATCTTAGCCATAGGATGATCCCGTTACGTACCAACTTGCCTTAGGCTGCAACAGTCTTTGGCTTCGCCCCAATTTTCCTCCAAGAAACACTTGGCATTATCTGCTTCGTGTCAACACGATCCTTGAACTTGATAGTGAAGTTGAGCAGTGAGTCAAGAAGAGAGTCTGAAAGAAGGTGAGGCTTGAGTCCCAACTCTACAAGTTTAGTGTGCTTTGCGTTATAGTAATGTTCCTCTGCCTCTACTCTAGGGTTGGGCACAGATTTCGTTTGAACTTCAAGCCCAAGTTTCTCTCCTGCCTTTGTAACGAGGGTGGCAAGTTCATTAACAGAAAACTGCTCGGTAAACTGATTGAAGACTCGAAACTCTCCACGTTCTGCTGGGTTCGCAATGGCTAGCTCGACGCACTGAACTGTGTCTCTTATGTCCAGGTATCCTCTAGTCTGAAATTCACCATCGAATGCATCAGGGAGATAAACAAGAGAAGAAAAGGCTCAAGGATTGCATTCTTGGATGAAATGAATGGAAAGTAAGATCTTCTAAGAAGGAAGCATTATTTGTATCTCACTCAAATGCCTACACTCCTACCCCTAAAGATATATCTACTTCCCTTTTCGGGAAAAAACTAAAAAGGACCAGTTTTCACAATAAACCAAAAAGCTTAAAAGGCCGCAAAAAAAAAAAAAAAAAGCAAACAATTGTAACGAGGCTAAATTGGAAGTATGGTATCCTCTAAAAGAGTTGTGTGTGAGAGAGAGAGAGTGAGAGAGAGAGAGAGAGAGAGAGAGAGAGAGAGCATTAGCAGGATTTCAGCTTTGGTGCAGAAGCAAAATAGGTTCTTTTAGAGTTCAGTAGAGCTCTCTAACCTGGCCTCCTTTGCCGTAGACAGTAAGTGGATGACCAACAGCAGCCTGAACGCAGAACCGATTCAAAGCAGTTCCGAATACTCCATCATAATCAAACCTGTTATAAAGTTCTTCATGCATTGCAGTCTCATCTGTCGTAACTCCATACACTACACCCTGATTCAGATCAGTAGCTCTTATCCCCCAAGCCTTACATGTAAATGCTATATTGTTTGAATCATGAACCTTACTGAGATGGTAGAAGGAGCTTGCTTGCTTGGGATAAGGCAAAGTATCTGTTCTACCATTATGAGTAATGGTTATGAAACCCTCCTCAATGTCTATGTTAGGGGTTCCATATTCTCCCATGGTTCCAAGTTTCACTAAATGACACTGATCACTAAACTCTTTTATAGCAAAGAGAACGTTTAATGTTCCAATCACATTGTTGTTTTGGGTAAACACAGCTCTTGACCTATCAATCATGGAGTAAGGGGCAGACCTCTGTTCTCCAAAATGGACGACAGCATCTGGTTCAAATGACTTGAAGGTCTCTGATAAAAATTCAAAGTCGCATACATCACCAATGTGAAGTTGAATGGTTTTCCCTGTGAGAGATTTCCAGCGCCGGATACGATTGTGGATTGACGATATAGGTGTTAAAGAGTCAAGACCAAGCTGCTGGTCAAAGAGGCGACGAACAAGGCTGTCAACAATTGCAACTTCATAACCCTTTTTGGATAGGTGGAGGGCAGTAGCCCAACCACAGTAGCCATCACCACCGATGACCATGACTCGCTTTGCCTGGGATGCTTCATTAGAGGTTTGGTTAGCACCAGAGGAAGGCTGAGTTTTGGCTTCTTTGCTCACGGGGAGAGTCGTTGCTTGAATAGTAGTACAGCATCTTTGTGATCTCTTTCCTTGAAATACAAGCTTCTTAAGTGGTGAGCTGGAAGCTATTAGATTGAAATACGAAGGAAGCACAGTTGCACGCTGATTCAGAGGCTTGTAGTCATGCTTGTTGGAGGAGAGATATAAAGTGCACGAGGTAGAAAGCAAATGTGCCATATTAACATCTAACTTTCACCAGTAACTTGTATCAGCACCTATAAATGTCCAAATGTGTGAGATCGAGTATCTGCACCATAGCAGAACCCTTTAGCATAGATAATTCGAAGAATTAAAATTACGACAAAACAGAAAAGTTCAACTCTATAGAAATCAAACAGAAGAAAACGTAGAATCTGCCGTACTTTCTGTGCAAGTTACATTGATCACCATCCCAAAAAGTTCATATTCAGATTCACACAAATAATGCAGGGGAAAATATGCACAAGAATCATGAATTCATCACGACCATGAACTCTTAGTTGCAGGAACCTTGTACTGGACTACTAGGTCTCAACTATGCATTCTAACTTAGGAGCTAGCTCCCAACAAAAATGGGAAAAATGGGACCTTGCTTCAAACTATAAAAGACGTATAAGTTGACACAACACCTTGTTTTGTCACTTACCTCAAGTCCTCACATAATTCATTTAAAGCCATGTGGCCTCTTATGATACTCCATAGCCTATAAACTAGGATGAGAATGCGAATTTGAGCCGCCACCAGCCCACTATGTGCTATTTGGGTTAAGAAAACACATGTATAGGACATTCTGCATCACGCTAATTTCTACTCTTGAAGCCACTCCTAACCTCGGACTCTTCCAGAGGCCAATGCGTGTCCAAGCGTTGAGCACAAAAGAGCAACATCACCTAAGTAGCAAGGACACGGACACCACGTCCGACACCGACCTGGACACCGGACACTTTGCAATTTCCAAGAAACCAGATTTTGGACACCTTTTTATTTTTTTTACTATATATATTTTTATTTGTGTGTGTGTGTATAGTCATTAAATATCAAGTACATTCTACATCTAAAATAGTAAACAATAATCAATAAACACAAAACAAGCAACTCAGATAAAAGTCATACTTAAAATTTAAAAACAATATGGTACAAAAAAAACATGGGACATAACATGGCAACAAAGTACTTCACTACTCAACTTCTACTAAGTCATGCAAACAGGTAACAGAAACAGGGAAAGCGCACTCTTCTTCACCGCCCAAACAGAAACAGAAACAGGGAACTCTTGCAAAGTCATAAGAAATTACTTCACTACTTAACTCTTACAAAGTCACACAACTATTATCTCTTTCCTTCGACCAAGGGCTCAATCTACATCAATAGTGTCATCTTCGAATGTACCGAAACGAGGGAAAGAGATGAGAGAGAAAGAAGGAGACCTCAGTAAAGAAGGAAAAAAGAAATAGATGAGATAGAGAGACGAAGGTACCTGTTTCTGGAATCCGGAGACGGCGGCGAGATCCTCCGGCGACCAGTTTGGGTGGGTCGTCTGCTTCGTTCTCTTCTCTTGACGCTGCAAGAAAAAGACTAGAAGACAACGGTAATGGGTCGATAGGGCTTCCTTAAAGTTTATTTCTAAAAGAGCTCCGAAATTGTCAATTATTACACAAAAACCCCCGAAATAAGTTTGAAAAGTTTTACTTTGGCCCCATGTTTTGATGCTTCTTTTTTTTTTCTTTATTCTGTTTTGGGTAATTTGAGAATGACATTAAAGTAAATAAGTTTTGTTACACATCATCTTAATTACACCATAATTAGAAGTATTAGCATGACATGTCCATGACTCAATGAATATTTACAGAGCAGTGAAGATGCAAAAGATAGATATGCCATAAGGAAAAGGAGATGTTCAGCCAGCCAGTAATCATGTCATTGTCAAAATACTATCTTCAACCCAACGATGGATATGATATTAGGCCCCTATATAATTAAATGAATCATGACTGGGGTTGTGACACTATTAGTCGATTTAGACAAAATTGAATTGTCATAATTTAGTCAATCTAGATCGATTATGCTTGAGCGAACTTTTGTAATTGTATTATGAATGACTTGATCCTCCTTAAAAATATTTTTTAGTAGACACAAAGTGACGCAACACATAGATGGAGGTACGTAGGCAGCCCATAAAGTTACCTTGGGAGTGGTCAAATTTTAGTAAAATTCTTTTATTCCCTTGATCAAAACATTGACTACATTATTGAGAAAATTAAAAATGCCCCCTAGGACGAAAATCCTGCAAAGGGCGGCCTTAGAAAAAGTTAGGACAAAAAAAAAAAGAACAATGTTAGAAAACAATAAAAATGCCCGTTAGGACGAAAAACTTTGCAAATGGCGGCCTAAGTAAAAGTTAAGGCAAGAAAACTTTCTAAGTCCTATCAGCAACCTGTGGGATATCATCTAGCATATGTTTAAATTTCTTCATAGCTGGACTCTTCTTACCATTCAAGATTAACTTCCATGTATCCAAGTCTTTCTTGTAAGCTAACCTCTGAGACACCGGAATCATATCTTCCAATTTTTCCATTTGAAAAAGGTGTCTTTGATCCACTTTTTCTTTGTCTTTATTACCCTACCTATCAAACTGACCTTCAAGATAAGCATCCACACCGGCCTCGCGGTTCCGAGTAGCTTTGATAGTCAGATTCCTCTTCGGTGGCTTCTCCTTTTGTAGCAAAGTGGGATGTTGTTAGGGCTCATCCATGTGATTATATCAGATTCCCATTAGCATTAAACTTCTCCTCCAACATTTGAGAACCAATCCATGAACGTCTGATCCAAATAATGAAAACTTTGAATTATGCTTTGAGCAAACATACGACACTCAGACATTTCCAAGCCCAATCCGATAGCAACACAAGCTTTCCCCTTTGCTTGCTCTAAAGATTATATCTCACAAGCACTCAAGAATCCTAATTCAGCTTCGCCCATAATTTGCATTCCAGAGTTAACACCTTTTTCCCAAATAGGGGCTCAAAGCTAACAAATGTATGCTTTAGGCAACAAAGGAGCAACTGGTTCAATACTAGTGATGAAAGGCTTATATTCAGCAGAACTGTGGGTATAAGTGGAGAGCCTCAACATTGTAAGACATCATCAATTATGGAAGGACTAAGGGGTTGCTCCCTTACAAACTCCCCGTAGACTTTTAGGATCACTTGCTCATAACCAAAATGCCTCAGGATCCAATAAACAATGTAGAAAGATGTGTAATGCGGTCCCAAGAGATAATGACAGGGATACTCGCTATTCTCACAACAGCCTATGAGCCTTCCACCATTTGCAATACCTTTGGATATCCTTAATCTAGCACATAAAAGAAACGAGTCCACTCGTTTATGCTAAAACGACATTCAAAAAGTAAAGGTCGAGAACAGAAAGCACTGGGGCTATACCTAACTGCAGTAGGTCTAGCTATCAGATATATTGTAATATCCCACATCGATTGTGGGAGAGTTTATGATTGGCCTTATAAGACCCTGCCTATGAACTCATAAGTACCTACTTGGCTAGCCCTTTTGAGGGAGGCAATGTCCTTTGGTAGGGCCGTGGACAGGGTCGTTACAAATAGTATCAGAGCCGACTCTCAAAAGCTAGGGCTGGCCTATCCAGTCGGGTTGTCGATGGTTAGGAAAAACGAATGCAATCCCGGGTATATCCCACATCAAGAGGATGGTTGGGACAACGAAGAGTGAGCTGGGTATATCTCACATTGGCTAGAAAGGAAGATTCTGGGCTATGTGTGATTGAGCCTTAGCGAGGATGCTAAGGAATAAGGTAAGGAGATTATAATATCCCACATTGGTTGTGGGAGAGTTTATGATTGGCTTTATAAGACCCTGCCTATAAACTCATAAGTACCTACTTGGCTAGCCCCTTTTGAGGGAGGCAATGCCCTGCGGTGAGGCCGTGGACAGGGTCGTTACGAATTTTTTAATGAAGGGTGAGCCCAGTATATCCCACATTGGCTAGAGAGGAAGATTCTGGGCTATGTGTGATCGAGCCTTAACGAGGATGCTAAGGTATAAGGAGGGGAGATTGTAATATCACACATTGGATGTGGAATAATATAAGATGACCCTTATAAGACCTTGCCAAGGAATTCATAAGTACCACTTAGCTAGCCCTTTTGAGGGAGGCATTGCCTTGTGGTGGGGCTGTGGATCGGGTCGTTACACATATATGGTCCAAAAACCACATGTACAACAGCAGGGAACTACCTCTAAATGAAACGCTGGGATCTTTACGAACATCGAAGATACCAAGTAAAGTTTCAGCTACCACTAAGGGGATTAGGGTTTTACTTCGGGTGGATACTTAAAGCAGATTACCTACTAGCCTCACGTCAGCAACCCCAAGTTTGAAAAAGGTGAGATATTTGGCTAGTAAGCATAGAGCCAGGGTGGACACCCCACCATGGGCATAATGTTCACCATGACTAATGGGCTTGGTAGAAAAATATTCCATCAGGTGAGAGAGTTGAATGCCTTCACCCTGAATGAAAGAACAGGCGCCCTCTTTTGCGACCTTTAATAGAGTTTTGAGGACTTGACATAACCATCTTGAACGGTCGGAACAACAATTAGAAGATTAGCTGGGATATTTACCAAAGCAGACAATTCTTTAAAATAGGGCAGAGTTGCGGTCAGATCGAAGCAAAAAACTCAACATCCTAGAATTCACAAGCAGAACAAAGAAATGTTTTATGAACCATCACATTATGTTCAAAACATTGATGGGTTCTCTCACTCAAATTAAGGACACCATTAACAAAGGGACAATGGCCCAAGATGGAAAACAGAGAGAATGCAGAATGGATTAAAGAATCCTAGCGTAAACAATGATGTGAATACAGTTGAGCTTCAAGAGGAGGTCTTGCAAAAACCAAACACGAGGCTAAAGTTCTCCAATCTGCATGCCCTAATGACCAAAGTGTTTGAGCAACTACTCGGCATAAGTATGATCTTCAAGTTGTCCACACCTGCTATACTAAAAGGATCGTACATGCAAGCTTGATGAGAATATCACCAAGGATCCAGGAACCATACCGGTAGATGTATGACCTTGAGGAATGTTATTCAGGATCTCATTGACAAGGGTAAGATTAGCCCTCCTACCAAACCAATTGTGAAGAAGAGCCTCTACCGGTACACCAAATGGACACAATTGAGACATTTGTCAAAGTGTTAGATCCTTCTATGCTTAACTAAGAGGAGGATATCGTGAGTTTAGTTAATCAGATCATCCAAGTTTGAGACAAAGCATGTTTGACCTATTGTCCCGATGTTGTGCTAGATCTTTAAATCATTTCTGTTTTAAGTTTTTTTTTTCTTAGTATTTCATAGATTATCTTTTTGAACTTGTGCTTTTGATGAATAATGAGTCATGGCTTCTCCTTACTTTTTGATTTTGGTTTAGTCTTTTGCTGCTAATGATATAAAAAACATAATACATGATATGTAGTTCTAAAAAAGTCAAAAATAGTTTCTTCCCCTCTTAAAAGTCTTTTTTAGAGTTTAAGGCAGATAGAGTTTGTGTTTTCAATAAGTCTTGGAGTTTATCCTTCGCAAGTCAAGAGCATAACAATTTTTGAAGTAAGAAAGAATTGTAAGATTTCATATTGATGTGAATTCATAACTGACCAATCACTTCAGGTTATTGGCAAAAGGTGATTTTTAATTTAAGCCAAGTGGTCTATCTCGTTGATACTTTTTTGTCACACTTAGGGGTGGTGACTCACTGTCTTTTCAAGCGTAAAAATCAGAGTTTCATTTCCTTCAAAATTGAATGTCCCTAACAGAAGAACTTGGTTTCAAGTTTAGACATTCGAGTGAGAATTTAGGAGACTATCATGAAAGGCCATGACTTCTTTTCTTGGCAACCTCCCACAACCTTTATTCACCAAAAACAAGCTTAATCCTCAAAGATGATGACGTTTCATGTCGGTGTCAAGACTTTCTCCTGTTCAAAGCTCACCTATTCCCTTTCTTAGCTTGGACCACTCATCTTAAAAAAAAAAAAAAAGAAGTAAGAAAAATCCCACTAGACTGAAATCCCTGAAAAATTCCTGATGATCGGAGGCCATCGTTGGCCACCACATATAATTCGAATTACCCTATACTAGATTTTCTGCACTTGCTAACCCTTTGTGCCTAAACAGTTTAGTCTTTCTTTTCGGAAGTCTATGTTTTTAACCCTAGGGTAGGCAATCTCTTGGGATGTGCCTATCTCTCGGTATTACTACTCGAAAAGGGTTCTCTCTCAAAGGAACCAAAGTTTTGAAGACAGAAGGGGATCATTTTTTTTTATCTCAAAAAAAGAAGGGGAAATGTTAAAGAAGAAAAGGAAGAAGAGAGAAAGAAAGAAAAGAAGAGAAACCGATAAGGCTGAAGAATGATTATAAGAAATTCAACATAGAGTTACCATGGATTGAGTTCAAAGGATAGATATTCAGCAGATACAATTTGAACTAAGTCTGACCTGATTCCCCCAATAGGGATATGTAGGTAGCTTAGTCAAATTCTAGGCTCAGTCTCCATGGGCACACACTAGGTGCTTTGCTTTCATCTTTGGATTTTTGAGCTTAATTAAAATTCATATCTTAGCCCATACCTTGGCCTACCTTTTGTCCCATATAAAGTCCTCCTTGAGGTCATGCTTATTCAAGAGAGACAAAGGTTCTCCTACATTTTGATGAGGTCAAAAAAATGAAAAAAAATATAAATGAAAAAAATAAGATAATGATTCATGCACCTTTCTGAGCTCGCTACATTATGACATGATATGTTCACCTCCATGTGGCTTGTTCGATAATCTTTCGATTCCTGATCTTCTGAACGTGATGTGTTCACCTCCTTGTGGCCTGATGAGGACCTATTTATCTTCATAACCTATTTGGTCTACCCTATCTTGTACGGCAACCATGCTTTGCATGACAATTTCATATATTTGCTGCCATTTTAAAGATTATACAAGAAGCCTTACGACTTTATCTTGTGCCCTTCTATCATACACTTGATAGTCATATACTTTTGCTCAGCCTAGCCGTATAGATTGACTTGTTAGCTAATCTTAGGCCAGAACTTCATTAGCCTCATAGATTATAGAGTTCCACAGCATACACATCAGCCTCACAGTTCATACACTACCATACATCTTCACTACCCACCTTTTTGGGCCCAACCTTTTCATGGTAGTCTTGAGGATTCAAACCTGAGTGTTTAAGCTGAGAATTAATTTATTTAGTGAAGTTGCAAGACATTTAATGATGAGGAATGGAAAAGTTTTTTTTTGTATTTATCAAAAACCTCAGTAGTCTTCCTTCTTTGGTTAAAGATGGACATGTCAACTAAGTGGGATCCATTGCCTTAAACTCTAAATGATAAAATGATGTATAATAAAGAGAATGAATCTCGAAGTGAATGGTCGATTCATCATATTGGGCAACTAAAGTGATTTTCAATTCAAAAATGCTCTCGAACTGTGAAAGGATCGAGTATTATCTTCATCATAGGTTTTTTTTTTTAAAATGTCCTTAGAGGTCTCCCTTGTGATCCACCTCCCATTAAGGTTATCTAGAGTCAACCCTACTTTTGGTCTGCGGGCTCCCTGTGAGTCCCTCCTCATGACAGTCGTGCTGGTGTCTGTCTCCGGTCCATTACATAGTCACTCTTATCCATAGGCATTCGTCTATAAGCTCTTTAGGAGTCCCCTCTCACGATAGATAGGATATTGTTTGTCTATTTGCCTTCCTTGTGCTCACCTAGGGGCTCCATATTAGTCTCCTTTCAGGGCAGTCTTGATAGAGTCTGTCATTTTACAGTTCATTGCATAATTAGTGTAGTTTGTCTACATTCATGTCTAGGGACTCCACCTATCCCGACACTCATGGTCAGTTTCTCTTTCTCGTCTCCGTCTACATTATAGGATTCTGTCCCTTTATTCTACTCTTCTAGAAGAAAATATACCAAAAAAGGTTTCATATAATAAAAAACTAAAAAATAATAAAAGAAATGATTTCTGATGTGACTTTTCAGTCACGCTCCTAGCTTTTATTTTTTTAGGTCCAGCTTTGAGTCCGAGGGTTTTGACCCCCCTTTCAGGTCAGTACAGGAGAGTTATGTATCGTCTTTTTTTTTTTAAATCTAGTTTTGAACTACATTTGGGTTGATCCCTTTCAGGTGAGGGTATGCAGGCAATCTCTGTAGGGTGCAACCATTTCCCAATTCAAGTCTGTGTCTGAGAGTATGCAACCCTCAGTTCATGTCAGTACGTGTGGGCCATGCACATTCCCCGTTTCCTCAGTCAGGATCCCGTCCGAGGATATTTTATCGTCTGTCCAAGTTATTACGTTAAAGTCACATGCAATCCTTTTAGGAGTCCCAGTTTCAATCTGACTCCATTATTAAAGGGTAGAAACCCACAGTATAGGTCGATATGAGGATTACATTCTTTCTTATTCCAGTTTTATTCTTAGTCCAGTTCCAGTTCAGTTGGCGTGTGCCCTCTCTATAGATACTCAATCCCTTGGTGTCAAAGCAACCAACCGCTACCGACGTTGGTGGCTTTGATTTTTGCACATGAGTCTTTTCTGTGTGTGCCTAAACTTCCATATGTTTTTATGCATTGTTGGCTCCGAACTTTGAACGACTCCCCTTTTCTGAACTGTGTCGGTCTGATTTTTTTCCAAGGATATGTAGGAAGTCTTGGAAAGGTTTAACCTCATGTTTGTGTGAGTCTTTGAGTTGGTTTTGAGTCATGTGATCTTTTTCGTATTCCTTACTATAAGAATGTTTTGTTTTAAGGTGATGCTTGCTCACATGCGAACTCCCTCACCGAGGGGTTCTGTAGACACCCCATTTTTTGTAGTTTTATTTTATAACTTTCAATAATTTATGTTGGGCTTTATTAATGAATAAAGTTTATTATTTAATATTAGGTGTAAGTCTGATAATAAGTAATATGCCTTATTTATATAATTCAGCTTAGTCAGTCCAGTCCAGTCAGTTTAGCCCAAATTAATTAGGCCTGATCCGTTGAATAACTAGCCTAGTTACTTAGGGTTAACCCAAGTTAAATTAGAGTCAAGAAGGAAAGTTTGGCTTGGATACTTAACGATCAATTCGAGAGTCAAAGTGATTGGTGTGAATATGAGAAGAGTTTTTCGAATATGGTATTATCCTTAATAGTTAATCAAGATAACTATCTATTTTGAGACATGATAATGTCTTGAATTCGTGATAAAATATATAAAAATTCAGGGATAAATCGGCCGATTTTCGACTAACCGGCTAATTAGTTGACTTTTGTAAATATGCGATTTTATCATTTATTCTGACTTATCTCCAGCCATACACATCTTCATCTTCATAGGAGGTCGCTTGGACTAAGCTAACAATTCATACGGTCTCTTGACTTTTCTTTAGTACAAAAGGCTTACCCAAGTTTTGATGCATTTAAATTAGAACCCCGTAGTTACATGTTTTCTTTTGGCGCTACAAATCCACAAGAACAACATTTTAGAGTCTTTCTGGTTTCAAACGAATAAAAGATGCAGATCAAAGGCAATGAAAGACGCCACACAATCTTTCTCTTCATAAAGATATCTTTTGGCTACTAACAAACACTACAAGAAATGGTAGATTTAGCAACGGAATTTTAACGACGGAATGTATTCTGTCGCTAAAAGCTCTTTCAGCGACGGGAAACGCCGTCCGTAAAAATCCGTTGGTAGAAAATTTTATTGACGGAATATAACGTCGGTAAAAACCTTTGCCGACAAACTTTTAACGACGGGAGTACCGTCGCTAAATTTTTTTTAGGGAATTTAATAGTTTTCAGTAATTTTTAGAAACCATTTAAGCGACGAAATATGGCCGTCGCTAAAAAGTCCGTCGATGAAAATGGACTATTACCGACGGACATTTACCGATGGACTTTTCCCGTCGATAAAAGTCCTATTATAAAGTTCAGATCAGATCTCTTTCTTTTCTTTCTCCCATTTCTCTCTCTCTTAATTAAAATCTTTCACCGGCGGTGGCAACCCACATCTGGCAAGCCCTTCTACGGCAACCCACATCTGGCACCTCTCTGGCGACACCCTCGTCTTCCCCCCGATGCCGCACCACCTTCGGTGGCGTAGTTTGCAGCTCCGACCGGATCTAGCATAGACAATTTTTGGAATCGAGCTCCGGCCAACTCCGGTAAGTCTCTACCTAGATATTATTTCTTAGGAAATTTAAATTTGATTATGATGTAGCAATTGGTTTTACTTACATTTATACATTATTACTTATTGAATTGTATATCAGTTCTTGGAATTTCTGAACTATGTTACTGTCTATATCAAATTTCTTAATGGTTGTAAAAACAATGCTCCCTTACTGTCTACATCAATTTCGTGGGTGGTTGAAAGAGAGTGATGACTGCCATGGGCTATGTGATTTTTGAGTGTGGTGATTCTGGCAGCCATGAACTGTAATGACTTGCAGGGTATGGTGTATGCGTGGGGGAAGAGTTACAGTTGTGTGCTTGTGAGAATATAGGTGTAGGTATATGGGTCTGTGTGAGAGGTGCAATGAATCTGGGTTCCATCTTTCATGTGTGGTGCTGGGTACACACCTTGAGCTGTTGGCTTTTAATTCTGGTACAAAACACTATTGCTAGTACTGAATTAATGGTAAAAATATAGAGAGGCATTCTCTGCAGAATAAACTGCCGAGTCCATTTCCACTTTACTCTCCAACATATCCTCCTTAAACTTCAAAGCCGTTGCTAAAAGAGCGATGGACTTTTAGTAATAATGTAAAAGTCCGACAGAAGGTAATAATGTAATAATGTAAAAGAGCGACACTACAAGAAAATATGTTTTTTTGCGACGTAGTTTTATCGACGGATTGCCTTCCATCGCTAAAACGACTTTAACCGACGGATAACATCGTTGGTAAAAGTCTGTCGTTAAAAACTTATTATCGACGAAGTAAACCGTCGGCAAAAGTTTTTGCCGACGGTGTATTTGCGACGGTCATTTAGCGGCGGAATTACCGTCGCTAATTTTTTTTACATAATTAGTTTTTTTCGCTGGTTTTATAAAATTGTTTTAGCGACGGAATTGTGCCGTAGCTAAAACTTCCGTCCAAAACATTTATCGACGGGCTTTTAGCGATGAGTGTTCTCGTCGCTAAAAGTCCTCGATTAAAACACCGAGATCTGCTAATTTCTCTTTCCCCGTTTCTCTCTCTCAAAATCTCCCACCGCTATTCTGAGCTCCAGCGATCAACCTCCACGGTGACCCACCTCCAGCGATCCCCCTCCACGGTGACCCCTCCACCGCCGCAAGTTAAAAGCCCTCCACTGCACTGCCCCCGCGTGAAAAGCCTACCACCGTCGTCGCGCCACCAACATCGTCACCCTAAATTAATTGAATGTCCTAATTGAATCGAACACTAAATTAAACTAATTGAACCCTAAATTGAATGCCCTAATCCAATCGAATCCTAAATTGAACTAATTGAACCCCCTAATTGATATGCGAAATTGAATGCCCCAATTCAATCGAACCCTAAATTGAACTAATAGAATCCCCTAATTGAATCCTAAATTGAAGTAATTGACCCTAAATTGAATGCCCTAATCCAACCGAACCCTAAATTGAACTTATTGAACTCCCTAATTGAATGCCCCAATTTAACCGACCACTAAATTGAACTAATAGAACTCTTAATTGAACCCTAAATTGAAGTAATTGAACCCTAATTAAATTCTAAATTGAATGCCCTAATCGAATCGAACCTTAAATTAAACTAATTGAACCCCTAATTGAATCCTAAATTGAATGCCCCAATGTAACTGAACCCTAAATTGAACTAGGACTACCCTAAATTGAAGTAACTGAACCCCCCAATTGAACCCTAAATCAATTGCCCTAATCGAATCGAATCCCAAATTGAAATAATTCAAGCGCATCGGATATGTGCATTTTGAACAATTTTTTTCCATTTAAACATTGATCATTTGTTTGATAATTTTAGGTTGTTAATTGTGCATTTGAGAATTGTGATTATTGATCGATGATTTTAGATTGCTAATTGATGATTTTAGGTTATTAGCTGTGCATTTAAAGTAATTGAGATTAATAATTGATGATTTTAAGTTATTAATTGATGATTATAGATTGTTAATCGTGTATTGAGCATTTGAGATTATTGACGGAGGATGAGACCCAATTGGATTGAATGTGTGATTTTTATTAATATTTATTGCATTGAGCATTTGAGAATTAAAAATTGAGAATTGAGATTGTTGACGGAAGATGGGACCCAATTAGATTGAGATACCTGTTAGTTAGCGCAGACACGGACACCACGCCTGATCGACGGTGTCCGACATTTAAAAAATAGACCGACGTATGCCGATGTGTCTGGAGGATTGTGTCCGGAGGCGTCGGACATGTGTCGGACACGTGTCGGTAGGTGTCGGACACGAGGCGATGGCTGGATACGCCGGAGGTCGTCAATCGGCCGAAAGGCCGCATACGCGTTAGACGAGGAGGAGATCCAGCGCATTGTTACGGTAGTGTTGAGGCTGATCAAGGAGCAGGATTAGCAGGGTACCGCTGCAGGACATGCCGAGCCGGCCCCGGATCAGCAGGATCTAGATCCGGGACTCGGCAACCCCTGATGAGCCCCTTCTCGTGCCCGATCCCAGCTTGTCCCCCCCCCCCCCCCGCCTGGCTTGTACATCATGACTATTTTTTATAGTTGATTGTATATATTTCTTTGTGTATTGATTATTGTGCGTTATCGAGAATTGTGTATTGATTATTGTGCGTTGTTGAAAATTGAAATTTTCATTACAAGTCTGGGTAATAGAAAAATAAAAAAATATTTAAAAAAAAAATTGACCTTTGGCGACGGATTAATTCCTTCGCCAAACGTGTTTCTTCTATTAACTTTTTAGAGACGGAATATTCCGTCGCCAAAACTCTTATTTAGCGACGGAACATTCCGTCGCCAAAAAATTATTCCGTCGCTAAATTCACAAAATAGAAAATAAATTAAAATACATAAAATATAATTAGTCACGGATATTTCGTCGCTAATTAATAAATAAATCCGTCACAAAAAGTGCAATATTAGACGACGGATTTGAAAATTCCGTCGCTAAACTTTTAGTAACAAGCTTTTATACGAGGGACTTTTAACGACGATATATCCATCGCTAAAATTTTTAGCGAAGGATTTTCCCATCGCTAAAAGTCTTTTTTCTTGTAATGAAAGACCACTAACCACCTTTGAAATAATTTAAAAACATCTCCCTCGACTAGAGATACAAGAATAGCCAATCAACAGTACAACCATAAACACCATGAACGTGGCTATGAACACCAAGTGTATTCTCATAATAAGAGACGCAATAGTCAATCCAAAACAACCGCTGTTATATCCATATCTAAGCTACTTTTTCATTTTATTTCTAAGTACTTAGTTCGTTATGCAGATACGTACTAACTCCAATACGACATGTATCTTTCTGTAAAATTCACACAAGTTTAAGGAGCTAAACAATACGATTGCTCAATTATTCCCACAGTGAACATTCTCATATCCCCTCCCCTCCTAGCAAATTTATGTAAAATTGGTCCCAATCTCTTGTTTTCTTGTCACTTACGTCCTACAATGGAAATGCCACTCTGTCCACTTACCCCACCCTGACAAATATCTCACCCTCCATCCAACAGAAAGAGACGAACAACGAAAGAGGCCAAACATGCACCTTTCTTCATTATCTTCACCTTGCAAACAACGGGTATCTTGATGGCCATAAAGCATATCCAAAGGGCATATCCTAAGCTTTGATACCTTTGGACTGCTTGCTACCCTTGCATGTTCAGAGTTTGAAAATAAATGTAATAATGTAGTCTATTGTAAGCTCCAAACCGAAGAGTAAGACTTCTAATTGGAGGGATAATGCAGCCTGGCTGGCCAGTTGCTTGCCCATTTTTGGGCTTACCTTCATCTAACAGTCAATTGTCCCTGTGTTCCCGAGTCAACTACCATACTGATTGGAGCTATATAACTAGCCAGTCGTGTAGTATACCTAGCTAATGGACATGGACACTGCAGATATTAATAAGCTGATGTACTACTCCCTCCGTTGCTCGTTAATCAATTGTATTTAATTTACACATTTATTTAAGATGCGAATAATTTTTCATTCTATAGAGAGAGAGAGAGAATAGGTCAGAATATAAGAAAATGGACTAGTAAAAGATTAAATGTGGAGAGAGAAATATAATAAAATAAATGTAAGAAGAGTATATATGAAAAAATATATATATGAACTCTTTCTTAATTTAGAAAGTGATTAATTTTTCTTAGAACATTCCGAAAAAAAAGATGATCAATTAATTAGGGATAGAAGAAATATTTTCTTTTTGCAAGGCATCAGAAGGAAGCGTGTGTGACATGAGATAGAAGCAAGGGCAAAGAAAGCAATAAAGCTTAGATGTTTAGACACGAGATAGAAGCAAGAAGAAAGAAAGTAGCAAAACGTGGACAAATACGGCAAAAGAAAAAAAAAAAGAGGAACATCAATGGTACTAAGTTTTTGTATCACCCCTCGGCCCTGCAGGCGTTTGTGTATTTACCAAAAGAATGTCTTTTTAAGTCTCTCCAAACCGTTAGAGTCTATTTGGATGAAGAATTTCAAAATACTTTGTATTTTAAAATCCATTCATTCTAAAATTCATTGATTTATAAATTTATAGAATTGCAAATTTAGTGTTTTGGCGATTTTGTAGATTAATTATTTTATATGTGAATTTATATTTGAAAATTTGTACTTAGATAATTTAATAGAGCATTTCTATAAACTAATGATAGAGAATCTCTTTTTTTTTTGTTTTTTTTTGTATGGAAGAAGTTACCTAAATTAGTGGACACTGTTTTTGTAGAAGGGATTTAACAAAAAACTAATCTGGACTAATTATTTCTAGTGGGATTTTAGCACACCAAATTTCCTTCCCAAATCCCTCCTAAAATTTGATAAATTCATCTTATCAGTATCTAAATAAGAGATTTTATATAATATATTTCAAAATCCTCTGTAAAAATAAAATTTTCAATTCAATTACCTTATCCAAACACACTCTTAGAATCGTCTCAGAGTTAAAAAGCCCTATTGATATCTAACAGGAAAATGCTATTTCCATATGTCCTTCTCTGGCGTTTTCACAAGTGTTGGTGATTTATCAATAAATAATGAGATAAATTAGTATATTAGAGAGTAGGAATAACATATTTTTTATGTGATAAAGACGTTAGGAAAAGAGATTATATATGTATGGTAAATATGGCATCATAAACGGAAACTGGGAACAATGACAGCACACACTGATACACTCAAACTGGATTTTGCTACAATGCTGCCTCATTTCTTTGTGTAAAACCCTCCCTCATCTCAACCCAATCACTCGATCTTTGCTTTCCTATCTCCATTTCCTCTCAGATCTCCCCACCGCAATCCCTCTCTCTAGCCATTGTTGAATCCATGGCTCAACCCAAGAGCTACATTACCTCAGATGAGCTCAAGAAGCACACAAAGCCAGGAGATCTGTGGATCTCCATACAGGGGAAGGTCTATGATGTCTCAGAGTGGGCAAAGGACCACCCTGGTGGTGACCTGCCGCTGCTAAATCTTGCGGGCCAAGATGTAACAGATGCCTTTGTTGCATACCATCCAGGCACTGCCTGGCAGTATCTTGACAAGTTCTTCAACGGGTATCACCTCCAAGATTACACTGTCTCTGAGGTATCCCAGGATTACAGAAAGCTCCTTTTTCAGTTCACTAAGATGGGTTTGTTTGAAAAGAAAGGGCATGTAATCTTTATGACCATGTGTGCAATAGTAATGCTGTTGGCCGTTAGCTTGTATGGTGTTTTGTGCTGTGACAGCACTTGGGTGCATTTGGCTTCTGGTGGGCTAATGGGCTTGCTTTGGATTCAAAGTGGGTGGATTGGGCATGATTCTGGGCATTACCAGATTATGATGACCCGCGGGTTTACCAGATTCGCGCAGGTCCTTTCGGGTAATTGTCTTGCTGGTATTAGCATTGCCTGGTGGAAGAGGAACCACAATGCTCACCACATTGCTTGTAACAGTCTTGAATTTGACCCTGATCTACAGCACATGCCGTTTTTCGTGGTATCTTCGAAATTCTTCAACTCACTTACATCATTTTATTATGAGAGGAAGCTCAACTTTGATTCTGTTACTAGGTTCTTAGTTAGCTATCAGCATTGGACTTTCTATCCTGTTATGTGTGTTGCCAGAATTAATTTGTTCGCACAATCGTTCATATTGCTTTTAACGAAGAAAAATGTGCCCAATAGGGTCCAAGAGATGTTGGGAATTCTTGTGTTTTGGACTTGGTATCCTTTACTGGTTTCTTGCTTGCCAAACTGGGGTGAAAGGATCATGTTTGTTCTATTAAGCTTCAGTGTGACTGGAATGCAGCATGTTCAGTTTTGTTTGAACCATTTTTCGTCGAGTGTCTATGTTGGAAATCCTAGGGGGAATGATTGGTTTCAGAAACAAACTAGAGGAACCCTCAATATAACGTGCTCGGAGTGGATGGATTGGTTCCATGGTGGGCTGCAGTTTCAGGTTGAGCACCATTTATTTCCTAGGTTGCCTAGATGTCATCTGAGGACTGTTTCTCCCTTTGTGGTGGAACTCTGCAAGAAGCATGGTCTGCCTTATGACAGTGCATCGTTCTGGAAGGCCAATGAATTGACAGTCAAGACTCTTCGTAATGCTGCTCTGCAGGCTCGCGATCTGACCAGCCCCATTCCCAAGAACTTAGTCTGGGAAGCAGTTAACACTCAAGGATGAAATAAGGGTATCGCAAAGCCTCTTAAGAAATGCTTTGGCATATATTTATGCTTTTAATTTGTGTTATAGGTACGAAAATTACCTCTTCCCCTTGTGTCTAACTGTTTTCTGTTTGGTTGTCAGATTGCATTAAATCTGTTCATGCAATTTTGCCTGCAGGTTGTTGTGTTTCTTTCTCATCTTGTTCTCGTCCTACAAGACGGCAAGGAACTTATTGGGATGTAAAAGTATTTTCCTCAACTACATCAGGTGTTTGCCTTTGGTAGTGAACTATGTTCATTTTGTACTCCAGGTCTCTATATATCTATCCATGTTCAGTTTGCAGCTCTGTTGTTGTTTTTGGGAAGTATGGTGACACATGATGGCTTTATCCTCCTTTTGATTTTAAAGCTAGTATGGAGACAAGTCTTCTTCTTCCCAATATTAAAATTGCACGTCTTGCTATAATTTTTCATATATTATTGCATTATACAGCATCTTTTGGAGTTTTATTGTGCATATGAACCATACTTGTCTATAACTAGTTATCGTGCTAGTAAAGTATAACAGTCTGATGGATTGTTATGTAATTTAGCTTTCTACTCTTTTGTTTTTAACTAAATTGTGCTTGTATGCTTTTCTTTGTGCTGTTATAACTGTCATTTCTGTGCTTGGTGAGGAAACCTAAGTTGTAACATGTATATATCAGCGACCATAGATGCTTATCTCAAGAATTGTCAATCTTCTGCTCTGATGTTGATTTGATCCTAGTATAAGTACCCTAATTCCGGGTAAAGCTAGAACTCTGTGAGTGGGGGTCATTGAAAACTTTTTGAGAACTTGAAAACTGAAACTGGTTTTAACAGCTAACCAACAGAATTTTCTGTTACTTTTCAGAGAAACCAAAAACTGTAATGCAAGGTTATCAGGAAGGCAAAAGCAACACCAATGCTTTATTTGTTGTCTGGCGTAAGAGAGATTTATGGGTATGGGTATTGTTTTCACTTTTCATTCGGTACGAAGATGGTGTAAGGAGTATTTATAGTGTTGTACCTGGTAATGAAGGCAGGATCAGAGTTCCTAACCGCGAGGGGTGCCGATCACTACCCCTGGCCACGTAAGTCTGTCCAATTAGCATTTGTTACCATTGCTGGCCCAGCAACAAGCCCCTATCCTGCTTCTACCAAATATTTACTTGGAAACACTGGAATTCAAGTACTTTAACCAAATAGAGCATCAGATATGTAAACTTAATTTTTCTCTCAA
This sequence comes from Escallonia herrerae, assembly GCA_033070095.1. Classification (NCBI taxonomy): domain Eukaryota; kingdom Viridiplantae; phylum Streptophyta; class Magnoliopsida; order Escalloniales; family Escalloniaceae; genus Escallonia; species Escallonia herrerae. Next base: position 366,459 of record JAVXUP010000482.1, on the reverse strand, counting down.
AGGAAGTAAAGACTATCTTCAATTTTGCAAGGTACAATATGCTGTCTATGCAGACATAAACAACTTTATCATCTTGTATACAGCTGATCATGATTCCACAAATACTTAAAAACAATTTGATATGGTTTTAAATGGTAATTCCTTTCATCTTTACGCATATGAAACGATCATGTTGCACCAACATTTGTGGAGATTGTTATAGTTGTGGTTTCTAGATGTACAGTTTAAAATAACTAGACCACAATTGAAAGGCATTCATCTCCTTGGTAGAGTTAGCGAAATGTTTTGCACCGAACCTTGCTGCTCATGTTTGAACTATAAGATCACATTAAGTCATGACCATAAATAGCAAGGCATTCTTTGCCCCATCCTCAGTACACACTTTTTGCCTTTTCGTGTTAGAATGAATGTTCACGTTGTAGAATTAGAATATAGCTGTTGGTCCTTCCTTTCCCCATTGGATGTCATGCAAACACTTGGTCATTATTGGTGTCAATACTAAGACCAATGGTGTCCTTGATTAAATTTGTTTCCATTGTTCGTATTTTTTTTTTGAACCTTAAAACCTGGGAAGAGAAATGCAAGGAAAATTCCCGATTATCTTATTCCAAGTATGTTAGACTATGTGTAAAGTTTGTTGATATAAACGAAGGCTATAATTCAATGTTCTTAATCCCCTGCAATGGGCTGGCCTGAAGCCCAACGCAAGTGACTTGAGCCCTTGCCCAGTGATGAGTGAAATGGGGCGGGGCATACTCTGTCATCTCCTCCCAAGAGCGCCCTCCTGAGGGGGCCCTGTTCTCTTTTTTCTCATTAGAGAATTGGAATTGCTGATAGGATGGATGGATCAGCCAATTCCATGTTTATTTCAAACCTCACAGCAGTATAATGAGCTCTGCCCCTGAGGTTGATGGAAGGAATGGATGACGTACAAAACAGCTTAGTAGGAGTACTTTACTGATGAACTCAATTTCTAATGATTTCTGGCCCTGAATGAGTAGTCTCATCATTTCAAGCTGATTCAAATATTGGGGTCTGTCTTAATTCTGAGCTTTTTAGCAGCAGTGTATCTAGATTTTAAAAAGCATTCTTCACTATTAGTTACAAAGTCTGGTTTGCAGATATACTGTTGTTTGCTTTCCTCTACTTACTTTACCTTGCATCACATAAAGTAGGAAAAGTAGAGCAGCAGCATTAGTAGCGAACGCGGGCTTGTTCTGGTTATATGTTGACTGCAGCCGCTTTGGAGGCTTTGCTGCTATTCAATTTACTTGCTGAAAGGTTGTTATGTTAGGCGTGACGCAGGTATGTACGGCAACATAAGTTGTTTGCAGATGGAGCATAAAATTTTGATGTTATATGCAGGCCCCCAGGTCTAGACGGGATGGAGACTTGTGACACAAAATGCGTTTCCGTCTGCATCTGCAGTCTGTTTGGGGTGTCTAAAATATGCCTAGTGACTTGCTTATAACACATTGGAGTCGCTGTTTCCCTCATTCTCTCTTTTGGCACTAATGTTCCTTTTGAAATCACAAACTGTTGGTAACTTTCCATAGAGCATACCCAGTCTTCTATAGCATTAGATTGCAAAACTGAGAGGAACTTTATGACCCATCTACTCAGGTATATCCCAAGCCAAAGCATCCACTTGGACCTGCTAGTTTCTGTTAACTTTCCTCCAACTCAACGCTATAAAAGCACCAAGCCATCTTTTTCCCTAGTATATCCTCTGGCCGAAGGATCTATTTGCTTCGTAGCATTCACGTACATTAGATAGCTGCAGTCATCATGACTAACTTGCATAGTCTTTCTCTACCATTCTTGCCTTTGAATTCTGTAAATAGCAAGCAAAAAACAGAAAATTAACAAATAAACGCTGTAGCTATCAGGAGTTATTTGCTCTAGAATGATATGGAAACAGCGACCTTTGCCTCCTAACTTGACGGTTGCCTAGCACGGTTCAGGAGCCTTCTCCTCGGATCTATGGCATCTGGGTTGGCAACAAAGTGACTCTCGCTCCGATCTCGCGGCATCTGGTCCGACCTAATAGATCTATGTGACCTATTAGATCTGCTCCAGAATGTGTGTGCTTGCTAGTACTTCCCCTTTGCAGCGGCAGTTTCTCAATGGAGCTTGGAAGTGGCAGTGGAAGGTTACGGAACTGATGAAGACCTCTTGTTTTCTGCTTTCATTTCCATTAGAGGCATGTTCACCCTTGTTTCGTACTCCGGCTTGTGGTTTCCTGGTTGTCTCCACAAACTGTGATAATGTGTACTAGTCACGGTATTGGTTGTGTCCTCAACTGTAATAATATGGTATGTCATGATTATTGTTATTTCGTGTCGAAAAATATAAAGCTAAAAAGGCTTGCCTCACAAAAAATTTGTAACCTTGTGCTTTATAAATACTATCTTTTCATTTATTAAAAAAAATAAAAAAAAAATAATGGAGCAGTTGCCTAGCATTGAGAAAGTTACCACTTTTGAGATCATCTGCTCGAATGAAGAAAATATTGGTCAAGTGGTGGTTTGAAACAGAGGAAGAGATGGTAAAAGTGCTTCTTTTCAGTTTACAGTACTCTTTAGTATCGTCCAATTATTTTTTATTGGGTAGATTTACGATGAAAACACTTTTTGTTATGTCCTTTTTATTGGGCAACTTGGTAAGTAATGGTCATAAATGTACTTAATCGCTAATGTCTTCCTACGTTCAAATCCTAGTACCCACCTATTCTCGGATTTGGATCGTCTGTTGTAACCATGAGTTACAGCAAGGATGTTGTTCCCATTGCTGAGAGGGATCTCCTCCCTCTCTCTTAGTAAGGGGAACTGCACCCCTGTTGTATGGGTTATATCCCTATTCCCTCTCCTCTGTTTCTGTCGATTCGTCATTACCTGCATGACTCGTGCTCACGTGATCCTCTCCCAGCATCTCTTGCAAAATAATTTTGGGTCTGTTTGACAACATTATAGTTTTTTATTTTGATTTTTTAACTGTAAGAATAAAAATTAGTTGTAGTTTTTATTTTGAAAAAAACATTAGTAGATGTTTGATAGGTCAATATTTGTTTTTTTTTTTTACTAGTTTTTGTTTCTTTTAAGAGAACTTTATTTTTCTTTATGAAACTTTGAGAGGAAAGCAACACCAATGTAAAGAATAAGACACTTATTCGCCTAAAAAAGAAAAACATTAAACCACCAAGGAGTTGGCCTAGAGGTCAAGGAAGTTTTCTCCTTACTTGACTTCTTGGGTTCAAACCTTGAGGCCATCATCCGAAAGAAACATACTCCTCTAAATGGACCAGGCCAAGATTGCCACGCCTAGTAGAAGGGGATTTAGTCTTGGCTGACACTAAAGTTGATCCAATGATACAACTTACCATCTAACCACCACGGAAAAAAAAGAAAGAGAAAAAGAGAAAAAAATGGAAAAGGATTATCAAGGGTAGCAATTGGGTGCGTTGGTTGAGCTTGGCCCGAATGAGAAAAGGATTGAGAATGGGTTGTGCCTTTCATTACTGCAAACTTGTAGGTGACTCATTCAAGTGCGGATCTTGTTGTCATGTCATAAACTGATTTCTTCTATCAAAAAAAAATTTCGACTCCATTTTCTTTGCTATAATGTGGGAAATTTTGAATAAAAGCTGCAAATGCACTTTGAGTGATAAACAAGAATGGTAATAAAATCTAAGTATTATTTCTGAATGACATGGCATTATTTGCCAAAATCATAGCCATCCGTTAACGACACCGTATTCAACCTAAAATAACAAAGTTTTAATAAACCTTAGCATAGCATTTCCTCATTTACCGTGTTGTTTTGGGACAAATTAAGACCCTACATTGAAAGAAGAAATGGGACAATGGTCCTATGCTGCATCCCTCGGGTACGGCACCTCTCAGGTACGGCACCTCTCAGGTACGGTACCTGTGAGGGACAGTACTTTAGCACAACATTCCTTTCTTTATCTTGCTTTTTGGCATAAATTAACATCCAAAAATTGAAAGAAGAAAAATGGGTTAATGATTCTAGGAAAAAAAATTGGCGACTAGATAGCTACAGCTCCATGGATCAAGATCCTCTTCTGTTAGTGCCGTACAAAATTTAGCGATAAAAAATTTTCAGTGAAAGTGTTTTGTCTCTGTTATTAAAATTTATAATGACAATTTTTTAACGCTAAAAAATATTTAGCGATATTTTTAGTATAACACTTCTGATATATAGTATAGGATCTTGATCCCATCTCCATATATGGGTGATAATTAATCATCACTAAATAAGTGTTGCTAAGAATTGTTACTGAAAGTGTTAGCAAAAAAACTACTAAGAATATTAAAAATTCAGCATTTCATATTAATTTTTTCATATTTATAAGTTACTTTCATCATGCATTTGTCACCACTAATAGTCATTATATAAGGAATTGTAGTTATTTTCTTACTACCAGGATAATTCATGCTGATACCTTAGGCACAGTACCGTGAGGTACAATACTTCAGCACAACGGTCCTTTTCTTGTCTCGTTTTTTTGGAAGAAATTAACATCCTAAAATTAAGGATTTTATGGTGTAACGTGCCAACTTAAATGGCAAAAGATTATCAGTAATTTAAAAAGAAAAAAAGATTGACCAATAGACCAAAGGTCAAGGAGGTTTGTTCCCTACCTTGACTTCTTGGATTCAAACCTTGGGGCCATCACTTGGAAAAAAACATATTCCTTTGCATGGACCCGTCCGATATGGGGTGTGCATCCTTAAGATCGTCCGGCCGGGGAGGGGACTTAGTCTTGGCTGATACTAAAGTTGGCCCAAGAATACATCATACCGTCCAACCATAAAATAAAAATAAAAAAGAAAAAAAAATTGGAAACATAATATCAAGGGTAGCAATTGGGTGGGCGGGTTGAGCTGGCCGAATGAAGAAAACCTTCGCACAACATTCCCTCATTTACCGTGTTGTTTTAGGACAAATTAACACCCTACATCGAAAGAAGGAAATGAGACAATGATATGATGCTGTACCCCTCAAGTACGGTACCTCTCAGGTATGGTACCGGTTAGGTACAGTACTTTAGCACAACAATCCTTTCTTTATCTTGCTTTTTGGGATAAAGATAATTCTATTTTAGTCCCCTGAACTTTCCTCCCTTTTTATTTTAGTTCCTGTACTTTAAAATTCTTTAAATTAGTCCCTGTACTTTGTGCCGTCATCAAATAGTACCCTCTGTTAGCCTTTCCCAACAAAAAAGACCACGTGACAGACACACAGTCCTTTTTTGAAGGGTATTTCGGGTAAGCCAAGACAAATGGACGGGATTTTGGGGGTTTTTTTTGGTTGAAGAACGAACAGACAATGGAGAATCCAACAGTTTCAAATAAATCGACAAAGAAGGATCACGAATTGGGAGCGTCGATAGTGTTTGACACTACCACCGGCAGGTCCAATCGAAGAATATGCTTCGACAGAAGAAAAAAATGAATCAAGTGCAAAGAAATCCAAATACCGTAAGTGTTCTTTATGATTTGTAATTTTTTTTTCTTGCATGTGAAATGGTTTGTTTAAATATCTGTTTTTAAATGTATATAGACCTAGATTAAAAGCACTTTGATTTGTAGCATTTTGTATGCGTGTTTGCTTTTGGCAGACACAAATTGATATGACCTATAGTTGTTGCTTTTTGTCGTTTGTAAAGTGTTAAAAATTGAATTCTAATTTGTTGGTTTAGGATTACATAGAGCAACAACTGTAAAGTTGGCATTTTAAATAGGGCTTTTGGTTTTTGTGCACGATGGTGGATGTAAAGTGTCCCCTCTGTTATATAATATGCCTTTTTCTGACCAAATGGTCCCCTACTACAAAGCAGATCATATAATTTGTTTCCCTCACCAAGACATGAGCAATACAGCGACTTAGGACTTATGACTGATAGGTACTTATCTCCTATAAGTACTACAAAGTAATTTAATTTGTTAAATTTAGTACATTTTTTATACTCTTATGTAGCCTGGATCTGAGCTTTTCACTATAGAGCTTCTTCATGGTGGAATTGTTAAACTGTTACCTAAGTATGCTTATTTGGGGGGCTTTGTTGATGAAGTTATGCATTGTGATCCTAATCTTATGTCTATGTGGGAATTAGATAAGTTAGTAATGCAGTTAGGTATGATGGCCCATGTGGGTACTACTTTAGACACCCCCAAGAGCCACTGGAAATTGGTTTAGTATACATAGCCAATGATGACTCTATAATGTACATGCTTGCCAGTTTACCACCTGAAAGAACCATAGAAGTATATGTTAAGCATAGTGTTGCACCACTTTTGTTAGGAAGTCAAATTGGTGACAATTGTGAGAATTTAGGTGAGGTTAATGTAGATACTAGTGGAGTTGGGTTAAGTGTTGATGACATGAATGGTGTTAGTGGCAACGCTGAAGTTGGTAGAAATGCTGTGGATGTTAGTACTCCTGAAGTAGATGTTGATGGGATTAATGAGGGTGTTACTGACAATGCTGTGGATGGTACCCCTGAAGTAACTGCTAATGAGATTGATGAGGGTGTTAATGACAATGTTGTGGGTGTTAGTACCCTTGAAGTAATTGTTGATGGGACTAATGAGAGTGGTAATGACAATGATGTGGATAGTAGTGGACAAGGAACTGCAGTTAGTAAGCATAATGCCAATGTAGAAGATATTGGTAGAGATGCAAGCAGTGAGGATGAGCTTGTAGATAACCAAGACAGACTCTATGACATTGATTACCTAGTATCTGCTGATGAAAATTGTGAACCAGAGCAAGTAGGTACTGAGCCAACTGATGGTGTTATAAATCCAACCCAAACCAGCAGTGTGCCTAACCAAAACATTAATGACATCAATGAGAAGCAACACAACCTTGGTGAACCACACCTTGATAGCACCGAGGCAACCCAAGACATAGGAGAGTCAACTCAGCCTGCCTCAAACCCAACTTTTGGTAATGCGCACATTGATGGAGTTCCAGTGGATGTTATGTTAGAATCTGCAGAGGTATTAGATGAACCTAGAAGTGTTGATGAGTCATCTGATGAGGATGATTGGTCAGGGGAAAGGTAAGAAACCAATTATGCAGCCACATTATCCAAAATTTACTCAGGCAGAGATGAGAAAACCTACCTTTGTTGCTGGGCAGTGTTTTAGCTCACATACTGAGTTTAAAGATGCAGTTAGAGATTATGCAATGAATGAAGGGGTTATCATTTCATGGAAGAAAAATGAGAAAGCTAGAGTTAGGGCAGTTTGTAATAAAAGGGGTTGTCCATGGAGTATATTTGCATCAAGAATGTTTAGGAATGATACAATGTAGGTGAAAACCTATGTGAATGAGCATACTTGTAGTAGAGTATCAATCAACAAGCTGCTTAAAGCTGGGTGGTTGGCCAAAAAATATGTTCATCAGTTCAAAATAAACCCACAATGGTCTGTTAGTTCATTTGGTCAGCAAGTGTACCATGATTATGTAGTGGATGCTAGTCCTAATATCTTATACAGAGTTAAACAAAAGGCCACACATATGCTTAAAGGAAACTTTGATGAGCAGTATGGTAAGCTGTGGAACTATCTAGAAGAAATTAAAAGAAGCAACCCTGGTTCCACTTGTGAGTTACAAGTTGAACCTCTAAGAGAGAGTAATGGCATACCTTTTTTCTTCAGGGTGTACTTATGTTATGGTGGTTGCAAGACGGGGTTTCTTCAGGCATGTAGGCCACTGATAGGCTTAGATGGATGCCATCTAAAGGGTCCATATAAGGGCATATTACTTGCTACTGTTGGGGTTGATCCAAAGAACTAGATGTGGCCCTTGGCATTTGCTATGGTTGAGAGTGAGAATAAAGACAGTTGGAAGTGGTTTTTAGAGCTGGTAGGCAGTGACCTGAATATTGTCAATCAATCTCCTTGGACCTTTATCTCAGACAAGCAAAAGGGTTTGGTTCAAGCCTTAGAAGATCTCTATCCACAGTCTGATTCTAGGTTTTGTGTGCAACACTTGCTAAGTAACTTTAAAGTAAAGTATAATAGCAAGGCATTGACAGATCAGTTGTGGACCTGTGCAAGAGCAACATACCCAGCAAAGTTTGAGCATGAAATGAATAAGATGTGGAAGTTAAGCAGAGATGCTTTAGAGTGGTTAGAAGACAAGGATCCAAAGCAATGGAATAGGTCACACTTCAACAAATTTCCAAAGTATGACATGCTCTTAAATAACCATTCTAAATCATTTAATGCTGCAATTGTGAAAGCTAGGGAGCTTCCCATTATCAGTTTATTAGAGCGGTTAAGACTGTACTTAATGAAAAGGATGGTGAAGCAGAGAGAGTTTATGGCAACTAAGGCTCGACCTTTGTGTCCAACAATCCATCATATATTAGAAAAGGCCAAAAAAGAGTCAAACATGTGTGTGGCTGAGTTTTCTGGTGCACAAAAGTTTCAAGTAATCTTGTTAAATGGGGGACACCATGATGTTGATGTAAGACAACAGACATGTGGGTGCATAAGATGGGACTTAACTGGGATTCCTTGCATACATGCAGTCTCAGCTATCCACAAGCTAAGAGAGAACCCTGAGGTCTATGTACATCAGTACTACTGAAAGATGACATTTGAAAAGGCATATGAAAACATTATTTATCTAAAAAAGAGTGTAGACCAGTGGCCAAAGCCAGGGAAGCCTCCACCATTGCCACATATTATTAGACCTCAGGCGGGCAGACCAAAAAAGAACAGAAAAAGAAGGGCTAATGAGATTGATCCAAAACAGAATCCTAACAGACTAAGGAAGCTTAAAGAGAGATTAAGTTGCAGTAATTGTGAAGATTTATAGCACAACAGAAGGACATGCCCCAAACCAATAATCAGAGGCGGAGCTTTTGCCTGACCGGAGGGGGGGGGGGGGCACGACACCCCCCAACTTTTTTGGAATTTTTTCTAGTTATTTCAATTAGATACTCATATTTCACATATTTACAAAAATGCCATTATATCGTAACTAATTAATTAGGGTTTCTTTTAATTGTATTCTTTATTCTTTGTATCACTGGCCATCATAATCTTTTCGTTCTCATTCTTCATTCTTCCAAATCTCAAATTTCAAATCTCCGGATTACTGATCAAGGCGAGTTCTTTTGTTTCTAGTTTAATTCTTGGAGTATTAACAAATTCAATAGTTACGCTAATTATCTTATTAATGTATTTAATTGTTACGCTATGTTAATTGTTACCGTATTCATTAGTTTAATTCTTATCGTATTAACGTATTCAATTGTTACGCTATTTCAATTGTTACGCTATTTCAATAGTTACGCTATACATTAGTTTAATTCTTATAGTATTAACGTATCAATAATTACTAAAAAATGCGAACCGAGCAATTTACTATACATTTACCGTACTTATTGTTATGCTAATTATAATATACTTATTTTTGTAGATGAGAAAGTCAAAGTCACGCAAAATTGATTTTTTCTTTCAAACAAAAAATGTTAGCAGTAGCAATGCTAATGAACGACTTCCTTCAACCAAGAATGTTAATGATGATAACATTGTCGCACCAATTCCTAATCTTGCTACTGACGTTGAGATTCCTACTCTTACTATTGACGTTGAGATTCTGAGTCCAGAAGGTCACCCTAAAAAATCTCCAAGACTTCAAAGTATGAACGTCAGCAATGATTTTGAGCGTGATCCAAGATTACGGCCACAAATATGGGAATATCCCGCCGATCAACGTAATGAAATTCGACGAAGATATAACAATGTTGGTCCATATCAGTGCATACTTTCTTCATATCCAAAATCTGGATTAGTAAGTCATCCTCGTCACTTTCAATCTTCGTGGTTCGAATTATTTAAATCATGGTTAGAGTATTCTCCTACAAAGGATGCAGCCCTTTGTCTGCCTTGTATTCTCTTTAATAAGCCGGGGGCAAATTCTGGACAAAGTGCATTTACTATTGAGGGATTTAGAAGTTGGAGAAAAGTTAAAAAAAGGAAAAGATTGTGCTTTTCTAAATCATGTGGGAAGTGATCCCAATTCATGTCATAGAAGTGCTCAAAAAGCTTGCGAAGATTTAATGAATCAACCTCAACACATACGACAACAGTTTGATAAATGCACTTCTCAGCAAATATAAGCTAATCGATTGCGATTAAGAGCATCACTTTTCGTGACTATAAAGAACGTCGAGTTTTGCTTTAACCATCAATGTATAGAGTTACTTTTCTTGTTTTGTGAAACCTTGATGAACTACTTCTAATCATAGTGTCTTTTATTTTTCTTGGTTTATGTGAACTTGAACCTTCTTCATTTATTTAGTTAGCCATCAAATTTTTTTATGTCTTTTTGCCCCCTCCCCCTCCCTGATCAGACTTTTTGGATCCACCCCTGCCAATAATAACAACCTATGTGAAACGAGTGAAGAAACCTAAGCAAAATGCAGCTGGGGTTGGCTTAAGGAATGCAACTATTGTACGTAGCAGATGGCTCAGAGAATGCTGTTGGGGTCGATGATGGCTTAGGGAATGCAACTATGGGGTCAGGGAATACAACAGGGGTTGGTGATGGGTCAGGGAATGCAGCTGGGGTTGGTGATGGGTCAGAGAATGCAACTGGGGTTAGTGATGGGTCAGGGAATGCAACTGGGGTTGGTGTTATTGGTGTAAGGGAGCAATGTATGATGGATGCAGTTATTGAACAAAGAAGAAGATCAAAGCTATCTGTAAGGTCCCTGAACTTGTAGCAATCTCAATTGTATTTTCTAATTGTGCTTGTATAATAATACCAATTGTCCTTGTAGATAATAAAGCAGGGCCCAAGGACAAAGACAGGTCTAAGGCAGGGCCCAAGGACAAAGACAGGTCCAAGGCAGGACCCAAGACCAGCATGTCTAACAATGCAGGGTCCAAAAGAAGCAAGTCCATGCATGCAGGGTCCAAGAATGCATGGTCCAAGACCAGTAGGTTTAAGAAGGCAGGGTCCAAGAATGCATGGTCCAAGACCAACATGTTTTAGCATGCAGGGTCCAAGAATGCAGGGTCCAAGACTAGCAGGTTTAAGCATGTAGGGTCAAAGAATGTAGGCTCTAAGGATGCAGCGACCAATCATGCAGGGTCCAAGACCAGTTGTAACTCTAATTCAGAGCCCTAGACCAACTGCAACCCTAATTCAGGTCTCCACACCAACTGCAGATCGAAGTCAGGGCCCTAGACTAGCTGGAGGTCCAAGGTAGGGCCCTAGACCAGTTGGAGGTCCAAGGCAGGGGCCTGGACCAGATGCAGGTCCAAGCCAGGGGCCTAGACCAAGACCTCAGGCTCCCCCAAGTCAAATGCCAATTCTAAATGTGTGATAATTTCCATTTACAATACTTAAATTTTCTGCATTTTCCATTACTTGACAACTTATGTTTATTCTATTGTTTTGATCTGCAGTTTCATGTTTCCATGTCACATCTAAGTTTAAGACCAATGTGAAGGCCTACTGGTTCAAGTTGCAGTTATGCCGTGAGTGTTGCTTTTTTCACTTGTTCCTGTTGCTTTAGGTTATACAAGATTTAATGACATCATGTTGAACATCCTTGAATTTTTTCAACAATTATCCGTTGGTTGATTGTTCACAGCAACCTCCAAGTTCTTGTGACATCCACAGAGATGAGCACCCTGTGTTTAGGCCACCACCACCCCCTGTTATGCATAAAATTGGTGGCACCTCAGTCAAGGAAGCTTCATTCAACTACAGGGGAAAAAGTGTGTCACACTATCATCATTAAAGATAGTCATAGATGTCTAATTAGGCCTGTTATTTTGGGAAATCTTTTGTGGGCTAATTACTGCTTCCGTAATTCCTTATGTAATGCTCAAAGTACTTGTGAACAGGCCTGAAACTTGTCAGTTTATTTTGTTGGCCTGAAACTTGTTCTGAAATTAATCAATGTATTGCTTTTGAGATCAAGTTGCTTTGTATTTTGAATGAAGTTTTATACTACATCTACAGCAACACTAAGGTAACAACATATATACATAACTACGTACACACACACACACCACAAAATCGCTGTACCTGAGAAATCTTCTACCAGGGTTAGCATCTGTCCAAGAGGTTACAATCTTGTTTCTCTTCCCACAATGACACATCATTTCGGCTATTTTCTTCTTCCTCTCCTCAATTCCCTTTACCATTCAATTTTCCAGGTGGGTAAGCAAGGTAAGCAAATAAGACCCATTTTTTTTCCCGCCAAAGGGTGTCCATTTCTCCCTCCAAAATAGGTTAGGAGGAGGCTTGCCCGAAATACCCTTCAAAAAAGGACCGCGTGCCTGTCACGTGGTCTTTTTTTGAAGGGAAAGGCTAACAGAGGGTGCTATTTGATGACGGCACAAAGTACATGGACTGATTTAAAGAATTTTAAAGTACAGGGACTAAAATAAAGGGGGGGGGGGGGGAAGTTCAGGGGACTAAAATGGAATTATCCCTTTTGGGATAAATTAAAATCCTAACATTGAAAGAAGAAAAATGGGATAATGATTCTAGGGAAAAAATTGGCGGCTAGATAGCTACAACTCAATGGATCAAGATCCTCTGCAGTACATGATTTAGCGATAAATTATCAGTGAAGTGTTTTGTCATTATTATTGAAATTTATAACGAATTTTTTATCGCTAAAAAAAGTTAGCGGCATTTTTTTAGTACAGTATCTCTGCTATACAGTAAAGGATCTTGATACCGACTCTAGCTATGACGATAATTAATTATCACTAAATAATGATGAGAAGTGTTACTGAAAGTGTTAGCAGAAAAACGACTAAAAATATTAGAAACTCGGCATTTCATAGTAGTTTCTCCATATCTATAAGTCACTTATATGGTGTATTTACCGCCACTACTAGTCTCTGCATAAGAAGTTATAGTCATTTTTCTACGACCGGGATAGCCCATGCTAATACATCAGGCACAGTACCTATGAGGTACAATACTTCAGTGCAAGAGTCCTTTCCTTATCATGTTTTTTTGGAATAAATTAACATCCTAAAATTAAGAATTTTACAATGTACGCTACCAACTTTAATAGCAAAAGATTGTCAATAATTTAAAAGGAAAAAGAAAAGAGATAAGGATTCGCTCTAAATACAAACTGTAGCGGCAAAAGATTGCCGATAACATATTTCGCGATTATCGATTAATTAATGTATTTTGATGCTAAATATAAAATATACGTAACGACATTTCTCGGTTCGATTAAACGGCCCAGTGTGAAAATTTATAACAGGAAACGGTCGAAGCAAAATGAAAACTTGCGTAACCACTTCCCTAAAATCTCTCCGCACATCGATCACATCCATATATACGTATATATATGCCAGCCGAGCCAGTTAGGATTCTCTCTCTCTCTCTCTCTTACCCTTTATTTTCTCAAATTTCTGTAGCCAGAGAAAACACCGGAATTTCCATCGGCGTCAAACGGGGCGATTTTATCTTAAGGCCACTAGAAATGAGCCTTCCCTTTCCCAACAACAAAAGCACCGCCACCGCCACTTCTGCCAGAGTTGGAGGCTCCAGCGGCACGCAGGCATGCGCTGCCTGCAGGTACCAGCGCCGGAGGTGCATGCCCGACTGCCCTCTGGCCCCGTACTTCCCGGCCGACCGGCAGAGTGACTTCCGGAACGCCCACAGGCTATTCGGCATGCAAAACTTCAACAGCACCCTCAGGTCCGTGCATCCCTACTACCACGATGCCGCCATGAAGTGCATGATCTACGAGGCCAACGTCCGCGCCACCGACCCCGTGGGCGGGTGCTACCGCATGGTGCGAGACCTCGAGCGCGAGCTGGCTGCGGCCAGGGGCGAGTTGGACTTCGTCCGGGGCCAGATCTCCATATTCCGCGCGCAGCCGCAGCTTGAGATGCAAGAGAGCCCAAGCTTAGGTTATTTTGGCCCCATGCAAGGTCTTCCGGAAATGCCACATCCTGATCATCAGCAGCATTACGTTGCTGCGCAAGAAAATGAGAATAATCTGGGTTTAGGGTTTAGTTTGCAATTAGGATTCGGGGCGACCACGATGGATGCGCCCGAAGGGAATGATGTCCAGCCATTTCTTGCAAGTTTTGATGAAAGGCAGCCTGCTTCATTTGAGTCCAAGAAATCAATTGAATCCAGGTTTGTGCGTGATTTTCTTGGAATGATTTGGAGAACTTGTGCCATTTTGTTTATGGATAAGCTTATAATGCACACTTTCAGTTATGATTGGCAATAATCTTCAAAACATTTATTCAGAGAAAGGCTTTAATTTTGTCAGAAACCAAAATTTAAGGCTACGTTGTTGACTTGCTTCTGCACTTGTTCAGGTGTGAATTTATTCATAAGAGTAATGACTTCAATACTCAGGTTCGTGGCATTAGGATAAAGCATTAAGATAATACAAAATGATCCTTTTTCTTGCTTTTTTGAAGAGGGTAAGATGTCTTTTGCGATTGATTTTACAAAGTAGGTTTAGTGTCGGAAAATCCTCAAACTTAATATGTATGATATTTTGATAATTCTTTTGGTCAAATCGGTAATTCCATAAGAACCCAAATAAAATGAGGATTTTAAATTTAATCTCCTAAAAAACATTATTCCCCTAGCATTACACGTGTCATGTATAGATCGGGACTCGATCTAACTACTTTCCTTCTTTATCTAATATATATATTTAGGTGTCCTTCTTTATCCATATCTATTTTCTGGGAATAATCATCAGCTAGGAGCAGTTCCCTAATAAGAGAAGCTAGTTGACTCCTAGTGGAAGAATGTGCCTCCTCTTCTACATATAGACAAGTCAGACTTGGGTTCAAGGTACGTTCACAAATTCCCACATATACACCAAAGCTCGCGTCCTTCCAAACCTGACTTAGCCGTCGGAGATTCTCCGCTAGAATCTCCTCTGGTGTGCCAACATTGTCTTGTTTGTGTTATGCAAATTTACCCGCAAACTCCCTATTATCGGTCCAGAGTTCGACAACAACAAATCCGTTTACGCATTTTTGCCAAATAATTCAAAAATAATTTAATCTAGATCTAATAAAGCTTCACCATGACACAATCAATTCAAAACACCTTCTAAATGTGGAAATACATTCGGAAAGTATTTAATTGCTCATATAGTTGGGTTGGTGAAGATCACAAACATGAATATGAAGATAGTAGTTTTGACAATGCACGTAAAGAAAGCCATGTAAACTGAAGCTCAATATATTTGAGGTTTGCTTATATAGTTAGAATCGAGAGTTATGAGTGAAAATGTTCAGAAAGGGACTGAATGGTATGGGTGGGGTTGTTTGGGTGATATGCAAGGGGTTGCCAATTTGTGTGTATGTGTGTGTGCGCGCACGCAGTCGCCAGCATGCACGTGCGCGTTTTTTGTATTTGATGGGCACTGGGGAATGGCGTTTGGTGGTTGAGTTTGGTTATGGATGGTGTTTGGACGGGCGGAAAGGGATAAGGATGCACTGGTAGTGGTGTCCCCGGTGGTGGTTCGTTGGTCTTGTGCGTGTGGGTGTGCTTATGTGTTGTGCGCGTAATGGGCAGTGGGCGGTGGTGTTTGGATGTAGAGGGTGCGCCTATGGTGGTTTGTTGGTCTCTCTGTGTGTGGGTATGTTGGGCAGTAGGAAGTCGTGTTTGAAGGTGGAGTTTGATGATAAAAGGCAAGTGTTTGGATAATGGAGAGAGATAAGGGTGGGCCGGTGGTGGTCGGCGGTGTGTAACTGGCGGTGGTGGCTGAAGGAGGAGAAGGCATCTGAAGGGCAATTTCGGTAGATCACAAAAGTTGTTTGTTGCTCTAACTTTATTGAGTGATTATCAATGGGATGGGTATTGTGTAAGCTTACTACAAACCACTGGAGGAGGAGGGTGATAAAAAAGGATGGAGAGAGCCGTGTGTATTTTTTGGATAAATTTCGGGAGTGTGTAATTAATCCTAATTAAGATGTGGTGGCTAAGGTGTTGAGAGACATCTATTTGCACTTGGATTCTACCAAAATACACTCCTAATCCTTGTATAACATAGTACTACAATCCTTGATGTCAAGGTTGAATCCCTTGATTTTAATCTACGTACAAAAACTCGAATGGAATCTACACGACCATATTACTTACAATTTCTTTGTCGCATGGAAACTCTTAATTTCCGCATTGGTGGTGCTAAAAGAAACTTTAACGAGGAGAGCTAGCAGTAATTTCCGCAAAACAAATGAGTTGTTAAACTTTTTTAGGAAATGAGTTGTTAAATTTTTTTGGGAAAAAAGTTGTATGCATTTGCTCCATGGATCATCTTCTCATAATTAGACTTGACTCCTTCAGTTTGCTGTCTAATTCACTCCAATTTGGAACCTTTGCAGTGAAAAGAAAGTGGTGAAAGAAGACGACGACTCAATCCAACTTGAGCAAGAGAATGAGCTCAAGGATGCTGCTTCGCTGTTTTCGCTCACAAATCGCAGTGAATGATCGCCAAATTAGTCTCTTGTGAATATGTTACCAGTGTCCAAAAAGATTTTTTTGTGTAGCCTTGTTTGTTGTAGGATTAAGAAGAGGAAGAAATTGTTTTGATTAGTTGTAGGGTTATTTTTCGGGAGCAGGTACGTAGTGTTAGGAGCAATTCTTTTCCACTTAGCATACATGTTAGATTGTATTACGCGAGGTGTTTGATGTTCAGAGTGAACCATCTGTCTTTCGGGTTTCCTCAATAAACTACTTTTACTTATGTTTCAAGAGAACACAATAAGGTGCCCAGGCACACATGGTGTAGTACAAAAAACTTGATTTTCGATTGATGACAGAAAGTCTACGCTCAAATGCGCAAGTAGTCCCGTACTCGGTTTAGCCAAAAGTTTGACGACTGAATTTTATGAACTTGGCTTTGTTGTAAACAAATGGTCACTCAAGCTTATACTTTGTTGTACTCAAACTCACACTCACAAATATATGAGGAGGCAATTTAGAGATTTTGAGAGAATACTTTCATTCCACTTAATCAAAATGGATGAGGTACATGAGTTTATATAATGCCTAAAAGTAACTCCCAAACTTACAATAATCATACCACTCACCCCACTATCTACATAATTACTAGACCACTACTCATCTTCATAATCATGCAAGTAATGCATTTGTAACATATGCACCACTAACATATTATTAACACCCCACTAACATATTAGTAACACCCACTAACACATGACTAATGACCACTAACATGCCATTAACACACTAACTTAATTAGTAACATGTGACGAAAAAGATCAAGATTATTATTATTTCAACACTCCCCCTTAAACTTGATCTTTGACTCCAAGCAAACTTCTCAATTTGCGAAATGCCTCAACTTTGAGGGGCTTGGTAAAAATTAGACCTGGCAAAAATCTATCCGGACCCGTTACCCGAACCGTACCCGGGCCAAAATACAGGATACGGGTACATGTTTTGAATACCCGTCGAAAATAGACTCCATAGCCTGAACCGACCCATAATTTTCGGGTCGGTCCGGGTCGGATTGTGGGTTACCCGGTTTACCCGGTTTTC
The DNA here is from genome assembly GCA_033070095.1 of Escallonia herrerae. NCBI lineage: Eukaryota > Viridiplantae > Streptophyta > Magnoliopsida > Escalloniales > Escalloniaceae > Escallonia > Escallonia herrerae. Next base: position 348,879 of record JAVXUP010000482.1, on the reverse strand, counting down.
ACTCGTATATAATAGTATTTTGTGCCCTAATCACATTCACTCTCTTTTTTCTTCCTACTTCTCACCTCTCAGACTCCCATCTCTCTCTCTCTCTCACGCCGTCCCCTTCCTCTCTACCATCGATGCCGCCCCTCTCAGTCGACCGCCATCACGCCGTCTTCCACCTCACTCTAACAACTAACAAAGCCATCACGCCGTCTTCCACCTCACTCTAACAACTAACAAAGCCACCGCCGATCGCCACCTATCGTCGGCCATAGCCTCCTCACAGATCTGCGGCGTCACACTCACCTCCTCACAGATCTGCGCTGCCACCTCCTCACCGATCTGCGCCACCGCCACCTCCTCACAGATCTGCACCACTCCTCCACCGCCGATCTAAAGTTGCATCACCACCGCCGATCTGAAGTTGCATCATCACCGCGACGCTGCTATTCATCTTCGATCGACACGAATTTTGCGAGGAATGGAAGATTTAATTTTTCATTATTTATGCATGTGATTTTTTATTTTATTTTAAGAGAAGTGCATATGAATTATGATATGATGTATCTATTGAAATTTAGTTGTAGTTGTTGTATTTTAGATTGTTAGTACTTAGTAGGAATAGGATTGTATATATATTGAAAATTTAATTTGCTTTATTTTGGATTGTGGGAGGGGAATGAGATATGGTATTTAATATTTCAGTTGATATAATTTTTATTTTTTGGTGAAATGAGGAATACCGAACATGTTAGTTAGCTGAAAAGGAAAAAGAAAGCTGAGTTAGCTGAAAAAGCAAAAGAAAAAAAAAAGAAAAAAAAAGCCCTAAATAGTTGGTATTTTACTATTTTATAGTAATTAAATTTTTTTATAAAAAAATTAATATTTAAATTATTTACCCGCGGGTAATACCCTACCCGCCAGGGTAGGGTACGGATCTTAAAAATGGCTACCCAGGAAAAATCGGGTAAAATTTACCCGACCCGATTTTACCCGTACTCGGCGGATTTACCCGTTTGTCAGATCTAGTAAAAATATCAGCAACTTGGTCTTGTGACTTCACATACTTGAGCTCCACCACTTTTTCGGTAATGCACTCTCTAATGTAGTGATACCTTGTATTGATATGCTTGCTTCGATCGTGGAACACCGGATTTTTGGCCAATGCTATTGCCGACTTATTGTCAACGAAAATCTCGGTTGACTCTTTTTGTGGCAAATGAAGCTCCCTCAACAAAAATCTAAGCCAAATAGCTTGACAAACACATGATGTGGCGGCGACATACTCTGCTTCACAAGTAGAAAGCGTCACAATAGGTTGCTTTTTTGAGCTCCATGTAAATGCCGTATCTCCCATATAGAAGACAAACCCGGTGGTAATCTTCCTATCGTCTAAATCTCTGGCCCAATCACTATCACAATAAGCTGAAAGCTTGAAGTTGTTAGAAGGAGAATAAAATAAACCGAACTCGATTGTACCTTTGAGGTAACGAAGAATTCTCTTAGCCGCTTTCATATGAGTCACGGTAGGAGCTTCCATGTAGCGACTGATAAGCCCAACTCCAAACAAAATGTCCGGTCTTGTACATGTCAAGTACCTCAAGCTTCCGACTAGGCTCTTGAAAAAAGTTGGGTCTACCTTCTCTCCAACATCTTTCTTTGACAACTTGACTCCACACTCCACGGGGGTACTCACGGGATTGGCATCATCCATCTAGAACTTCTTCAGAATTTCTTTTGCATACCCTTCTTGGGAAATAAAAATGCCATTATCTCGTTGCTTCACTTCAATGCCAAGGTAGTAGGACACGAGGCCAATGTCCGTCATCTTAAACTCTTGAGCCATTGCATTCTTGAACTCCTTAAACATGCTTGGGTTATTCCCTGTAAAAATCAAGTCATCTACATACAAGCAAACAAGTAACATATCTCCATCACCATTCACTTTTGCGTAAAGAGCATGCTCGTGAGGACACTTGGAGAAGTCATTTGCTTAGAAATACTTGTCAAGTCTACTATTCCAAGCTCTCGGTGCTTGCTTTAACCCGTATAATGCTTTCTTCAACTTAAGAACTTTGTCTTCTTGCCTTTTCATGACAAAGCCCATGGGTTGCTCAACGTACACCTCCTCTTCAAGAAAGCCATTTAAGAATGCCGATTTGACATCCATTTGATGGATTTTCCAACCATTTTGTGCCGCCAAAGAAATTATTAATCTAATAGTATCTAAACGGGCAACGGGTGCAAATACCTCATCATAGTCAACACCATGCCGTTGGTTATAGCCTTTCGCAACCAACCTTGCTTTGTACCTCTCTATTTCACCTACTGCATTCTTCTTGGCTTTATACACCCATTTGACTCCAATTGCTTTTTGGTCTTTTGGAAGTGTGGTCAGCTCCCAGGTGTTGTTCTTCCCTATGGATTGAATTTCTTCATCCATCGCATTTCTCCATTTCTTTTCTTTGATTGCTTCCTCAAAGTTCAAAGGTTCACTATCACCAAAAAGACAAAAAAGAGTCAAATCACCAATTCTTTGAGTTACCTCTTCTGTTTCTTCATATATGTCACGGAGGCTCCTTGTGCGACGTGGTGGACTTTCACTTGAAGTAGGTGAAACTTGCTCTTGTGTGGATACTTCAGGAGATGATGGGGGAGAAATGACCCTTTCCATGTCATCATCTTCTTGCTCCTCCACATCAAGAAAAGGGAAAGTATTGTAACTTTCTTGTGGAATGTTCTATTCCCATGCACTTTCTTCATCAAATACAACATCTCTGCTAACAACAATCTTTCCATTGCTTGGGTTATAGAGCTTGTAGCCTTTGGACCTCGAGTCATAGCCGATGAAAACATACTTCTCACTTTTGTCATCAATCTTGGACCGCTTCACATCTGGCACATGCGTATAAGCAATGCTACCAAAAACTCGCAAATGAGAGACACTTGGCTTCCTTCCATGCCATGCTTCTTGTGGTGTCTCACCTTGAACGCTTCTAGAGGGACAACGGTTCAACAAGTAGACTGCACAATCAACGGCTTCTGCCTAAAGCTCCTTGGGCATTCTTTTGGTCTTCAATAGACTCCGGGCCATATTAAGAATGGTTTTATTCTTCCTCTCGGCGACGCCATTTTGTTGTGGAGACCTTGGAACTGTTTAAGGATGGCGAATTCCATTTTCCTCACAATACTTTTTAAAAGCATTTGATGTGAATTCGCCTCCTCTGTCAGATCTTATAGCCTTCACATCATAACCACTTTCTCTTTCAACAAGAGCCTTAAACTTCTTGAAAACATCAAATACCTCTGATTTTTCTTTAAGAAAATAAACCCAAGTCTTGCGGCTAAAGTCATCAATGAACAAAAGAAAATATTTGTTCTTACCAAGTGACGGTGGATTAATTGGCCCGCAAACATCCGAGTGAACAAGTTGAAGCGGCTCCATGGCTCTTGAGTTAGCTTCCTTTGGAAAACTTTTCTGGAATTGTTTGCCAAAAATGCACCCCTCACAAAGCTGATTCGGGTGACTAATGTGAGGCAATCCTTTTACCATCTCCTTTCTAGACAACAAATTTAGTCCTCCAAAATGCAAGTGCCCGAGCCTTAGATGCCAAAGCCACGATGAATCTCTAACACAACTCTTCAAACATTTAGCAACATCACTCTGAATATTTAACAAAAACATCCGGTTTCTTGTCATAGGAACATTAGCAACCAAATTTCCAAACGGGTCTTTCATGAAAAGACTATAATTTTTCATAACAATTTCATAGCCTTTTTCTAAGAGTTGTCCCAAGCTCAAAATATTATTCTTCATATGAGGCACATAGAAGACATTTGAAATGAATTGATGCTCACCACTCTTCAAACGAATCAAAATGTTACCTTTTCCTTTCACCGGAATTTGAGATGAGTCGCCAAAAGTAACTTTGCCATTGACTGATTCATCGATCTCCACAAACATACTCTTGTTTCCGCACATATGGTTGCTAGCACCGGTGTCAAGATACCACAAATTCTTCTCGCCACTTTCTTGTCCCTTGTACGCCAACAGTAAAGTACGCTCTATTTCTTCGTTTTTGCAATTTTCGCTACTTTCAACATAATTAGCTTCCTCCTCAACGTCATTAGCATCATATCCACATTCCGAAGCATAATGATCAAAATTGTTACAATTGTAACACTTAACTTGAGATTTGTCATACCTTTTTCTGGAATAGTTTCCTCTACCACGACCTCTTACTTGCTTTGAGGTTTGGTATCGTCCTTCTTTGTTGTGGGAGTGAGCATTGCTTCCTTCTCCTCTTCCTTTTCCTTGGCCACGACCTCGACCATGACCACGTCCACTTCCTTGACCCTTTTGGGCTCCTTCTTGCTTTCTTTCTCTTTCCTTCAAAGAAAGCTTTGTTTGTAGCACATGCTCCAAAGACTCTTCTTTCTTCTTGTTTAGTCTTTCTTCATGAGCTTGCAACGATCCCATGAGTTCATCAACACTCAAGGAGTCTACATCCTTAGACTCTTCAATGGCTACAACAATGTAGTCAAACTTGGGATCTAGTGAACGGAGGATTTTTTCCACCACTCGTGCGTCATTCAAACCATCGCCATTTCTCTTCATTTGGTTAACAATAACCAAAACTTTTGAAAAGTAGTCCGAAACTAATTCGAATTCTTTCATGCATAAGGCTTCAAACTCGCCTCTTAGCGTTTGGAGACGAACCTTCTTCACTTTCTCCACTCCACCATGAGAAGTTTGGAGAATCTCCCAATCATTCTTGGAAGTAGTTGCATTTGCAACCTTTTGCAACATCGCATCATCCAAGCTTTGATGGATGATTGCAAGAGCCTTTTGATCCTTCCTTCTAGTGGCTTGTAAGGCCTCCTTTTGGGTAGCACTGAGTGTAGCTTCACTTTGAGGCTCGGTAAAGCCTTTGTCTACCACCTCCCACACATCTTGCGATCAAAGAATCGCCTTCATGCGAATACACCAATTTTCATAGTTGTCTTTGGTGAATCGCGGAATTTGAAATGGAACCATATTGATTGCCATCTTTCTCTCTCTCTCACTAACTTGAGCACCACTAACCTGGTGCTCTGATACCACTTTGTTGTAAACAAATGGTCACTCAAGCTTACACTTTGTTGCACTCAAACTCACACTCACAAATATATGAGGAGGCAATTTAGAGATTTTGAGAGAATACTTTCATTCCACTTAATCAAAATGGACGAGGTACATGAGTTTATATAATGCCTAAAAATAACTCCCAAACTTACAATAATCGTACCACTCACCCCACTATCTACATAATTACTAGACCACTACTCATCTTCATAATCATGCAAGTAATGCATTTGTAACATATGCACCACTAACATATTATTAACACCCCACTAACATATTAGTAACACCCACTAACACATGACTAATGACCACTAACATGCCATTAACACACTAACTTAATTAGTAACATGTGACTAAAAAGATCAAGATTATTATTATTTCAACGGGCTTTTCTCAAAATTGATTGTTGCTGGTTCATATTGCTGATTTATATGCATCTTGCTCACAAACTTTGCATTTGCAAATGTGAAAAGAAAAGTTAGAAACTGAAAATTCATAGGCGTGTCTTATGACTTCAAAAGCAAATTAGAATATTCATGATACCATGTGGGCTGATGCTCCGGTGCATTCAGGCAACCGTAGGTGACTACTGGCGACCTGCCGGTAAACTCACCGGAGATGAATTTTCCTTTGTTGCATCCGTACATCTATAGTTGCTCTTTCTTGCCTGGTAGGTAGTTTTTTTGAGTCTCCAAGTATTTTGTTCAGCGTCAATACCCGAGGGGTTTTCTTCTTTCTCTTCTGCTATATATGGCCATCCTTACTAGTCTGAGCCAAGCTTGGATGCCATCTATCCATCGTCCGAGAATCGATTATCGATCCTCGTACCCGTTCGGCAACTGTGGATGCCATTGTGGCAAGTGGCAATTTTCATGCTTGCTATTACTGAGGTGCTCCCTAAATGCATCTGCGAGACCTACAAAAAGTTACGAGGGATGCACATATGTTTCTCCCTTGAGATGAAATCAGCCAAACCCTAGTTCTGGAATTCCATTGTTCATGGGGTTGATCGATCTGATAATTATGGTTTCCAAAGAAACTAATATAGTCTCTCTCACTTCTTTTGCAAGCAAATACTTTTATACAGCTACTCTTCTATCTTCTTCATTCATTTTTGTTTAAATAGTATAATTGCATTAATAAAAAAAATAAATGCATAATTTGGTCTTAAGACTCGTGCACAAGAAAACGAAGAATAAATCGGCTGCAAAAGCGAAACAAACAAAATTAACTATTTCTTTTCTTCTAAAGTGCATTTGCATGTAGAATTTCAAATTACTTTGCATTTCACAATCCATTCATTTTAAAATTTATAGAATTACAAGTTTAGTGTTTGGGCGGTTTTGTAGAAGCAGTATTTTATCTGTCCATTTAGATTTGACAATTAGAACCAAGATAATTTAATGGTTCATGGCTACAAACTAATCCGACAGAGTTTCCTTTTTTGATGGAAGAAGGTAACTAAAATTACAGAGACAAAAAACGAGTTACTTTCTCCATATACTAGTTTTGAACCCGTGTGTTGCACACGGAAACATTTTTGATAATAATTAGTGAAGTGTTAATTAAGGAAAGTCATATATAACTATTAGTAACAATAATAAAAATAATAAAAGCGATGGCAGGTGCGTGTTGCAACAATTGCAATCTAAACAAACCATAAAGTTATATTTACAATACTGTGCTTCAACCAATTTAATAATTATCGAGTGAATAATTTTAAAAAGAAATTTTAGAATGCAAAATAGTTGACGAATCAAGAGATACAATGATCACCAAATAAATCATGAGATATGCAAGTCATCACCATATGGTGATCAAATCACGATCTTGATCAAATTCAAGTTTCAAGATTGATGCAATTCATCAAATTCAAATTAGTTAAATTTTGATAGTCAAAGATCTAAATAGCATATAAAGAGGTTATTATGCAACAAACGTAGATTAATTTGCAACAAAAAGGCATTCAAATTCAAATTAGTTAAATATGTGAGAGAAACATGTGACAAAAAAAAACATTAAATTAATTTTTTTTATCCACGTGGCAAAAAAAGAGTGTCCACGTAAGCGGTGACGTGAATACTTTCTCTCACCTTCGACTTTTATATATAATTTGTGAAAGGATTTGTCAAATAACTAATCTAGACTAGTCATTTATACAGGATATTTTGCACACAAAGTTTTCTTTTCAAATCGCTCATAGAATTTGGTAAATCCATCTCATTATAACCTAAATAAGGAATTTGGTGTGACGTATTTTCAAATCTTCTATAAAATTGAAATTCTCACTTCAATAACCTCATTCAAACACACTCCTAACATCCGACTGAAAGATGGTATCAACTAAAGAGCAAACACCAACTGCAGCAGTGTCGTAAAGTAACCATTGAAGTGAGAAAAATCTAGCTTGACATGATAGCGAGACAATGATTTTGGCTTCCTAAAGAAGTCCCTCTACACCTAAATTTGTATAACGATTTATGAAAATCTATATAGACGATATACGCGTCGAATATATTGGAGTTTGGTACATTATATATACATGTCATCTAGTATAAATAAATTGTGAGTTACTATAGAGATTAACATGATTATGTGTCTATTTTATGCCAAACATCATTCTAAAAGGACAACTGTAGCCTGAGTATTACGATGGTTCAAATTAAGAGTTGAAGGATTGGGCCAAGCGTCCAAGGATTTTGCAAGAAAGAAGAGTGACCACCGATCCCATACCGGCCAGCTTTAAGTGATACATGATCAAAGAAACACCCAAGCGTCAATGAGAGCACATAATCGGGGACTCTCTTGACTTTGGTGTCGAAAATTGAGTAACGCGTGAAAAAAAAGGGACGAGCGGGCAATTTCGAGGTGTTACAATTAATTAAATGAAACTGCTAAATTCTCAAATTGGTTGACGAAAAGGGTGACTGGCTGAATAATATGATGAGAGTCAGAGGATGCACCATAAAATATGATGTCACTTTATGCAATCATACATGCCACAAAGATGAAAAGGTTTAGAAAACGGCTTTGGATTGTGTCTCATTATGGGAGCTCGAGTTATGAATCCAGGCTATGAAATCAATGCACACCTTGGTCTCCTCTCCCCACTGTGCTTAACGACTGGGACGATGTTGCATAGCCACTCCGCATATTTGGCTACCTTGATGAAGCAGCCTCCAGTCTCAATCTCTCGTTTTGCTTTGGGGATTACTTGATTGGACGTGTCTCTGGGCCGCTGTTGGTACGATCTGAATCTCTTATTGAGGGGTGACCTGCCTTTCACCAAGTCTCTTGGTAGCCCTAGCATTCATGAAATTCCCAGGTGAAGCAGTTCCTTAATCTCCAGCAGCAGAGCGTGTAGTAGATCATGTTGATCATTCGGTGGCAGTAAAGAACTTACGTAAGGTGGCCGATGTTAGTCTCTTTTGCCAAGATTGACCTCCAGACATTGAACCTGGACATCATCCCTGAGATCGTCTAGTTTAGCTCTGACAATTTGCAAATCTTCCATTTGGACCAGATTTCAAATGGTTGTTTTATTCACTCTTCGATGTAACTGCATTCTATTTCATGCTCCGAACTACTCGTGCTAGCTGAACCAAAGAATTTGGCTTTCTTCTTTGTCAGGTGTATGTGTACCTTTCCCAGGTATTTTTTTTTTGCAGTTTGCATACCTAACTCACTCTGTTCTTCAATTTGACTCATCATAATTGACGCTTTTGACCACCTGACTCAGTGTCCGCCTGACGGTTTCGGCCTCAAGGGCCATGGGCCGATTGAGTTTCTTTGATACATTTTGATCTTCCTTCTGGGTAAGAATTCTAATATTGTTGATAGAACATGTAATTTTATTCATGGAAGCTTAGAATGGGTCAGTATCGGTCTTATGCTCTTTGGTCTTTTCTGCAAACTTGATCAGTCCAGTCTCGACCTTTTCTAGTATCAAGTCAAGAAAAAGTGTAATGTTTAGCCGAATGATTCCATACATGCAATAGGTTTTGTTCCTCAGGTTTAGGTAGTTTCCGTCCAGGAGACATCCTTAAGACACGATTATATAGCATATGATCAAAGATTTGACGGCCTTATTGATGTCAAAGTGTAAATTTTAATTTCCCTATTTCTTCTTAGCCAAACTAAGAATAGGGCCTTTCTCAGGCCGAATTACGGCTTTGTAGGTATGAGATTTCACGGCAATAATTTAAGTTAGTTCAACCTCAGGCCGATCTTTATAGCATAAACCCCCAGCATTAGGTTCTTATGATAGGCTTGCTTCAAGGAGTTCATCCTATTTCTCTTGCTCTACAGTAGTTTCTCGTATCTTTAGGCCCTATCACTGAATTAGAATAGATCATGAATTTCATCCCCTCAAATTTGATCCTTTGCTGTAGTTGAATCCGTCTTTATTAACAATCATTTAGGGATGTAGAAGGAAGTGAATACAAGGATCGTAGTTAGAGTTTGAAAAAAAGAGAGGAAAGGAAAGGCAATAGATGAAAGCAGTAACAAACTTCTCAATTAGTGATCCGAAAGAATCGATTACTTTTGCCTATGTATATCACTATCTTCTATTAGTGAAATGGTTTTGTAAACAGTGTGTTGCTTTATTCTCGCTCTGTGATACTGAGTAGCTGTTATTTTCCTTGTACTAGCTTCATGGCGGCTTAACACATGATACGTCATCAGGTAAATGAGGAATGAACTACGAACAGTTCATGAACAACTTGGTTTGTTTATAGCCCTACCGATATTACACCCGAAAACCATGATTACCACAAGCAGCCCTAAACCACGAAACCTTTTTTTTTTTGGGAGGAGGGTAGAGGGGGGGGGGGGGGGGGGGGAGTAACCCTAGAAGAAAAATCCCTTGAAACGGACTCAACATAACTCGTACCACCAGTACCACAATGCCCGCCATAGCCTTGAAACCAACCCACAACCCATCACCAGATTAATAGATTTACTTTTACCATTATTCTCAACACCTTACTGATATTGCCGTACTAGTTGGTGCGTAACACTTTTACCTTCTATAGATACAGTATCCTTTATAGTTTGAACCAGTCAATCAGATTATCACTTTGTACCGATTGTACCCGCCGGTACATGCGATACCATATTTATTAAATGGACCATATAAAGACTAAATCGAAAAAGAACTACACACACAACACACACATTGAGAGAGAGAGAGAGAGAGAGAGAGAGAGAGAGAGAGAGAGAGAACAACTTATTCTTGAACACAAAGACATTATTATTGAAGAAACAACTTATTTTTCTTTAAGAATTTACTAATGAGATTGTTGAAAAGGTGATATCCTAGTAGAAGTAATTCAATTGAATAAGTAATTTATTTCTAGTACCACTTTATGGGAATAAATAGCTTATTTGAAAAATAAGGTAATTCAAGTTATATAGGACAAACAGTTTATTCTAAAAGAGCTGAGATAAAGGAATTATATATACAAAGTTTTACTTAGCTAATAAATGAGTATTATATATGTCTAATATTGATAGAAATATTGAGACGGTACCGATACTAGTACGTACTATTTCATAGAGAAAATCGATTTGTACTTCGATATGATATGCATAACTATGCTACTCACAACCACCTCCACTAATCGGGCGACTGTGCCCACCCTAAACCCCTGCTAGAGTTAGTCTTCAAAACCACGCCTATCCTCGTGCCAACCGAGAAATTGGTACCCTAAATTGAAAGAAGGAAAATGGGATAATGATGCTAAGCTGTACAATACTTAGCACAATATTTTTTTTTATCTGGCTTTTTTGGGATAAATGAACAGCATAAATTGAATGAAGAAAAATGAGATAAAGATTATCTATTGAACGTACCAATTCAGTGACAAAAGATAGAAACTAAAAAATATATTGTCGATGTTGCTAACATGTATAGTGACAAAATCTTACTTGCTAAAACGCATTAGGCGACATTTTTTATTCTGCGAGAGTTAAGGTAGAGCAGAAAATACTGTTACAGAAAAAATGAAGCGAAATTTTCAAACAAGAAACGGTCAAAGCAAAATGAAAACCCTACGTAACCACGTCCCTAAAATCTCTCCGCACATCTATCACATCCGTACGCAGACCGCACCAGTTAGGATTCTCTCCTCCCCTTTATTTTCTCACATGTCTGCGGCCAGAGAAAACTCCGGATGTTCCATCGGCGTCAAACGGGCCGATTTTATCTTAAGGCCACTAGAAATGAGCCTTCCCATTCCCGACCACAAAACCACCACTTCTCCTCCGGTTGGAGACTCCAGTGGCACGCAGGCATGCGCAGCATGCAAGTACCGCCGCCGGAGGTGCGTACCCAACTGCCCTCTGGCTCCGCACTTCCCGGCAGACCGCCAGAGGGAGTTCCGCAACGCCCACAAGCTCTTCGGCGTCCACAATCTCATGAACACCCTCAAGTCGGTGCAGCCATACCACCACGACGCCGCCATGAAGTCCATGATCTACCAGGCCAACGTGCGCGCTGCCGACCCCGTCGGCGGGTGCTACCGCGTGGTCCGCGAGCTCGAGCAAGAGCTGGTTCGCGCCAGGGGCGAGCTGGACTGCGTCCTGCGCCAGCTCGCCATCTGTCGCGCGGAGGCGCAGCTTGAGATGCACGAAAACCCTAGCTTGGGTTATTTTGGCGCCATGCAAGGCCTTCCAGAAATGACGCATCCTCATCAGCAGCAGCATTACGTTATTGCCGACGAAAATGAGAATCATCTGGGGTTAGAGTTCAGTTTGCAAGGATGTAATGCGATCAAGATCGATGCGCCCGAAGCGGAGGATATCATCAACCCATCTCTTCGAAGTTTTCATGAAAGGCAGCCTGCTTCATTCGAGTCCAGGGAATCTATTGAATCCAGGTCGGTGTGTGATTTTGTTGGAATGTTATGGAAAGCTTGTACCGTTTTGATGCTAGTTTTGGTTCAAAGTCAGGACAAGCGCAAAAGTTCAGATTTTTGGGTCTTCATTTGAAAAATTCGAGATTCTGGAGTTAACCAAAACCCTTAAATCTCTGGGAAAATATGCAAAGATCAATGATATTCACAAAATTAACAGAAAAAGTTTAGTAAGAATTTTTGTTCTGAACCAAAAATCCTTTTTAATTTGTTTATGGACAAGTTTGAAATGCATATTTTCAGTTATGATTGGCACTAATCAGCACTAATTTTATTTAGAGAAAGGTTTTATTTTGTCAAGACACCAAAATTTAAGGCTAAATTGTTGACCTTTTTTGAATTGATTCATAGAGTATTGGCTTTAATACTAATGCTCGTAACAGTAGGAAAAAGCATTGGCATAACATGAAATGATCCTCTTTTTTGAAAAATGTTTAATTGGTCAGTTGAGTACTCCTGCTGGCAAAGATCACAGACACGGATTTGAAGTAGTTGACAATGAAAAGAAAAACATTGTTTCAGTTCATAGTTGTCAAAGTCCCATATTGATTGTACATGAGTTCTAGGTTCGATTCTTATGCCGGTGAACTTCGCCTCTTGAGCATGCTTTAAGATTTGACATCAGTTCTTGATTATAGCAAGGAGCGAAAATGGTCAAAAGGGAACTGATGAGAAGGAGCCGATTTCAATATTTTGAAAGAAATCGAGGATCATCAAAAGTTTCTTGAATTCTGGATAAGATTTGGAACAACAATGATGATAAGAACAATCTACACGGGACTATTGGTTTCTGTTACTTTCAACGTGTTGGCTAATGTGTTATGAGACATCTACTTGCACATGGATTCAACCAATATACAGTTGGGTCTGATCTACACAAACATATTGCTTGCAATTCCTTTCGCACATTGAAAGTCTTAATTTCCGTAGTGTCGCTAAAAGGTACATTAGCGATGAGAGCTGTACTTTCCAAAAACAAATGAGTTGTTAGAACATAGAAAAAGAGAGGAAAAAAAGATCATGCATTTGATACATGGATCATCATCTCATAATTAGATTTGGACCCCTTCAGTTTCCTCTGTGTAATTCATCCAATTTGTAACGTTTGCAGTGAAAAGGAAGTGGTGAAAGGAGATGTGGACTCAGTCCATCTTGAGCAAGAGAATGAGCTCAAGGACGCTGCTTCGCTATTTTCCCTCACAAATCGCAGTGAACGATCGGTTGATTAGTCAATAGTTTTCTGAATTTTACCAGAGTCCAAGGAGTTTTTTTTGTAGCCTTGTTTGGTGTAGGATTCAGAAGAAAAAACACTTGAAAAGAGGAAGGAATTGTTTTCAATCAGTTGTAGGGTTATTTTTTTTTTTCGAGTTCATGTAAATAGTGTTAGGAGCAATTCTTCTCGTACTTGGCATACAATTACATTGTATTACATGGGGGTGTCGATGTTAACAATCTGCCTTTCGATTTCTATCAGTGAATTATTTTATTTTATACCTGCATGATTTTCATTTGATGACAGAAAGTTTATGCTCAAATTTGCAAGTAATTCGTACTCGGTTTTCTCCAAAGTTTGACAAGTAAATTTTACAAACTTTGCTTTTCTGCAAATTGGCTGTCGCTGGTTCATGCAGCTGATTCATCTATATGCATCTCTCCTACAAACTACGCTTTTGCAAATGTTAAAAAAAAATAAATAAAAATAGAAACTGAAACTTCATAGACGTGTCTTGTGATTTCAAAACCAAGCGGAAAAAATTTTGCTGCACACCAAGAAGCAGGCTCATCCTGCTACCCCTCCACGTGGCATCGTCTTATTGGTCAGCAACCTGGCCATCATGCTCCTTGCACGTGATCTAGCTAGAGAGAATTAACGGATTATCACCGTTAAACCCATCCCTGAAATTGGGGTCTCTCTCTCTCTCCCATCTTCTTCCTCCTCACTCGAAAAACTGCTCTCTTGTACGTGGAGCCGTCTACACTGCACTCTCCATCTGTTAGCTCTAGTTTCAGCAAATTCACATGGACGTGGAGCCATGTTGATCACGACCGGTGGGAAATCACTCGCACATGACCTTGGTCTACAATGTCCATGTCGTTCCATCGACCTCGCCATGTTGATCACACAGCACATGGAAAATCATGCTTCATCTTTTTTCCTCTTTTCAATCTGGATTTTGAACTTTCTAGTTTTGGCTATTTAAGGCCTCGTGTTTCAACTTGTGGGTGCAAACATTTTTAGCAAATCTGAACATCATATAACCGCTGGGGCATTGATCGAGAAGGGAAAGTGAGATTCTTTCCTCGTCTCTCCACTATGTTCAGGAGCTTTGATGATACTAATAACAAACACCCTATTCACGTAGAGTGTATCAAATGCATTTAATTTTGAGAAAAATCAAGCAACAGGAAACTTCATGATTCTTAGGAGGTATGGTTAGGTTCCAGCAGCTTTATAAAGCTTCTAGCCTCTTTTGATGCTCCCACTTTCTTCATCTATTTTCTTTTGGATACAATACGAAACACTTCCGCTGCCTACGCAATTCATCCTTGAGAAAATGCAATTTGATTCTTGAGTAATTATGCATTTGATTCAAAAAAGAGAAATTCAGTTGGACATTATTACATGCTGTTTGGATAATAAACCAAAACTATATCATATTGGTACTGCCCGACAAGATAGCTCTCAAGAGCCTAGAGATAACAGATGGAGTGTGGAGTGTGGATAGTGAGACGAAGAAGATGGGAAGGAAGATAGCAGTTTTTGGAGCTGGGACTGGGGAGGAAGAAGATGGGTACGAAGGAAGGAAAGGGGGAGAGAGAGAGAGAGAGACCCAAAATTCAGGAATGCATTTAACATTGACAGTCCGTTAATTCTCTCAGGCTAGATCACGTGCAAGGAGCATGATGGCCGGGTTGCTGGACCAATAAGACGATGCCACGTGGAGGGTAGCAGGATGAGCCTGCTTCTTGGTTTGTAGCAAAAATTTTTTCCAAAGCAAGTTTAAACATTCATGACCCCATGAGACCTCATGCTATAGACACCCACCTTACTCTCTGGCGAGTGGGTTGTGGAGAGAGAAAAGTTCTTGCTCATTTTGTCCATTGCTTTAAAATCTTAGGTTAGTTTGACTAATGTTTAATGTGGAGCATTCTATTTTCAGATGTTATGAATAGTGGAAAGCATTATTCTCAAACGTAAGGTAAAAGTTTGATCAACTCTTGATCGAACAACAAACGTGAATGAACTCCAACAATTTAGTTCTGGAGCTGGCTAATGGACCCTTGCATAAGCACGAATAAGTTGGTAGGCCGGTTTATAAAGCGAATCT
The DNA here is from genome assembly GCA_033070095.1 of Escallonia herrerae. Classification (NCBI taxonomy): domain Eukaryota; kingdom Viridiplantae; phylum Streptophyta; class Magnoliopsida; order Escalloniales; family Escalloniaceae; genus Escallonia; species Escallonia herrerae. The sequence goes on along the minus strand of JAVXUP010000482.1, from coordinate 333,523 downwards.
ATGAGCTAGTCATCTATATTTCCATTAGCTGATATGAGACAAAAATCTAACTTTGAATACACTGTGCTTACATCCCTACTAAAAATATGCTCCGGCAATTTAAGGCGATCAAAGGTGATTACCAACGACCTGTCAGTAGACTCGCCGAAGATGAATGTCGTTCTGATATAAAGCTTAAAAAAGAATGAACGACGTTTGGATTGTCACAATCATCTTGAAATAAAAACAACATAATCTAAAGAATGACGTTTCGTTGGACATGTTATTCCTATGATTTTTATTTTCATATTATGCAACCAACCACAAAAAATAAGTGCCAATGGTATTTTAATTAACCATAAGCATCACGACCAAATGCAAATTAAAAGCCAAATAATTAATACAATATATCTGTTATTTAAAAACCATTGAAGGTTCATGGTTTTTCAAAGGAAAAAATACATCAGTCACGGAGAATTAAAGACGATAGTGTGCCAAGGCCTCTCAGTCTCACCGATTATGTCTCTTATCTTGCAAAAACCAAGAATCCTAACTCCACAATCCTTTCGTTTCAACTTCTTTTTTTTTCTTTTTGATAAATATAAGAAAATAATAATAATATATATTTGGGAGCCGATCCACACCCACCGGTGGAGAATAAAATTTCTCCACCAAACCGCTACAAAGAGTAGCGGTTGGCATTATTGATTGCAAATACACAACCGCAACACTTTGTTGCGGTTGCCCCCCGTGGACCCCCCTCCCTCTTCCCCCTCGTCTCCCCCACCCCCTGCCCAACCGCAACAAAGAGTTGCGGTTGGCCCCCCTTCACCCACGTGGTGTCCCCCTTCCCCGCCATGTGGCCTTCCCCCATCATCCCCTCGGCCGCCACGTGGCCTCCCCCTTCCCCCCATGGCCCCCCGTCCTCCCCTCCCCCCATGGCCCCCCCATGCCCCCAACTGCAACAAAGTGTTGCGATTGGCCCCTTCCCCCGGTCCCCCTTCCCCTTCCCCTTCCCCCGCCACGTGGCCCCGTCCCCCCACCATGCCCAACCGCAACAAAGTGTTGCGGTCCCCCCACCCCACGTTGTGTCCCCCCCCCCGGTGATGCCCCTCCATGGCCTCCCTTCCCCCCGTGATGCCCCTTTCCCCATGACCCCCCCTTCCCCCTCCCGTGATGCCACATGGTCACTCACGGATTTTTTTTCTGTCTTCTTTTTTTCTCTTTCCTTCGCTTTCTTCTCTTTATAAACTCTCCTCCCCGAACCCTTTCTTCCACTTTTCTTCCACCCTTTCTTCCACTTTACCAACTATCTTCATACTCCATATCTCACCTACAACAATACAAACAAAAAAAATTTACGCTAGAAGCTCGGTGGATAACCGCTAGAAGATCGGTGGATTTTTCTTTAAATATATCAAGCCAAAACACGTAAGTATTTTTTGGGTTTTCTTGTAATTCAATTCAATGTTAATTTCAAAGTTCAAAAATAGTCATTGTAGACTCAAATCGAAGATAACGAAAAATACAAATTGAAGGAAACAAAAACCAGATCAATCCGAGATCGGATGAGCGGTATTACATTTATAGATTCCAAAATAACGATTTTTTAGGGCGTCTAAATTAAGATTTTTCACAAATTTATAAAAAATATCTAGAGCTAGATTTTGCCAAAGTGCAAAAAAGAGACCCTAGTTATTTTTAAAAGATCTATATCAGGGAAAAATTTCAGATTTTTTCAAAGACTGGAAAGGGGTTAACTGATTGAGGGGAACCTTGTAACTTTTTAGTGTAATTTAAAATATCAAGCCAGCGCGATTTCGCGCGAAACTTTTATGAGAACCCTAGGACATTGGGAAGTTCCATCCCCCAGGATTTTGGGCCATTCCGAAGTCGTTAGCTATTTTTTGGCCGAACGGGCTTTTAAGCGCTCGATCCGGACACCGGTTCGGGATTTTTGGGCGAAAAGTCCGTAGAATACTTTTTAGATCAAGAATGAATTCGGGAAGCTTAAAATACATTTCAATGCACTTTTGAGCTCGTTCTGATGCCAGGGGCATTTTGGTAATTTGCCACCCCGAGAGGGGTATTTTGGTAATTTTATGGTGTTAAGTTTTTCAAAGGACTTTTTAGTCCAGAAATGTAAGTAAAACACCTGAAAGGTTGTTTTGAAGCTGGTTTGGGGCGTTAGGGTGATAATGAACCCCCGGGAGCATTTCGGTAATTTGCCGCTCATCGGGGGTATTTTGGTAATTGAACATTGTAACACAACTGGAGGAAAGAGTCTTTATTTTTATTTTATTTAATTCTATGACTTGTTGAGAATGATATAATTTTTATTTTTTAGATTTCAGTATAAATATGGATGCAACTGGAGGAAATACTTTTTGTGAAGATTCTGATCCACCTTACTTGGGTCAAGTTTTTCAAACACTGGACGAAGTTGAAGCATACTATAGAGCATATTCGAAAACGATAGGTTTCGGTATTAGAACTAAGACTACTAGAAAACGGGCGAATACAGATCAAATTTGTGGAAGACTATTTGAGTGTCATAGAGGAGCACCGTATGTACCCCCGGTTGTTCGGATCAGTGACGAAGGGCCATTAAGACAAAGAAAACGCGACACATTTCCGGGTACTGGCTGCAAGGCCCATGTGTATGCAGTACACCGGAAAAATGAAAACCATTGGGTTGTGACGGGAGTGGAGTTGAGCCATAATCATCAGTTGATGACCCCTAGTAAGATTGGTCAAATTCATCAACACCGAGAAATAAGCGCGGCACACAGACAACTGATATTTACAATGGCCGAGGCTAAAATTCCACCTTCTAGAATGATGGGGGTTTTCTCAAGCCAGTCTGGGGGGATTGACAAGTTGAGTTTCAACGAAGTAGACCTTCGAAATGAACTTCGTGCTCAGAGGAGAGAGTCTTTCGGTAAGAGTGATTCTCAAGCTACACTTGATATCTTCAGGCACCTTCAGAGTGAGAATTCTGGCTTTTCTATAGTCTCCAACTGGATGATGAGAACCGCATTAGTACTATATTTTGGGCGGATGCCCGTTCTAGAGCTGCTTACCAAAATTTTGGGGATGTTGTGACGTTTGACACCACATACCGCACAAATAAGTACTCTATGCCTTTTGCTCCGTTCACCGGGGTGAACCACCACTATCAGTCAATCTTGTTTGGCTTTGCCCTGCTTAGGGATGAGACGGAGGAGTCATTTACGTGGTTATTTGAAACGTGGCTTAAAGCAATGTATCATATTCCTCCAAAGACCATCATCACCGACCAAGATCTGGCAATGAAAAATGCAATCGCTAAGGTCCTTCCAGATACTCACCATGGCCTGTGCACATGGCACATAAGCAACAAATATCCCGAACGGCTTCACAATGTATATGCAAACCATCCGACATTCAAGACTGACTTTAATACATGTGTGAAGAAATCGTTGACGGTAGACGTGTTCGAGGAGAGGTGGGCCAAGTTAATGGATGACTACCATTTGCACAATCATGAATGGTTACAATCGTTGTATGAGATCAAGACACAGTGGGTCGGTGCCTACACCAAGAAGTTTTTTGCAGCCGGAATGACTACGACCTCGAGAAGCGAAGGTATGAATGCATTCTTTGATGGGTACGTAGGCCATTCTTCAAGTATAACAGAGTTCGTACTAGAGATGCAGAAAGCCCTTGACAAGCAATTTTTCCTTGAGAGAGAAGCCGACGCGGCTACAGTTTACAGAGAAAGAGCTATAGTAGTTTTTTCACCTTTGGAGGCTCATGCGGCTCAAGTCTATACCAAGGAAATGTTTAGACAGTTTCAAGAGGAACTACTAAAGTCGAATCAATATAGCATGACAAAGTTGCACGAGTATTCCACCAGAGTGATCAAGGTTTATGCTTTGACAAATGTGACGAATTTCGCCAATCCGTGCTCTTCGTCGGCTCCGAGGAGCAGAAGACATTTTACCGTAGCAGTTTGTATGGACACCGGGTTGGTTAATTGCAACTGTCAACTGTTTGAGCATAAAGGTATACTTTGTCGACACGCGTTGAGGGTATTTAGCGCCAAGAATGCTCGTGAAATCCCTCCACAGTATATCTTGGAACGGTGGACGAAGGAAGCCAATAGAGTCCACGGTCACATTCCTTACGTGCCCAATGTTTCAGTTGATTTCGAGCAATCTGAGACGCTGCGATATAATCACCTTTGTAACATCATGCACGGTTTATCATTGGATGCAGCGTCAACATTTGATGGGTACAGGTATCAAGTTGAAGCAGCCGCACGGGATAAGGCTAACCTTGCACAGTTTAGGATGGCATTACCAGAAAGACGGGACACTCCGACTAGTCAGACGACTCCAGCCGGTAGATTCAATCGAGCTTCACAGCCAGTCATTGACGGCACTAGCCTGCAAGGTGAGGAGGACGAAATTTTTGATCCGATTATTTCTCAAACAAAAGGGCGAAAACGAGCAATACGCATGAAGAATCCGATTGAAGAAGCAACGGGTCAAAAAAAATTACGAAGGTGTGCGTTGTGTAATAAGATGACTGATCATGACAAGAGAAACCATTATAAAGTGTTAGGTATCGAACCTGGCAGTATGGTCGAGGAGGACGATGATGATGATCAGTGTTAGGGTTAATGTTTCAGTTGTATAAATTGAACTTTTATAATGTTTAAATTTGTGATTTGGTTTGTGGAATCATAGCTTCCGAAAAATTACGTAATTTTTTTTGTCATTTTTTTTGCTCATTGAACCTTAGGCGTGCTAGTTAGCCCATTTGTATCAATTTCGAAAAAAATCGAGACACGTTATTTTTTGGGTTTTCCTAGGAAGGGCCTGTTCGGGCACTCTTTAGAGCCCAATTCATAACTTCTAAAAAATTACGTAATTTTTTTGTCACTTTTTTTTTGCTCATTGAACCTTAGGCACGCTAGTTAGCCCATTTGTATCAATTTCGAAAAAAAAAAAACCGAGACACATTAATTTAATTTCAAACCTTAATATCCAAAATCCAACAATAGTAATAATAAACATATACGAACGTCTACTACATCTCAGGATAATGGTAAGGAAAGCGTCTAGCTACACCCTTTTTCAACTCCCAGGCTATCCTATATCTAAACGTCAAGGCATCGTTTCGAGACCACGTTTCATATTCGAGCACATCTGAGCGAGCTATGTAGTCCATGTACTTGAGGACGTAAATCCCGCAATCATGACTGTTATATTGCTTTGGTCGGTTTTCTATCGTCACGACCGTCCAAGGATTTATCATGGTTTTGCTCGTGATGGCTTCCCCCTTAAAATGTCGACACGCTAGTGGAATAATAGTAGTCTGCATCCAACAATAAAAAAGGTTATCAAGCCTATGTAACAAGAAGAATAGACTATGAGCGAAGGTCAAGATATAAACTAACCACCGCATTGATGTACGTGGAGTACATCTGCGCCAGCTGCTGACCAGGTCCGTCTTCCCTTAGGCTATCGTATATGTGGACCACTTTATTCTCTGGAAAGAGAACTAATAGGAAGAAGTGGCTTGCATGAAGAGCAGGTAGCATGATTAGGTTCGCATCAGCTGCGTGACATTGATAGTCCGCGTTCAAGTAGGAAAGCACGTTTGCAGATGGTCGCCATTCACCCTTGCTTGTCCCTCGCTTCCTCCTCCATTCTGTGAACTCCTTCATGCTATTCACCATGAAGGGGATAACAAAAGAGGCATACATGTTGAGCTTCAAAGTTTGGCAGGGGTTATAATTTAGCTCTCTAACATGCAGCAGATCTATATAAGCGTCAATGAGAAAATTCAAAATATCTGTGTTCGGCGCCAACAGTCTTAGATCTGAGTGAGCTAGGAATGAAGCAACAGGAAAGTCTGCTGTAGCGATTGGCTCATGCCCAAAGTAGTGCCGGTCGATCCAATCCCTTTTGGCCGGACTCAATGGCTTCGTCGGTTGTCCTTTATCCGACCGGATGCTTGGGCGCGATGCCTGGATTCCTACTTGGGTCACTTGAATCTGGGGCTGAGAGTCGTACGCGTCAGGAGGCAAGCGAGTAGACGGCTCCCACACCTGACTCTGGGGCTGATAGTCGTACGTGTCAGGAGGGAAGCGAGTAGACGACTCCCACACCTGACTCTGGGGCTGATAGTCATACGCGTCAGGAGGGAAGCGAGTAGACGGCTCCCACACCTGACTCTGGGGCTGATAGTCATACGCGTCAGGAGGCAAGCGACTAGACGGCTCCCCTTGGTAACCCCGGTATGCAAGACTAAAGTTTTGAACTTCAGTCTTGTACCTCTCAATGGACCAGTCAAACCCCTCCAGCTGCTTGAACACCTCAGTGCCCTGGTCAACCTAAAAAACATGCATACAAAATATGGCTAATCATTTCAGGCATGGTAGATAAGGTGCGCAAATAAAAATTGAAACAACACTAGCATGACTTACAATGTTCAATGCCCAGAACTGGTCATAGATCTCACGTGGCGCATACGATGTCTTCCTCGCCTGGGAAGGGCGATTCACCCTCGTGCGCGTCACCTTGAGAAACCATTGCAGGTACTCCTCAATGCTGATGCTGTCGGCCTTCAGCGATACAAGGCTATCATATGTTTCTTGCCAGGTATTCCACTGTTGCACCTCGTCGCTCAACAAATTCAAGGCATCAGGCACCTCGAAGTTCGGCCCTCGACCACTCCTGTATGGCCGCATGTCTACAGCGGGTTTTGGTATCCCTTGTAGACAGCCAGCTTGTCTCATAGCTCGATCGGGCATCTGAAACTCACATACTTCGAAGTGAATAAGCGGCACCCGAACCAAACCTGCCAGCACGTACGACACCGGAAGTTGCCAACACCACTCATCCAACCGATGCATCACCTTGCTATATGGCTGCCACGTCACCTGGGATGCATTGAGTATCTCTAGTTCCCCCCGATAGAACTTTAGATGGTGGTGCGGGTCTACCCGTCTCCTCCGGTTGGTCGTAGGCCCCCAGGCCCACACCCTAGGCCACGTCTCATCGGAATATTCCCGCGGTTGTGGACGACCCGTGGGTAGCCTCTCGTAAGACCAAACCTGTGAATGCAAACATTATCTGGAATTATCACATTAAGAGGCTAGAATATATTGACACGTCAACCAAGAAAATAAATGCTCAAACCTGTAATAGAGTGAGGCAGGCGGCAATGGACTTGGCACACTTTCTCGTAGCTTTGTGCAGTGCTCGATATAGGTGCGCAAGGACAGCTGAACCCCACGAATACGAGTATACCTCCTCAAGATCCTCCAAGAACACCATATACTTCGGATGCACCGTGTTTTTCGAATGCGTCGGAAGTAATATGGCTCCAATAATATACAGAAGGAATGCTTTCGTATACGTCACGAAATCGTGAGGAGTGTATTCATCCGGTAGCACGCCATACTGCTCTCTCAGCCATTTAAGTTTGATGTCGTTTGTTGTAAGAGCTTCCCTCGGAATTCCCAGGAAATACTGCCTAGCCATCTTCGCTATGGATGCAGACGTTTTGCTCGAAGTAATGGGTTTGCCGTGACATGGGATTCCAAGTATAAATCCGACGTCCTCTAATGTAATAGTCATTTCACCAAACCGGAAGTGAAATGAGTTCGTCTCGCTCCTCCATCGTTCAACTAGAGCGGATATAAGGCAATCGTCGTGTCGAGACCAAATCCCGGGATCGGTGAACATAGATAAATTTTGACGGTGTAATAGTTGTATTTGTTCCTCATTTAGTACCCACTCATCGTGGTGACTTGTGCTTTGAATTGTTTCCAAAACACCCCTATCGACACCGTCAAATACGTGCCTCGCGACGTGGTCATCGTCATCGTATAGGATTGATGTATCATGAGGTCCGGCGTTGAAATCCATATATCTAAGAACAAAATATAATCGTAAACCAACTTAGTATCCATAATATTTACATTCCAAAACTATAAATGGATCTTTAACCTAGCTTACCAACGCATTAGCAATAGTAATTATCTCATTATTTCAATGTATTAAAATAATTCCTCACTTCTCACAACTCCGAATGCTTAATTACACTAGTTCCCTAAAGTTTAGCGCCAACGTGGTTATTTAGCAATATACCGCCTGATGGCCGCTACAGCCCCAACACCTCAAAACCGTTTTAAAACTACTTTTTAAATGTATTACATCAATTATATACCAAATATTTCCTTTATCAAATTTTAAAGGGGATGAGTTACCAAAACACCCCCAACTTAAGCAAAATACCCCCTGGAAGCTATCGACCCAACAAACATCTCAGAACAAGGGTAAAATAACTTTCGGGTGTTGTACACTCCTATAATTTCCTCCAGTTGTGTTACAATGTTCAATTACCAAAATACCCCCGATGAGCGGCAAATTACCGAAATGCCCTCGGGGGTTCATTATCACCCTGACGCCCCAAACCAGCTTCAAAACAACGTTTCAGGTGTTTTACTTACATTTTTGGACTAGAAAGTCCTTTGAAAAACTTAACACCGTAAAATTACCAAAATACCCCTCTCGGGGTGGTAAATTACCAAAATGCCCCTGGCATCAGATCGATCTCAAAAATGCATTGAAATGCTATTTTAAGCTTCCTGAATTCATTCTTGATCTAAAAAGTATTCTACGGACTTTTCGCCCAAAAATCCCGAACCGGTGTCCGGATCGAGCGCTTAAAAGCCCGTTCGGCCAAAAAATAGCTAGCGACTTTGGAATGGCCCGAAATCCTAGGGGATGGAACTCTCCAATGTCCTAGGGTTTGCATAAAAGTTTCGCGTGAAATCGCGCTGGCTTGATATTTTAAATTACACTACAAAGTTACAAGGTTCCCCTCAATCAGTTAACCCCTTTCCAATCTTTGGAAAAATCTGAAATTTTTCACTGATATAGATCCTTTAAAAATAACTAGGGTCTCTTTTTTGCACTTTGGCACAATCTAGCTCTAGCTATTTTTAAAAAATTTGTGAAGAACTGTCTAATTAAGTTTTCACCTTTAGCGACAATTACGTTTCGAATTCACATTAAACACACATAGTGTTACACCCTAGGAACACACACAGTGTCTTAAACCAAAATTATTTCCTCCAGTTGTGTTACAATGTTTAATTACCAAAATACCCCCGATGAGCGACAAATTACCGAAATGCCCCCGGGGGTTCATTATCACCCTAACGCCCTAAACCAGCTTCAACAACTTTTCAGGTGTTTTACTTACATTTCTGGACTAGAAAGTCCTTTGAAAAACTTAACACCATAAAATTACCAAAATACCCCTCTCGGGGTGGCAAATTACCAAAATGCCCCTGGCATCAGAACGAGCTCAAAAGTGCATTGAAATGCTATTTTAAGCTTCTCGAATTCATTCTTGATCTAAAAAGTATTCTACAGACTTTTCGCCCAAAAATCTCGAACCGGTATCCGGATCGAGCGCTTAAAAGCCCGTTCGGCCAAAAAATAGCTAACGACTTCGGAATGTCTCGAAATCCTGGGGGATGGAACTTCCCAACGTCTTAGGGTTCACATAAAAGTTTCGTGCGAAATCGCGCTGGCTTGATATTTTAAATTACACTACAAAGTTACAAGGTTCCCCTCAATCAGTTAACCCCTTTCCAGTCTTTGGAAAAATCTGAAATTATTCCCTGATATAGATCTTTTAAAAATAACTAGGGTCTCTTTTTTGCACTTTGGCAAAATCTAGCTCTAGATATATTTTATAAATTCGTGAAAAATCTTAATTTAGACGCCCTAAAAAATCGCTATTTTGGAATCTATAAATGTAATACCGCTCATCCGATCTCGGATTGATCTGATTTTTGTTTCCTTCAATTTTTATTTTTCGTTATCTTCGATTTGAGTCTACAATGACTATTTTTGAACTTTGAAATTAACATTGAATTGAATTACAAGAAAACCCAAAAAATACTTATGTATTTTGACTTGATATATTTAAAGAAAAATTCACCGATCTTCTAGCGGTTATCCACCGAGCTTCTAGCGAAAATTTTTTTGTTTGTATTGTTGTAGGTGAGATATGGAGTATGAAAATAGTTGGTAAAGTGGAAGAAAGGGTTCGGGGAGGAGAGTTTATAAAGAGAAAAAAGTGAAGGAAAGAGAAGAAAGAAGACAGAAAAAAAATCCGTTAGTGACCACGTGGCATCACGGGAGGGGGAAGGGGGGGCCATGGGGAAGGGGGCATCACGGGGGGAAGGGGGGGCCATGGGGGGCATCACAGGGGGGGGACACCAGTGGGGTGGGGGTAGGGGGACCGCAACACTTTGTTGCGGTTGGGACACCACGTGGGGTGGGGGGACCGCAACACTTTGTTGGGGTTGGCATGCCAATCGCAACAAAGTGTTGCGGTTGGGCATGGTGGGGGGGATGGGGCCACGTGGCGGGGGGAGGGGATGACACGTGGCGGGGGAGAGGGGGACGGGGACACGTGGCGGGGGAAGGGAAGGGGGACCGGGGGAAGGGGCCAACCGCAACACTTTGTTGCGGTTGGGGGCATGGGGGGGCCATGGGGGGAGGGGAGGATAGGGGGCCATGGGGGGAGGGGGGAGGCCACGTGGCGGCCGTGGGGAAGACGGGGGAAGGGGGCCATGGGGAAGGGGGAAGGCCACGTGGCGGGGAAGGGGGACACCACGTGGGTGAAGGGGGGCCAACCGCAACTCTTTGTTGCCGTTGGGCAGGGGGTGGGGGGGAGACGGGGGGAAGGGGGAGGGGGGGTCCACGGGGGGGCGCAACCGCAACAAAGTGTTGCAGTTGTGTATTTGCAATCAATAATGCCAACCGCTACTCTTTGTAGCGGTTTGGTGGAGAAATTTTATTTCTCCACCGGTGGGTGTGGATCGGCTCCCTATATATATATATTATCAGATCAGAAACATGATGTTAATCTTTGGCCCCAGAGATTACAATGTAACAACACAATAATCAACCTAGAAAATGAAATGCAAATAAACAACAAGTTTAAGGCCAAACACCATTGGACTTATAAGGAATAAAAAACACAAAGAAAGATACAAATTGAAACACACATGATTAAACATTTATCACGGACTCCTTTATTGACTCGAATATATCCTTCAAACTCCATTAGTGTAACCACGCACGCACCTTTAAACCGATCAAACCCGCCCAAATCGAATGCCACCCGCCGACCCCACACCACTTCTGCTTACGAGCAGAACCCCACTGAACCATCCATTCAACAAGAACAAATGCTGCTTGCCCCAACTACGCCACCACAGACAATGACACCCCAAATACAATGACGACACGCACCACACCAAGACCCCTTACCACCAAACAAATAACTAGCAAGGGGACATATGCGCGTGTGCATTTTGTGGATGTTGGGGGTGAGGGGACAAAGGTGTGTATGCGCGTGCGTATGTGGGTGTGGCTAGGGGGTGGGGTGTCTGAGCAAAGATCGAGTTTGTTTCAATCTTGATTGCGGGCCTAAAATTACAAAAGATCATGAAATAAAAAAAAAGAAAAAGAAAAAAGAAGAACAGACACCAAACACATTTTTTTTCCTTTTTATGAAAAAATCAAGAGTCAAGGAATGAGAATGTTACCAAACGTCACCTAAGTCTACTACTATACGGCCAACCCTACTAGTCAGACCCAAGCTTGGAAGCCTCGTATCCGTCCACGAAATATTGATTGATCAATCCTTGTATCTGTTTGACAATTGCGGGCACCATACCGGGAAGTGGTAATTTTCATCCTTCGTACATCTAAGATGCTCCCCAAATGTATATACGAGGGAGATCAAATATTATAAGGGATGTGAACATATTTTCTCCCTCATGATAGAATCAGCCAAACCCTAATGTATGGGATTCCATTATTCTTACGGTTGATCAATCAACAATTATGCTTGCCAATTTCAGTAGTAACGGTTCTCTCCTGACTTTTGCAATCAGATATTCTTCTATAGCAACCCTTTCATCTTCTAAATTTATTTTCTTTTAAATAGTAGAATTGTGTTAATAAGATAGATAAATACAAAGTCACCCATAGCAAATAAAACAAAGAATAAATTGGCTGCAAAAGCCAAACAAACGAAATTAACTGTTTTCTTTTTAATTAACATCCGCAAAGAAGATGGTACCAACCAAAGAGGAACGAGCCATTTGTGTGCAGTAAAGTAGCCATTTATAAAGTGAGAAAGATATGGATTGACATCATAACGGGGCAATGTTTTGGCTTCTCGAAGAAGTTCCTCTATACCTGAATCTATATGAAAACTATGAAACTCTGTATAGACAAAACACGTGTGGAATAATATTGCAGTTGCCATGGCCGATACATTATCTACACTTGTCATCTGAGATAAAGGAAATTGTGAGTAAGTATGGAGATTAACGTGCTTAATGTGTCTATTTTTGTGCCCAACAACATGTTAAAAGGATAGTCATAGCCTAAGCAAAGTGATGGTTCAAACACTTGAATATGATATGATCAAGCATCTAAGGATTCTCCTAGAAGGAAGAGCGATTGCAAACTTTAAGTGATAGGTGATCAAAGGATCACCGAAGCATTAATAAGAGCACATAATCGGGTGGACAAATACTACCCTTTTGACTTTGGTGGGAAATAGGGCAATGCACGAGGAAGGGGACGAGCGAGCAAGTGATTCACAAGTTTTAACTTAATTAAACTGTTAACTTCCCAACTTGGTTGACCCAAAAGGTGGTTGGCTGGATAATACGACGAGGGTCATCATGGAATATGATTTCAATTCAATGCAACTAGATATATCATAAAGATGAAAAGATATAGAGACTGACTTTGAATTGCGTACGTCTTTTGGCAGGAGTTCGAGCTATGGATCAGGCTATGAGCCGTTTTCAGAAAGGAGTCACCAATGGCAGTGTATATAAAGCCGCAGGAAGACCAAACCACACAAATCTTGTACATAACACAATTGAGGAAAAGGTGTGTATGCGCATGCGTATGTGGGTGTGGCTAGGGGTGGGGTGTCTGAGCAAAGATCGAGTTTGTTTCAATCTTGATTGCGGGCCTAAAATTACAAAAGATCATGAAATAAAAAAAAAAGAAAAAGAAAAAAGAAGAACAGACACCAAACACATTTTTTTTTCCTTTTTATGAAAAAAATCAAAAATCAAGGAACGAGAATGTTACCAAACGTCACCCAAGTCTACTACTATACGGCCAACCCTACTAGTCAGACCCAAGCTTGGAAGCCTCGTATCTGTCCATGAAATATCGATTGATCAATCCTTGTATCTGTTTGAAAATTGCGGGCACCATACCGGGAAGTGGTAATTTTCATCCTTCGTACATCTAAGATGCTCCCCAAATGTATATACGAGGGAGATCAAATATTATAAGGGATGTGAACATATTTTCTCCCTCATGATAGAATCAGCCAAACCCTAATGTATGGGATTCCATTATTCTTACGGTTGATCAATCAACAATTATGCTTGCCAATTTTAGTAGTAACGGTTCTCTCCTGACTTTTGCAATCAGATATTCTTCTATAGCAACCCTTTCATCTTCTAAATTTATTTTCTTTTAAATAGTAGAATTGTGTTAATAAGATAGATAAATACAAAGTCACCCACAGCAAATATAACAAAGAATAAATTGGCTGTAAAAGCCAAACAAACGAAATTAACTGTTTTCTTTTTTACTAACATCCGCAAAGAAGATGGTACCAACCAAAGAGGAACTAGCCATTTGTGTGCAGTTCTGTAAAGTAGCCATTTATAAAGTGAGAAAGATATGGATTGACATCATAACGGGGCAATGTTTTGGCTTCTCGAAGAAGTTCCTCTATACCTGAATCTATATGAAGACTATGAAACTCTGTATAGACAAAACACGTGTGGAATAATATTGCAGTTGCCATGGCCGATACATTATCTAAGGATTCTCCTAGAAGGAAGAGCGATTGCAAGCTTTAAGTGATAGGTGATCAAAGGATCACCGAAGCATTAATAAGAGCACATAATCGGGTGGACAAATACTACCCTTTTGACTTTGGTGGGAAATAGGGCAATGCACGAGGAAGGGGGTCGAGCGAGCAAGTGATTTACAAGTTTTAACTTAATTAAACTGTTAACTTCCCAACTTGGTTGACCCAAAAGGTGGTTGGCTGGATAATACGACGAGGGTCATCATGGAATATGATTTCAATTCAATGCAACTAGATATATCATAAAGATGAAAAGATATAGAGACTGACTTTGAATTGCGTACGTCTTTTGGCAGGAGTTCGAGCTATGGATCAGGCTATGAGCCGTTTTCAGAAAGGAGTCACCAATGGCAGTGTATATAATGCCGCAGGAAGACCAAACCACACAAATCTTGTACATAACACAATTGAGGAAAAGATGACCCACTGTCTCAAGGTAATATGATGTGGGAATATCGACAAAACCAAAATTCGAATCTCAGACTCCTGAAAGGTCCAGATCAACCACTTCTTTAATCGACTATTACCAAGCCAAAAATGAGCCATGTTTGGTAGAGATATTTAGGGAATCCAATAATTGCCCCAGATAGAAGGCAGTGAAAGGTTTTGAGACACGTAGGAATGGGACATGAGGGTTAAATTTTACTAGGAGTACAAAAGCCACAACGGAGGATGTTTCAGAATGACACTCCCAACTCTGTTGGGCTAGCAATGCTTGATTAAAAAGTCACGTATCTTTGACATCTTAACATTCATCTAGTTTGGAGCCATAGTTAGTATGTCACTCATCTCATGGATCCCTGTGTTGTAACATCCCCAAACCAGAAGAAACGTCTAAGGATAACATCGATTTGCTTGCTTACATAAACCGGAAAATGAAACACTTGCATAAGGTAGATTCGAGGAGACGATAACACACGTATCTTTAGCGTTCTATCAAGTTAAATTGAAAAGCCTAGGAAAAACGATGTTTAACGATTATTTAGGTGGTTGGCTCCAATTTTTTTGGGCTAAGTTAAAACAATTATGTAAATAAAAGAAAAATTAGTGATGCTATTTAACTTTTTAACCACAAAATAGCGCAAAAAGCTTAAATTTAGCCGCACCAAGTAATATAAAAAAAACAAAAGTATACGTGGAAGGCCCCCATGAATTCCGGCCAATGCCTCTGCGCAACCACTGATCCACGTCCCTCACCCGCCCCTCTTCGATCAGCTACCACCACTGCGATCATACGCTCAACTGCTACTTCGCCAAAAACGCCATCTGCCCGAGGTATTTCAAATTTCTAACTTTTGTGGGATCTCAATCGGATCTCAATTGTAGGCATTGTTATAATTTTGATTTAGATTTTCGGATTCTATCTTTCAGTATTGAATCAATTACTTCTTTGAGCGGATGTGCATTTATTGTTTCCAAGAAATCAATTTTTAACTTATATATGTTCCTGGGGTTGACCGTTTAATGGTTCAAATTGATGACTTGGATTTGATTGTTGAAGGAAGTGTACATAAAAGACTATAATGCCTCTTATAAATTAACGCCAAAGATAAGGGACAGTATTTTTAGCATAAAAGTACTAGTTTACGCTTAAAAGTAAATGGTTTAGTTGCATTGACTTTTTGCAAATTCTGTACGTGTAAACACCGGATTAAAGTTATGTAATACGTATAGATCACTATTAGTGTTTAGCAAGTCAAGGTAGAGTAAAAAGAATCATTTACATGTTCCAAATCCCTTAGGAATTCTCCAAAAGTCAAGTGGAAATTTATTTAAACCGAGGCAGAAGTTGTTTGGATTGGCGATAAGTTTAAGCAGGTGATCATGATTGCATCACAATATATCATCAAGTTATGGTTTGTTGCTGGTTTTAGTTTGTTGCAACCACTGAATAGGCTGTGTCTGTGTTTGTTGTACTAAGTGGATCTGAATGTAGATTAATAGGATGTGTTCCTTGTAGAGATTACTTGGACATATGGCTACACATAGCCCTAAGAACATCCTCATCACTGGGGCTGCTGGGTTTATAGCATCTCATGTTGCTAACAGACTTGTCCGAAACTATCCCGAGTACAAGATTGTGGTGCTAGACAAGCTTGATTACTGTTCAAACCTTCAG
Source organism: Escallonia herrerae (assembly GCA_033070095.1). Classification (NCBI taxonomy): domain Eukaryota; kingdom Viridiplantae; phylum Streptophyta; class Magnoliopsida; order Escalloniales; family Escalloniaceae; genus Escallonia; species Escallonia herrerae. The sequence goes on along the minus strand of JAVXUP010000482.1, from coordinate 317,421 downwards.
AACCTCTTTCCCTCTCAGTTATCCCCAAACTTCAAGTTTGTTAAGGGAGACATCAGCAGCGCAAACCTTGTGCACGGTCTTCTTGTGACCGAATCGATTGATACAATAATGCACTTTGCAGCTCAGACTCATGTTGACAACTCCTTTGCTAACAGCTTTGAGTTCACCAAAAATAATGTTTGTGGAACTCACGTGCTTCTGGAGGTTTCCAAAGTCACTGGACAAATCAGAAGGTTCATTAACGTAAGCACAGATGAGGTATATGGGGAGACCGAAGAAACTGCAGTTGTGGGATGTCATGAGGCTTCACAGCTCCTTCCTACAAATCCATATTCAGCTACAAAAGCTGGGGCAGAAATGCTTGTTTTGGCATATGGTAGATCATATGGTTTACCAGTTATTACTACCAGGGGAAACAATGTTTATGGCCCCAATCAGTATCCTGAAAAATTGATCCCAAAATTCTCTTAGCCATGAAAGGGGAGCCACTTCCGATCCACGGGGATGGTTCTAATGTGCGAAGCTATCTCTACTGCGAGGATGTTGCGGAGGCTTTTGAACTAATTCTTCATAGGGGTGAAGTTGGCGAGGTCTACAATATTGGGACCCGGGAGGAGAGGAAGGTGGAGGAAGGTGATTGATGTTGCCAAGGATATATGCACACTCTTTGCAATGGACCCAAAAACAAGCATTAAGTTTGTGGAGAACAGACCACATAATGATCAGAGGTACTTTCTGGATAACCAGAAGTTGAAGAACTTGGGGTGGTCTCAACGTACTACGTGGCAAGAAGGGCTGAAAAAGACTACAGAATGGTATACGAGCAATGCTGGCTGGTGGGGGGATGTCTCTGGAGCATTACTTCCTCATCCTAGACGGCTGATGATGGCTTTTGGCGGGGTTGACAAGCAAATTTGTAGCTCCCAATATTTTGAATCTGGATCTTCTCAGTACTCACAGACTCCTAAACAGACCCAAACTTGTCTGCTTGGGACGATACACAAGAACAGTAAAGTTTCTTCTAAGCTTTAGTGTAAAAGGTTTTTACAAGAAATCAAATTAGAATTAATCATTGAAGTGTTACTTGTGGCATGCTTCTGACTTAAGTAGCTACGAGATAGAAAACTTGAGGCTCTGAATCAGTTTTAACCTAGGCGCGGAGCCCTTAAGGTTGTTAACACACTTATAATTAGTATCATTTTTCTTTTGAAGTCTGTTAAGCTTCTTTGTTTCAGTAAATAGCTCATACTTTTCTGATCTTGTATAGATATGCGTGTGAATAACAAAGGGGATTTCGCTGGGAGTTCGAGCTCCAAAACAGTCTGCGTTCTGTAAAGAGTCCGAAACTTTCCTTTTCCGGGTTTTTGAGCTCTAAATTTTGGCATTTCGGAGGTGAATATTTTGTGTCCTGTTAGAGTCATCAGATGCGAAATACCTTTTTTATAATCATGTGTTCTCAAGCTGTTGTAACAAATTTTATTTCGGATTTTCCTTTTTGATCTGCCGTCTCTTGCTTGCTTTTACTTTTTCGTGGGTTTTTCTTTTTCTTCTTCTTTGGGGGTGAGGAAGGTTCTTCTAAACTAATTCCCCAGCGGTATTAGTTCTACTCTTCAGCATGGTATCTCCTCGCTTTATCTAATATGCGGTAGACACATTTGATACTATCCCGAATGCATTACCACAAAACCACGCCTCTCTTCTGTTCCTCAGATTTCAGCACCCCTGCAACTTTTATCAGTTTAGAGGATTACCAGGAGTAAAAACGCATTGTTACAAGGTGTGCTTGGCCTCTTTTGTTTCCATGTGAATATCTATCCCTACCGCTACCTTTCGGCTGTTTACTTTGTTATCTTGATGCTAAAGTCGCGTTAGAGGACTAAGATATCTTATTTGTCATCACTGAGGACTGCATAACCCCCTTTTCAACTTCGGGATCTTTTGTTTCACCTCTTTCCATCGAGTGAGTTGATTTAACATCGTATCTATAATTTCATCAGATGTTGGCCGACTCACGTTGAAGTCTAAACTACCTAATTGAAGGTAGCAAATGATTGAAATTACAACTAGTCAGTAAAGAGTAGCTTAGGATAAATACGTTTGCCAGGTTATTTATCCCTTCCGGGAGATAGCGATTTATACCCTTTGGGCTTTTCTGATCTTTGATGCCTATCTTTTTCCGGGTTTATTAACCTTGTTCCCTTAGTGTCCTCGTTTGAGGCTACGCTGACACCTACCAGAAATGCTGGACACAGCATCAGATTGAAGTCACTCGATTTCTTATACCCTTTGGGCTTTTCTGATTTTCGATGCCTATCTTGTTCTGGGTTTGCGACTTTTGTTCCCTTAGCGTTGTTGTTTGGGTGTTTTCAGTAACGCTGACACCTACCAGAAATGCTGGACACAGCATCAGAGTGAAGCCACTCTTTCAATGCATCGAAGGAGAACTCAATAACGACACTGGAGGCACTTTGGCACCTTCAAAGCATGGAACTTTGGAACGACCAAATGTTGCTTGTTGTGCCACTTTTATAGGATCCCCGGTCGAATGACTTTTTCCCTTTTTGCAATGAGCGAGGGCCAATACACATTTGATGGAGGTGCTTATGATTTTATCTTCACTGTTGCACTGACTTGTTCCTTCATCTTGGTAAAATGTGTCTTATGCCTCGTTAGAAAACAGGCATTCCCTGTTTCGAATTCTATTATCATAATGTTTAAAATATCTCAATCCTTTTTAGTTTAAAAAATAAAACAAGAAAAAGAGTGGGGGTGGATGCGTGGCTATGGGCGTGCGTTGGACGGCTAACATTAAGAACTTTATTGATAAATGGTAACTTTTACAAATAAAGTAACTTTGCCTTCCAATTCTAAGCGTCATCGTCTTAGGATGTGCACCACATAGTTTCAGACATCCTGTTCGAAGTTATAACAAAAACGGGGGCGGAGGAATTTTAATTAAAAACGCCAACAATTTAGACAATTTTTTTTTGGTTTATAAGAAAATTGCATTGATAATAGAAAAGATTATCCGGCCTTAGGGCCATACAGAGAGTTAGAAAATTAATACAACACGGTTAGACTATACATGCCTATAAGAAGCAACGCACATCACACACATCTATGAGGAAAATCATCACAGCAAACAAAAGAGCCTATCTCCAAGCTCTGTCATCCACCCAATCTTGGTAGACGGTAGTACGGGCTTGACAAGCAAACCTAGCAAGGGAGCGTACTTCTTTCAAAAGATGGGGATCTGCCTTATCAATGCTGAAATGATGGTAGTCAGTTGCAATATAACAAAAATAATAGATGATGGGCACCACCGTATCTAAAATATCCTCAAATCCTGTCATCTGGTTAAGGAGAAAACAAGATCCAGTTAGAACTCTTATGTGTAAAAATCTTTTTGGAAGTGCCCATGTAGATGCTATAAGAAGGCCATGTGCTAAAGAAGTATAATTGTCCGACGACAAAGCAGAGAAAGTTGCAGAGGCACATCTGGAAAAAATTTACGAAACAAGATACAAAAATACTAGCCCGAAGATGTTTATTATCAAAACACGAATGATTTGTTATGCGGGGGTTCAAGCAGCCACAAGGCGTAGGGGCATCATGAACAATGATTGGACCTGTACTGAAACTCATAACAGAGGATTGAGTTGTTGTAGGTCTTCTGAGTCGTGGTAAAGAACGAGGAGAGGTGGGTAGTCTAGGAAGGTCAGAATAGAAAGAATTTGTGTAAGAAAGAATTTGAGTTATAATAACCGAAGGGTTAAAGGGTATGTTTCGGAAAACAAGATTATTTCTATGAATCTAGATGAACCAAAAAATGACGAAAAAGTATATAGATCCCAAGACATTGGCATTTCTGGAAAAGGAGCCAATCCAAGCAATAAGCCATTCTCGTCCAGAACAATGAATTTCATCAGTGTGGATGCCAAGAGGTATGCCAAACCAAATAGGTCTAACAGTGGGACATTCCAAGAAAAGATGGGATGGATCTTCACAGTGGAGTTCACACAAAGGGCAGTTATCGATCGGTTGAATGTTGAGTCTTTTTAAATTCGATAAAGTCGGAAGCTGATCCCATAGAACCTACCAAATCAAGAAGCAAATCTTAAGAGGTAGAGGCAGTCTCCACAGCCTTTTTCAAATTCGGGTAGTGGAAGTACTGGGTGGGTAAGGTAACTTCCTATCTGAATCTAACTCCAAAGATTTTGCATTATTAAGCATGTAATAAGCTGAAGAAACCGTAAACTCTCCATGAACCGCTTTTCCCCAGACTAGTTGGTTGTCAAAGTCCAGGCGTGGAATTGAATTGCAAGGATAGAAGGAGTGAACAAGGTTGCAATCTTGGTTTGATTCCACTTCCCATCCAGGATCAGGTTACTAACTATATGAGTATTCACAGTGCTAAAACCCTCTGGTGCTGAGGTAATACAACCATTGGAAGGGATCCAAGAATCATTCCAAATTGAAATTCTTCTGCCATTGCCAACTGCTATCTGAAGCCAGGTAGTAAGCTCGTCCTTCCAGTTAAAATACTACGCCATCCATTTGAGAATCGACCTTTGGAGGGGGACGATAAGAAGCTGCAATTTATACAATACTTGCCACGAAGTACCGAGGCAAGGAGGGACTCTGGATTTACCATGATTCTCCAGGTAGTTTTAGATTAAACAGCCTCATATCTTTAAACCCAAGGCCACCTGAATCCACTGGCCCCATAAAGCATGCCAATTGATTCAGTGTATGCTTTTATGTGTATCATTAGCTGCCCACCAGAAATTTGCAAGCAGAGTATCTATCTGATGGCATACATGGACGGGAAAAAGACATATATGCATATGGTAGATGAGGAGGGATTGAAGCACATATTTGATTAAAGTAGCGTGTCCTGCTTTATTCGGAAAGAGCCCTTTCCAACTTGCACATCGGCTTCGAACTTTGTCAATCAGTCCTCAGAAGAAATCTTTCTTCTTAGAAACATAATCTAGCGTGGTTCCCAAATAAGTGACAAAGGATGTTGACATCAAGATCCCTAAGCTCTGTATGACTTGGTTATTAACCATTGTGCAAGCATTAGGACTCAAAGTAACAGAGGACTTGGTCAGGTTAATCTGCTAGCCAGATTCCGAGCAATAACGATCCAAGATAGATTGGATGCACCCTATCGATTGCGGATTAATCTTAGTAAAGATCATTGCATCATCAGCAAAGAAGAGATGGTTGATAGGTGGGCTCAATTTCCTGGGCTTGATACTAGCAATCACCTGTGAATCTTGAGCCTGAGTCAGCTCAGCCGATAGACCTTCCACACACAAAATAAAAAGATATGGGGATAAAGGATCCCCTTGCCTCAAATCACACTTTGGCTGAATACGTGTGGATGGGGTGCCATTGACGATCACTTCATACGATACTATGGATACGCATTGCATCACCAAATTGATAAGACATGCGGGAAACCTCATCTTCGTGAGGACAACTTTAAGGTAATTCCAATTTACCCGGTCATATGCTTTACTCATATCCATCTTGATGGCGCCAAGAATGCTTTTTGATCTTTTGGTAAGCCTTATTTTGTTGGTTAGCTCTTGGACAATGAGGATATTATCAGTTATATGCCTCCCGGCCACAAAGGCATTTTGGTACTGAGAAACAAGGTCACCCAAGGATCCCTTAATACGGTTAATAAGAACCTTAGAAATGATTTTATACATGGTATTGCACAGGCTGATGGGTCTAAAATCTCGGGCGGATAACAGGTTCTTGCATTTTGGGATTAGCACAATAAAAAATTTGTTTGTCACTTGCAGCGTGTGACTTGATCTAAGAAATGAGAGAGCTGTCGCCGTAATAGGTCTTTTTATAAAATCCCAACAATGCTGATAGACAATAGCTGGAATACCATCCGGGCCAGGGGCTTTGAGAGGCTTGATTTGAAAAAGAGCATGATAAATTTCTGAAGCAGTGAAAAGTCTTTCAAGAAAACTTATTTGAGCATCCATGAGAGTATTAGTGATATCCTCAACTGTTGTCAAATTAGCAGGCCGATCAGGGGGTTGGTGAGGGGGACAGAAAATATTTGTGAAGTAATCCACCAAACATTTCTCAACTTCCGGATGCGAGGTATGAATGACAGCATTATCATCAGTGATAGTAGCAATTCGGTTCCAATTCTGACGAATCTTTGTGGAATTTTGAAAAAAACAAGTATTGCAATCCCCTAAGTGTAACCATTTTATCTTAGCTTTCTAAGCCTAAAAAAGTTCTTCACATTCCAGAAGCCAGTCAAGCCTCTGACGGCATTGTTGATCTAAAGACTGAGCTTCCCAGCTAGGGAATGCAAGTGCCCAAAGCAATCTTTGTTCCAACGAGCCAAATCCTTCATCATAATGTTTCCCTATGAGGCAATTTGGAAGAGAGGAGATCCATCAATCGGATGCTGCCAAGACTTAAAGATAGTAGGTTTTGCCATAGGGTGCTTCAACCACATGGATTCAAAACGCTTAGGTCGGGGTAGCTTGGAAAGAACAGGTTGGGTGTCAAGTAATAGGGGGCGTGGTCAGAAGATTGAATCCCAAAATTTATTAAAGTAGCGCGAGGGAACAGGGAGAACCATGCAATATTTGCAAGTCCACGATCGATTCGCTCATACGTACAAGAAAGATCTTGATGTTTATTCGTCCAAGTAAAAGAGAGCCCTACCCATTAAAGATCAAATAACAGGTGTTTCTGGAGGAAATCCGCTAAGCTAGGTGTACAACTGGCATTGGGCCCTGTCTTGTCTTCCGGTGTCAACACTTGATTAAAGTCCTCAATCAATACAAGAAGAGATCTCAAGAAAGACAGGGCGTCAGAGATTTTTTCCCACGTCTTTTTCCTCTTGGCCAAAACCAGTTGTCCATAAACAAACCCAGAAACCCACTCTTTACCACAAGAGTCTTGAAAATGAACAAGGATGAGATTTTGGTCAGTGTACAGAATGGAGCCACAGAGCTCCTCCGTCCATCCAACCCAAAGGCCCCCCTTCGTGCCAAAACACCACCAGGGTCAACACCAGCAGAGGACTTGAAGCCCATCCGCACAAATTTTGAGGTAACAAAATCCATAGGCTTTTTCGTTTCTTGTAAGAATATACGAGAAGGTTTGTAAACCTAGGCCATTTTTAATGCTGCATGAACTGATAGGGCATGGCCTAACCCACGGCAGTTCCAGCAGAGCTATATCATTGGCGATGAAAGGGTTGTTGCGAGACAACACCCGAAACCCATGAAGTTACCAAAACCAGGCCTTGTAAAAAAGGATTTTCACTAGTAGACCAAGACCTTTTAAGTGAGGTGAGGGACCTTACAAGGACCTCCCTATTCAAAATATCAACAGATTATCTAGTACAAAATGCATTAAAATGCCTAAACGCGACATTATCGGAGGAAAGCCGGTGTCGCTTAAGCCATGGTGAAAGACCCACACTATGCTTAGACTGAATCCAAGATCCCCGCTCCTTATTCCAAAAATTAGGTGCCGAGAGCGGAACGCCTTCCCCCAAAGACTCAACCTTGCACCGCTTAGCAGGAGGCACGATACCGCGCAAATTGACACAAGAAAAGGAAACAAGTGGTTTCCGCTTTTTATGGGGGAATAAAGAATAAAGCATAAAACATAAAACATAAAACATTGGAACTAGAAATAATGCAGAATAAGTAGGAATAAATATAGATGCAAGCTCAAGCAGAAAGAGGAACTGGTGGCCGAATGTCATTCTCCTTGAGCATTAGACAAATTTTTCCCCCATGATAATCATCCAAGACATCCTCATCTGGAGTGGGTCTTTTTCCATAAGCTTGATAAAATTTCTCTGAATGATCTTTGCTCCCATCAGATTTATCTGTGTCATCCGTTTCATAGTCCGGTGCCAAGAACTGATTCCGGTTGAATGAATCAGGTTGAGAGAGATGTCCATCAGCTAAAGATGATATGTGAGAAAAGTTGACCTGCACAGGTAGCTTAGTGCTTTTGCAGTCAATAAAATATTCAGCATTAGGGTAAATTTGCAAGGTTAAATCCTGTCTGAGGTTGTTCAAAGTGGTCTCCCAAACATGCAAGGGAAGGTTTATGCCATCATCAGGAGGGCCAGTTACCATGGCCCTGTCCTCATGCAACATAGAACACGCTAAAGAGTCCGAGAAAGCAAAAGAAACCAAAGAGGGGGAGGGGCCTCTAAAGAACAAGCGGCAGCGGAGTCATTGGCTGGTAAACTCAGTGGAGCAGCCACGGATAGTGAAGTAACAGGTGCACTAGCGCCCCGGTTATAAGAATGAAAAGAAAACCAAGGTCTGCATAAGTGATAGACCATGGCCCAAATGATCAAAACATCTGGGCCTAGAGAGAAACGCAGCCCACTTCGCAACATTCCATGCAACAAATGAAAAAAAAAAAAAAGGCCTGAAAGAGCCGATTGAGAGATGGGCCAGGTCCAAGCGTGAAAAACCCATGTGCCAGCCCTGTTATGACAAAGTTCAAGTGGTTCTGCACCGGCCATGGCCCAAAAGATAAGAGAGGCTCCTATCACCAAGTGGAAGATAAGATGTAGGGCTAATTACACTTATGTCCCTGAGGTTAGGGGTAATTACAATCAAGGACACAAAGTTTCAAAATGTAACATTCCGTGACCAAAAGTGTTTCAAATGTATCACCCGTGTCCATCTGTCAGGGTTCCGTCCAAAAAGTGTACTTTTTAAATGATGTTAGCAATATGTATTTTTAAAATGACAATACTACCCCCTTATACTTTATATACAGAATATTTTAAAATTTTAAAATTAAAATTTCCAGCCTTAATTTAAACATTAGGGGTTTTAAAACCCTAAAATTATTTTGTTCTCTATCTTTGCATCTATTCTCAATCTGCAGTTTCTCCAAGGGTCTCAATCTACCGATTAGGGCATTGAAGCCCTAATTTGCACAGCAAAGTCACTGGCGCCCATGTCAATCGAGCTGTGCTTCGCAGCAGTCACCGGTGTCAGGCAATGCCATCACCATCACCGGCGTCAGGCAATGCCATCACCATCACCACGAGAACTTTTTCAATCCCTGGCAGTTCTTAGCAAAAGTGGTCATTCCGACGTCGGTCAGCTCATAGCAGCCGCGTAGTGGCAGGCGAATCAAATTAGGGCACCAGAGCGAGAGCAGGACCAGCGCATCGTCGCTTATGCTCACAGATCGGCGATCGCATCGTAAAAAGAATCCCCAAAATGCCGCTGCCCTCGGGATTGCAAGGCGAGGTCTCTGTTTTGTAGGCGGGGGTGGTGCACCGGTGGCTCGAGCCCGGGGAGTAGCCGAAAATGCATGATGACTTGGGGGTCTTGCGGCATGGTGGGGAAGGAGGGATAACGATGACGTGGGGGGGAAGAGCGGGGGCGGGGCTGGCGTGGGGGTGCAGGGTGAGGTGGGGTGGGAGTGCGGGGAAGCTGTGGCGTGGGATTAAATCTGAGAGATTGAGTTTGAAGATTGAATTTGAGAGAGAAAGGAGAGAGAACAAAAAGAGAAAAGATAAAAAAGAAAAATGGGAGGGGCAGAGTTTAAAGAGGCAGAGTGGGTATTTTATTTTAAAGTCAGGGGCAATCAAGTCTTTTTGTCAAAACCGTTAAGTATTTTTGTATTCCGTTTGTCAACGGACATAAGTGTTACATTTTGAAACTTTGTGTCCTCGCGAGTAATTACCCCCAAACCTTAGGGACATATGTGTAATTGACTTGAGATCCAAAAAATCTTGCATATCCAGACAAGATTTGAAATATGGGTTTGGATCATTAAAATATATTATGGGCCACGTGGCTAACTCTTTGTGAGTACTCAAACCAGGTGGACACAATTCAAATGATGAAAAATCATCTGTCAGGATCGCCTCCGCCGAATAACATGATTGCATCGCCGAACTGCCCAGCACACCGGCCCCGACGTCGGCGTCTCCATGCATTCTGGTTTTACTGTTGTTTCAGAAGAAAAAGCTATGACTTCATCCATGTTTTTGGCCAGATTTTCTCTATCGTCATCGTCGTCCGTCGGGAGATCTGTTTTCGTGGAGACATCTTTATCGGAGTTCGAAATATTGATCACCTCCTGGCCAATACTCTGTCCGAGTCATAACTAGAATTTTCATGCGAATGCTACAGGAACGCATCTTCCATGATGACATCATCTATGATGCCATCAAAACCATTGAACGACAATGGTGCTACCTCTGCCTCGGGGAGTATTCCATTATCATCCTGGTCTTGGTTAATAATAGGTTCGTCACCATGTAAGCCTTTTGCAAAACCAACCTCAACTTCCAGATTGTCATCATCCACTTGCATCCCCACCGAGTCACCTGACAAGTTATGGTCTTCATGGCCAATAGACCCTTCCTCCATATCGGCGGTAGAATGGAAAGAGTTCAAAGCAGTTTCGTAACTAAGGTCATCACTTGAAACAACAGATGGGGTAGGCGAGAAGGAGTCAAACAGATGTGTGAGGTGAATACCATCATCATCAGCGGAGATAACTATCCTAGAAGACCTGTTCCAATTAGAATCGGGTAAGGCCTGCAGGGAGGTGGGATACATTGGGTAGTTATTGAGATAATGGGTAGCAAAGACATCAGGTGCTGGTAACAGTGCGTTCCGTTTTGATAGCATTTCCACAACATCCACAGGAGAAGCTTTACAGTTAATGTTCTCGTGGCCAATGCATCCACATCGATGGCAGGATATCAAAACTTGCTCATAAGTGCATCGCAGGATGAACCAGTCTGCTCCATCCAAGAGGGTAATAAAGATGGCCGGAAGTAAGGGTAGGTCAACAAAAACTCTTACCTTCACCCGAAAGTAATCTGCGTTCGAAACTCTCTTCTCCGATCAATCCACCTCCAAGAGGGTACCTGCTGCCCATCCAATCTGTTCAGCCAAAGGGAAGTGATAATAATCACTGGGGATGTTACTAACTTGCATCCACAAGTCAGCTGTAGGAAATTGAACCTATGCATAGATTACATGAGGGAACCAGGGTTGAAGAATCAGCAAGGCTCCAAAAAAGTTCCAAGGACCATTGTTAAGGATAAGCAATGCATCAGATCGTGTGGTAAACTGAAATAAGAAGACATTTGGTACTTTTTTGACATGAATAGGGCCTTGAAGGAACCACCAATCCCGAACCCGTTTTTAGATTTTCTTCTGAGAGAAGGAACGAGAATCTATAAATTTTCCTAGGAGCACCAAGTCCTTGTCCTCAAGTGCATTATGAACAAGCTGCGGGTTCAGGGGTATCATAAAGGTACGTAAGTCCAAGTTTTTTTCCTCGTGAAAATATAGCTCATTATGAAAGGGATCTGCCATGTGAGAAGACAACAAGGCAAGATATGAATGAGCTTTTGTCTGACCTAAAAAAGCAATAAAGGCACCACTGAAAGGGAATCTGATTGGTGAGAAGTTGCTAAAAGGGGAGGTTTACAGAAGGAGATGAAAATGTTGGTGGCAAAGAGACGAAACACATAGGCTGGCAGGTACAAAACACAAAGCTGAAAAGAAGTAAAAAGCCAAGGCAGCTTTCCATAGAAAGAAGAAAGGGGAAAGTAGAGAGATTCAGACACATCACACGCCCTTCTCTCTTTTTTACCCGATGTCCTTTTTTTTTTAGACAACATTTGAATAACTCTTTAAGGCAAATGCCTCTACTCAGCTAGGCCGAGTAGACGGGCCCCTATGAAGGCCTCTACTAGCAAGGCCGAGTAGATGAGTCCTTTACCAAAGGGAAACTTTCCCACCAAACGAGAAATACCAACTTTGGCTAGAACTTTCCAACACGGAAACACTAGTTCGATGCTAAAACATAGAATAAGGATCATATTAGACCCTTTTGCCTCTACTCGCGCAGTTGAGTAGACGAGCTCTATTCGAGGTCTAAGCCTCTACTAGCAAAGCCGAGTAGACAAGCACATTAGACCCATCAGCCTCTACTCGCCCAGTTGAGTAGACGAACTCCATTCGTGGTCTAAGCCTTTGCTCTCGAGGTCTAAGCCTTTGCTCGCAAAGTCAAGTAGACGAGCACATTAGACCCCTCTGCCTCTACTCGCCCACTCGAGTATGCAAGCTCCCTCCGACATCATTCTCCGTGCTCACGAATTCGAACAGACGAGCACCTTTAGAGCCTCTAAGCCTCTGCTCGCCAGGTAGAGCAAACGAGCACCTTTAGAGCCTCTAAACCTTAGCTCGCCGGGCCGAGTAGACGAGCACATTAGAGCCTCTCAATCTCTCTGCTCGCCAAGTCGAGCAGACGAGCACCTTTAGAGCCTCTAAGCCTCTACTTGCCAGGCCGAGCAGATGAGCACATTAGAGTCTCAGTCTCTCTGCTCGCCAAGCAGAACAGACAAGCGCCTTTAAAGCCTCTAAGCCTCTGCTCGCCCAGCTGAGCAGACGAGCACATTAGTCTCTCATCTCGCTAAGACTAGCAGACGAGTGCCTTCAGAGTCTCCTAAGCCTGTGCTCTCTAGGCCGAGGTGACTAGCACATTAGTCTGTCTCTCTACTCGGGCAGCCCAACAGACGAGCTCTTTTGCCCCCCATGGGTAAAAATATATACCATGGGAGAGCGATACGTGTCGCCACCAGAGAGTTTCGAAACTACCCCATGACTCTTGGAGAGGTGGGAAGTGGCATTTACCACTCTCACACTCTCCTATTATGGGTGATAATCATCCATCAATTTTGTTAACTCCCCATAAAAGCTAGTAACTTCCCATTAAGGGGACGTAACCGACCCTTTAATACAATCCTATAAAATGGAAGTGAGGGGGAGGAAGAAGGTAAGTTCTGATTATCTAAAATATTCTCAGATACTCTCTCAAAATGGTTTACTGACTTAAGCATCGAAGACTCTTCGCCAGAACCCCCTCTGGGGGTCCCGGCGTGTCACCATTTGCTCGTGTTGTGCTTTGTCGGTCTGCTTGCGTGCTCATTTGGTCCTAACCACCCTCGTTCGGCCCCGATTAATTTTTGGCCACAACAGACATAGTCACCCACAACACAATCAAAGACCCTGAATATTAGCTGTTGGTTGAAAGCGATGAGAGTCACCGGCTTGCAAACTTTTTCACATCCATCTTAGCACCAAAGTTCGACTAAAGCTTGTCAAATACTTGATCTTCCGGCTAAATGTTGCGAGTCTTTACACCAGAATTTTCAGACGGTCCTCGACTAAAGGGACATCGTTTATCACCATAAGAGAAGAAAATTGCATTAATGTTCTTCGTTGTTAGTTTTTTTGGGGTGTTGGTAGTCTTTTTTAGGCAATAAATAATGCTTATCCTAATTAAAACTATGGTAGTCTACGAATCTATTCTAACTATCAATGCATGCAAAACCTTAATGAGCATGCGGCATCCAATTTTCCTACGTCACGCGCCCACCACAAGTTGAACGTGCCATGATTGGAATTAAGATAGTCTATTGTGTGTAGAGATTCTGGCTGCCTTTAAATTTCATTAAAATTGTCCTATAGTTGTTGCAAAAGTTTATAGGATGATTATTGTCACTGCAACATTAGGCAACGCGATTTTCTGCAACACTCTATTTGTAAAATAGAGAATCTTAATCCCCATGAATGGTGTGGTGGATCTAGATTCATTTTAGAGAAAAACAGCAGAGGTGCAGTTTGCAGCTAAGCATCACATGTGTTACTTGGATCCAATTTGTTTGATGTAACTACGATTACAACAAACATACTCCAGGTCACCAATCCACTCAAAACACATCCAAACGGCTGTGTTTTGGAGGAGCTAACAGCCGAACCAATTTGCTATCCATATACCTTCTCTCTGTCTCTTTCTCAAGAAACCCCCCTCCCTCCTATCTCTCTCAAAACTGTCTTCACCCCCTATCCCTGAAATCTTGGGTGGATCGGTGATGTGCTTGTAATGGTAAGGGACTATAGCAATGATGGTTGTGTGAACATCGATGAGCGGTGGTAAAATTGAAGAGCGTTGGGGTTCCGAATCGAAAAGCCCCATTTAGACACAATGGCTGAGCAGATGGGGTGCTGACTCCCCTTCGTTCCATCTTCAGTTGTCCTCAATAACTCTAGTCTCCGGCAGCAACGGACGAAACTAAGATCTCAGAGTCAAAGAGAGAGAAGGGATAGCCGCCACCAACTTCAACCTCGCTCCTCCGCCGCCCCTCCCCCCTCCACCACCTTTAACCTCCCTCCAACCGCTACCCCCTCCTCCACTCACCGAAAGGGAGCGATGTTGCCATATCGTCGTTGGAAGGAGCGAACAATTAGTGTTCCGAGATGGGTTGCTCCTTTGGAAATCTCGCTAGATCTGGTTAATGGAATGGTGCTGGCGCGCCATTAAGTCTTGAAACGACACATTTGTGCTGGTTTGCTGATGTGCTGTAATGAGAGAGACAACATATTTGTTATTTGTTGTAACCTAATTACAGTCGACCTACTGTTGCCAGAACTTTTAGCAAAAAATTTCGTCTCCGATCCTGATCTCATGGGATGCCACATAAGATTTTTCTTGGCACCAAGGCCGTGAGTGTAATATAATTAATAATATATCCTTAAACCACAGTGGCTGTGGATCGCAAAATTTGGACAACAATGCTTTTATGGCTCACTGCCGGTGAGGTATTGTGACCCCTATGCCAACCCATTGACACCCCGGCTCCCCTGGACTCCAACAATGTTTCCCCTTAGATTAGCAGAGACAGTTACGCAAGAAGTCAAGAGACATGTGACATTAATAAGATCTTCATCCATTTGTTCTCTTTTTATAAGGTTCTCAGATTTTCTCATGTCTATGTCAAGGTCTTTAACCAGCTGTGCCTCTATCCTAGCAGATTGCTCAACATGGTCCCTCAGGCCTAGATGTAAACCATTCGAAAAAATAGGTGTTTTGGCTGTTGATTCTTCAAGTTTACAACAGACTGTTTATTTATCATAATGATATATATGTGTCTTCACTCACTGTGGTCACCTTTTGTTTTGAGGGTGTGAACACCGTACACTTTCTTCATCAATATTTTGATCAATTCCTCCTTTTGTAAGAGTTCATATATACTTACCGGTTTTATAGACGGAGATGTTATTGTCTTGCTGTTGCATTATTCATGGTTGTAGCACATCCATTAAGTATCGTTGTACATTATTGCGACAACATTTTCTCTAGCTAGTTTCTGGAATATGATTTCATGTGAAATAACTTAAGTTTGAAACGACTTCGAGAACCCCACTACTAACAATACATCCATCGATTATTGTTCTACATTATTGTGACAATTTTTCTAACTAGTTTCTAGCATTTTTTTTTTATATAAAATTACTTTAAATTTTAAAGATCTTCGAGAACCTCACCACCTACGATACAACCTACGCCAAAATGATAGACCAGGTACATATTGCAGTAGAGTGTTTAAATGAATAGTTCCTACAACATTAAAGCACGGAACCACTCCTGGCTAACTTGGTTGGTATTTGATATAGCTAAAAATATCCCTCCATTCTACGGGCGACACGTGGCAGTAATGACACATAAGCCATACTGCATGACTGATATGGCACTTACCAAGTCAATCTCCGAGCAGAATCCTAAAGAGGCTCTGACTCTATCAGTTAAGATTGATATAAGATCCTCTAGGATCTTAATTAGATTCTGATTGGAGTTGGTCAAAGCCCAATCCTACTAGGATTCTTCCTTCTACCACTATATAAAGGGGTCTAGCCCCCTCAGGTAAGGAGAACTACACACACAATTGCACATTGTGTCTTACTCCTTCTTCAGAGTTTTATATCACTAGCCATCTCTGACTTAAGCATCAGAGCGTTCCCCTGCCGGAACCCCACCCGGCGATCAATCCGTGTTCTCTTTTGCAGGCTTATCTCTGGTATGGTTCCCGATCCAGTTTTCAGCTGCAACAGATTGGCGCCATCCGTGGGACCACTACAAGGAACATGGCCAACCACTCCTCTTTCGATGACTCTTCACATGGTCATTC
The DNA here is from genome assembly GCA_033070095.1 of Escallonia herrerae. Taxonomy (NCBI): domain Eukaryota; kingdom Viridiplantae; phylum Streptophyta; class Magnoliopsida; order Escalloniales; family Escalloniaceae; genus Escallonia; species Escallonia herrerae. The sequence continues at coordinate 301,385 of JAVXUP010000482.1, read as the reverse complement.
CAAGAACCGTCACGCACGAACTAGCGGCTCTCATCGACTTGGTCGTTCTCATGACCAACACTCGACCCCTTCGCGCCGCCATCGCGGTAGTTCTTCTGAAGATTTATATGTTAATGTGACGTCTGCTACTCCCGAATCAGAGACTAGACCTCGGAGAAACCAATCTCCAACGTCTACTCTGAAAAACGGTGATCTCCGTCATTGCCTAAATCGACAGCTATTCAAAACACCCCATGCCGAACTTACAAAAGAGATCCACGAACTGAAAAATGTCGGGAACACTCTTCAACAAAAGCTCTGTCGTCCACTCACCATTCTCATCTTGACCCCAGTGACCTTCGTCTTCGTCTCACCTCCAGATCAAGTTACGGATGCAAATACCGATCAACGGCCGATCCGACTTACAATCCCAAAGAGAAGAGCGGAGACCACACAACCAGGAGTGGATCATGTTATCGACGTGATCCATCAGTCGAAGACAGTACCAACATCACTCACGAACAGGTCACCAGAGCTGAGACCCCTCGAAGATATATCCATAGGAAGAGGGCGCCTGAGTCTCGTTCTCTAGAACGGGACTCCTGGAAGGTGGTCCTTAGATATCATTCTCCAGAACGATCTCCCCCAAGGGATGAATCTGGATATTAGTTATCAGAAGCCATCGAGAAAGCAAAACTGCCTCCTAATTTTCGGATGCCTCAATGTGATATCTACGACGGAACCAGAGATCCGGGAGAACATGTCTACCAGTTTGAAACAAACATACTCCTCCTCTAGGTCTCAGACGCTATCATGTGCCGAGCCTTCGCTACCACTAGGAGGAAGGCTGCACATGCTTGGTTCAAATCTCTACAACCAAGATCCATCTACCCCTTTGGCCAATTATCGAATCTCTTTCAAAAGCACTTTGTAAGCAGTCGCTCCCGAAGGAAGAACTCGGCGAGTCTGCTGAACATTGTGCAAGAGAAAATGAATCTTTGGCATGCTTTCTCGGACGATTCAACATAGCCACTTTGGAAATCGATAACTTGGACTAGTCCGTGAAGTATACTGCATTCCTCCGCGGCCTTCAATCCATATCCAAATTCGCATTCTCTGTGAACAAAAGTCTTCCAGGTAATATGAAAGCCCTTCTCAAGAAGGCTAACAAATACATTCAAGCAGAAGAATACCTGGAGACACACAGAGGACGGCAGGAAGAAGGGAAGGAAGAACAGAAGAAACGGTCTCGGGAATTAACTCCCCAAGGAGAAAAGCCGTCGAAACGTTCCAAACGTGACGAACGACGTCCCAAAGACCCGTTTGCATTTGAAAATCTTACACCCCTTAATGCCAAACCATCACAGATACTTCACGAGATCAAAGACAATAAGGCTCTCCGATGGCCAAACAAGATGCGATCTAGGCCAAACAAGCAAAACAAGGACTTATGGTGCCACTATCATAACGATCATGGCCATACAACTGACAATTGTGGGTCACTTAAGCGAGCAATCGAAGCTCTTATCAAACGGGGCCAATTGAGAAAATTCATAGTGCACAAAGAAGAACGGCAAAAGTCACCCCGGAGGTGGAAGAACGAGAAGATCGAGCGGAGCATGCAGGAACAATCAATACCATATCTAGAGGATTAGCCGTAGGAGGATCGTCGGGAAAGTCTCAAAAAGCATACGCCAGATAAGTGTGCACAACGAGCCAAAACCCGAGCAAGAAACAGAAGACTACGCCTGTACCTATGATCTCTTTTTTCGATGAAGATTTAAAAGATGTGAAGACGCCTCATGATGACCCATTAGTTATCACAATCAAAGCCGGGAACTTTGAGGTGAAAAGAGTGTTGGTCGATGACGAAAGTTCTGCAAAAATTTTGTTTTATAACGCATTTAGAAAAATTAACATTCCGACGGGCCGTCTTCGAAAGATGGATTCGTCGTTCTATGGATTTTCCAACCATTCAATTGCTGTCGAAGGAATTATTGCACTCCCGGTCGCAATTGGGACACCTTTAACACAAGCCAACCTCATGCTTGATTTTGTGGTGGTAAAAGTCCCCTCTGCATACAACGCCATATTGGGACGACCGACACTCAACCAGTTGCAGGCTGTGGTGTTAACTTACCACCTCAAGATGAAATTCCCTTCAGAAAACGGGATCGGAGAGGTGAAAGGAGACCAGACTACAGCCCGTCTATGCTACGTGACTTCATGCCGATCGAAGAACAAGGAAGCACTCATTATCGAAGATCTCCGAGAAGATACAAAAATGCAAAAGGGAGAACTGGTTGAAAATATTGTCAGCATTGAAGTGTATTCGGGAGACGAAGACAAGACAGTTCGGATAGGTTCGAATCTCAAGGGAAGACACCAAGCTCGAGCTGGTGAACCTATTGAGAACCTATGCGGATGTCTTTGCATGGACAGCCGTAGACATGCCTGGGATTGATCGCGAAGTTATCACCCACAGGCTAAATGTTGATCCCTCTAAAAAACCTGTCAAGCAAAAGAAAAGGACTTTTGCGCCAGAAAGACAGGAAAAGATTGAAGAAGAAGTAGATAAACTCATAAGTGCCAACTTTATTGAAGAAATCTACTACCCGGATTGGATTGCCAATGTCGTCATGGTTCCCAAATCAGGCGACAGGTGGCGAATTTGTATCGATTATACAGATCTTAAAAAAGCATGCCCGAAGGATAGCTACCCACTTCCAAGGATCGACCTCCTGATCGATGCCACTTCGGGTCACGAACTGCTCAGTTTTATGGATGCATATTCTGGTTATAACCAGATCATGATGCATGAAGATGACGTCTCCAAGACTTCGTTCATCACGGAGAGAGGGTTATACTGTTATAAAGTAATGCCCTTCAGACCCAAGAACGTCGGAGCGACTTACCAACGCCTGGTGAACATGATCTTTCAGGACTTAATCGGCAAGAACATGGAAGTTTATGTCGATGATATGCTTGCCAAGAGTATAAAGTCTGACTCCCACGTCGAAGACCTGAAAGAAACTTTCGACATTCTTCGAAAGTACAAAATGAAGCTCAACCCGCTGAAATGCGCTTTCGAAGTTGCATCACGGAAGTTTTGGGGTTTATTGTTTCTCAACATGGAATTGAGGCAAACCCGGAAAAGATCAAAGCCATCCAAACCATGACGTCCCCAAAAACCGTCAAGCTGTGCAAGAGTTAACAGGAAGGGTTGCAGCCTTGGGAAGGTTCATGGCTCGATTAACTGAACGATGCTTGCCCTTCTTCAAGGCGATCAGAAAAGCAAAAAACTTTGCTTGGACGGAGGAGTGTCAGACCTCGTTCGAAGAACTCAAAACCTACTTGAGCTCTCCGCCCCTGCTTTCAAAGCCATTCCCCGGAGAGGACTTGTTTCTGTACCTCTCGGTCACCGAAGTCGCAGTCAGTGCTGTTCTAGTCAGAGAGGGGGATGGAGTCCAGAAACCCATCCATTATGTGAGCAAGGTCTTACAAGATGTAGAGACAAGATACCCGAAGATCGACAGGATTGCGCTAGCCCTAGAGTTATCAAAGGGCCGGGCTTGGGCCGGCCCAGCCCAAGCCCATCGGGCCTGCTGTGGGGCCGGGCCAGTGGGGCTGCCAACCGGGCCGGGCCGGGCCTGCCGAAGGCAAACCTAGGCCCAGTCCAGGCCCTGGCCCTAGGCCCAATATCTAAGGCCGGGCTTGGGCCGGGCCCGGGCCTTTTTTTTTTTCTTCTTGTTATTCAATTTTAAATTTCATCTCTAGGCAATATTCACAATTTAACGAACCTAATCTTTATCCTTTTATTTCATTATAAGTAATATACATATATATGTATGTATGTATATACATATTTATTTGTTAGCCATTATATTTTTTATTATATGTTAAACATTTTCATACTCTTCTTGGTGAGCTTTATTAATAAAATCTTAACACATAACAATTTATATAGAAAAATAATAAATGTATTCATAGGCCCTCCTCCTTTTATCCGGGCTTGGGACCGGCTGCTTGTAAACAAACAGGCGAAGTTACCTATTTTTTTATATATACGAAAAAATATATATCTTGCTTGTAAAAATTTATTTTATATATATGGAAAAAAAGTATATTTTGTGAAAAAAATTATTCTTAAAATTCTAACAATCAAAATAATAATGCATGTCTATCCAAAATATCAGCAATCAAAGATCAAGAAATCTGTAACGTCAACCAAAAGGATCAAAAGAGGAAAATAAAAACAAATTACCTAATCATCCAGAAGTACTTCAATATCCGAGTCACTGCTCTTCCTATCATCAATCGGTTTATCTTGCTCGCGGTATTTCGCATCAAGATAATCCTTCCAACATACACATAGCTCGAGCGACTCGGGGTTAAGACGACTCCTCCTGTCATCCAAAACCCTCCCGCTGGCTGAAAATGCCGACTCTGAAGCAACCGTGGAGGCTTGCACTGGCAGTACATCCCGTGCAATTTGGGATAAAGTTTTATACATGTTTTGATTTTGTTTCCAAAAATTTAACAAATTAAAATTAACCTGTTCTTGCCTTGATAAATCAGAATAATGATCAGTATTTGCATATACACCAATCTCATTAAAAGAGGAAAAAGTATACGAACCTGCCGAATTAGAAGTACCTTCACCTGGTAGTTGTCTTGCTACTAGATGTTCAAAGCCCTGAAGGTATGGCGCATAATACCTCTCAACAGTGGATGATGATGTAGCTCGCCCGCGCACGTCAGCAGAATTACGATAGACGTTGAACAAGTCCTCAAACCTCTTGCTCACTTTTGCTGTGAATGCGGTTGTCTCCTCTACTGTGTAGCACATTAATTTCGATATCTCTTGTATCGAGGCGTTCACGCCATGCAACTTTAACCTAGGATCTAAACAAGTAGCCACAGTAAAAATAACAGGCAGTTTACTCCAATATTTATTAAACTTTTGATCCATCACTTTTACTATTTCCTTAAAGGGTCCTATATATCTCCATTTTGTTAACATTGTAGCCATCTTCAGAATTTCTATTACAGCGAGAGGAGAGGTGGGATAGTACGTACCAGACAATAAATTGGTAGACGTGTAGAATACCTCCAAAAATTCAGCTAGGTATGTGGCCATCTGCCATTCCTCTTGAGTTGGCAAGCCGGCTGGGAACTGGGTTAGTAGAAAATGCGTATAGACTTCTCGGTATGCCAGAATGTGTAAAAGCATGTGGTATGTAGAGTTCCACCTGTGGACCACATCTGTAACTGCTCTCCTGCGAGGCATATTATATTGAACACACAACGTTTTAAATTGTTGTGTTCTCGGACTCGAGCTATTAACATACGCTGTCATACCCCTCATTTTGAGAAGAATATCTCCTGCAGCAGCTAAACCATCTTGAACAATTAAATTAATAATGTGACAAACACAGCGAACATGAAATAATTCACCATTAAGTACAGGTTGAAGCGTCTCCTTTAAAGCTGCAACAGCAACTTTATTATTAGAAGCATTATCAAAACTAACACTCATAATCTTATCCTTAATTTTAAATGTGGTGCATGCTTTTAATATAAGAATAGCAATGTTCATTCCATCGTGCGGATAAGGGAAGTGCTCGAAAGCGATGATTCTCTTGTGCATAACCCAATCTGCATCAATCCAATGAGCGGTCACACAAGAATAACTAACAAAAGTATAAGGAGATTGCCAAATATCAGAAGTAAGACTAACTTTACCGTCAAATTTATCGAAATAATCGATAAGGCGTGCTTTAGCAGCATTGTACTGTCGGAGTGCATCGGATCTAGTTGTGTTTCTATGAACCTTTTTGTACAAAGGTTGAACGTATGTGTTCATATATCTAGAGTGCTTAGGATTATCGGCAAAAGAAAAGGCTTGTTCATCATGAATAACAAATTCAGCGAGACCGTCTCTTTGCTCTCGCTGATTATAAACAAATAACTTACCGTCAAAAGATAACTGCGTTTGGGTAGGTTCGACGTGGCCTTGTCGAGGTGCACACAGAGGGTAATGCCTGTTAAGATGTCCATTACCACTACCAGACGAAAATAATTTAGCGCAGTACTTACATCGAGCTTTTCGGATGCCGTCCACCGTAACTACATCGAAATGATTCCAACACTCGGCTTTCTTTTTTTCCCCTTTTGGACTTCTGGCTCATTACCGGAGGCATTGCTCGGCCCTTCTTCATCATGACCAGGCATAGGGTTGAGATTATGCCACGGAGTAGTAGCTTCGCCAACCGAGCTGCGTCCTTGACTATAATGCGGGGGGTCTTCATCAGGCGTGTATTCAAAATCTGGAATGTTTTGATTGAACTCCCAATTGGCTTGGGTATCTATCATACAGCCTGTACTCATTCGTCCAGGAACGAATGGTTGTGTTGGTGCTTGGATTGGTGTTTGTGATGGCCGTGGCGCTGGCGCTTGTGCTGGTGGTGGTGCTTGCGATGATGATGATGTTTTTCGTGATGACGATGCACGCCTCATTTTCTTCAATAATCCAGCCATATTTCACGCTAAACTTTGTAAGAGTAACTAAATACACAAGTATAAGAGTAGTAATAAGAAATAACAATTAAAAGAATGAACGAGTAACAAATATTAGAGAGTTAGTAATTAAAAAGAATTTAGCAAGACTAGTAATTAATAAACAAGAGTACTAATTAGTAAATACTAGTAGTAATTAGCAAGAGTAGTAATTGGAGAGGAAAATAGTAGCAAAGCTTGTAGAAATATAGAATGTTTAGGTAAGAGAGAGTAAGAAGATTGGTGTGAAAAATTAGAGAGAAATGGTGTGAATTTATAGATTTTAGAAACTTCACAAAAGACCAAAATACCCCTACAAACTATCCGTTTATAGTTGTTGGGGAGGGTAAGAGTGTAAAGGAGTTGAAAAATATAGGTTAGACTAAAATACCCCCCAAACTAGCCGTTATATTGCTGTTGGGGGGGTAAAAGTGGAATTTTGGAAAAGGGGTGGAAGAAAGGGGGGAAAAGCAAAAAATTCAAACAAGTGGTGGGGCCAAAACCGGGCCAGACCCGGGCCGCAGACCGGGCTAGATCCGGGCCAGAACCGGGCCGCAGACCGGGCCAGACCCGGGCCAAACCCGGGCCGTTTCCGGGCCGGGCGGGCCGGGCTTTTTCGCAGAATCTGAAGGCCTGGTCCAGGCCCAGGCCCCAAGCCCGCTTGTGCTGGGCCGCTACTGTTCATGGACGGGGCCGGGCCAGCCCGGGCCAGGTCGGGCTAGCCCGCGGGCCGCCCGGCCCGTTTGACAACTCTAGCTAGCCCTCATCACTTCAGCTAGGCGTCTTCGACCAGTCTCATTCAATTATCGTTCTAACGGACCAACCACTGAGAAAGGTTTTACTGAGCCCCGAGGCATTAGGAAGGTTGGTAAACTGGTCCGTTGAGTTGGGGGAATTTGATATACAATATAAATCTCGCACTGCAATTAAGGCTCAAGCCTTAGAAGACTTCATCGTCGAGTGTACATTGCCGGAAGACCCCCCTCAGTTGGTTATTTCTGAGGTTACAGATCCTTGGAATCTTTATGTGGACGGTTCTTCAGCCGCTGGAAGTAGTGGAGCCGAAATCATTCTTATAAGTCCAGAAGGTTTTACAATCGAGTACGCATTTCGCTTTGGTTTTCAAGCCTCAAATAACGAAGCTGAATATGAGGCTCTTCTCGCGGGGATAAGGCTAGCACATGCTTTGAGAGTAGACTCACTATCGGTTCATAGTGATTCCCAACTGGTGGTCAATCATGTCCTTAGAGATTACAAGGCCAGAGACGAAAGAATGGCTCAATATCTCGAGTTAGTTAAAACTTCAGCTGTGAAGTTTAAACACTTCACCATTCATCAAATCCCCCGAGACCAGAATACTCAGGCAGATGCATTATCCAGGCTTGCCTCTACCGAGGCAACAGATGTCCGACGCTCTGTATACCTTAAATTCCTCAAGGATCCAAGTATCAGTTCTCAAACTGAGATTGGTGTCATAGATCAAGAGCCCTGTTGGATGGACGCGATCATCGAATTTTTGTCCTCGGGCAAATTACCAAGTGAAAGACATGAGGCGAGGAACCTTTATGTCAGAGCGGCCCGGTACGCATTAGTGGAAGGTGTTCTATACAAGAAATCCTTTAGCCTTCCTTATCTCAGATGCCTACGACCGTCAGAATCTGTATATGCATTACAAGAAGTACATGAAGGGATATGCGGTCAACATCTCGGAGGAAGGACATTAGCCCAGAAAATCTTAAGGTAGGGATATTATTGGCCAACAATGCAGAAAGACGCCATCAAATTCACACGAAGGTGCGACAAATGTCAAAAATTTATGCCAGTATCGCATACACCGGTCGCCCCTTTGACTTCAGTCGTTTCTCCAATCCCTTTTGTAATGTGGGGAATAGACTACTTCACAAAATGGACTGAAGCAGAATCCCTGGCCACCATTACTTCAGCCAAGTGTGAAGATTTATTTTGGAAAAATGTCGTCTGCCGTTTTGGAGTACCAAGAGCTTTGGTTGTTGATAATGGAAAGCAGTTTGACAACAACAACTTCCGGACCTTTTGTACGAATCTTTCGATTGATTTGAGATTCACTTCAGTGGCTCATCCACAATCCAACAGTCAGACTGAGAACATGAACTGAAGTATCTTACAAGGATTAAAGAAGAAGTTGGATGAAGCTAAAGGCGCATGGGTTGATGAACTCCCCAAGGTGTTGTGGGCATACCGAACTACTCCACACTCAGTCACAGGAGAAACGCCTTTCTTTCTATGCTATGGAACAGAAGCACTGTTGCCGGTTGAGATCGGAGTTCCAACAATTCGGGCCTTACACTTCAACAAAGTTAACAACGAAGATGAACTCCGGGCTAATCTTGATTTGGTCGAGGAAGCTCGAACTCAAGCCCGTGAACGATCTGTTGTTATAAAACAATGAGTCGCACGTTATTATAATCGGAGAGTTTGGTCCAAGCAGTTTCAAGAAGGAGATTTGGTCCTGCAAAGGTTAGAAGTCTCTGATCCAAAGGCAGCAACGGGAAAGTTATCTCCAAACTGGGAAGGACCCTATTGTGTTATGAAGGTGCTCAAACCGGACGCCTATACACTGGGATAGCTTTTTGGAGAACCAATCCCTCGCACTTGGAATGCTGAGAATCTGTGGAAATATTACCAGTAGCATCTTGCCTCGAGGCAAGACACTTCTTTTTCAGGGGGATAGAGGCCCAGACCTTATCAAAACCCCCTGTCTTTTAGAAGTTGTCTTTAGAAAGATGATTTCGAATAAATGGGTTGTTAAGAAATCCAGTGTAATCTTTATCTTTTGCTCGAGCAATAAAGTTATTTCTTTCAAACATTGTTATTGTGTGTTAAACATTCAGCAAAATATTCTGCCTAGCAGAGTATCCACCGAACACTCTGCCCGAGCAGAGTGCCAAACTGACACAACATTCTGTCTGAACAGAATGATGGCCGATCACTCTGCTCGAGCAGAGTGCCAAACTGACACAACATTATGTCTGAACAGAATGACACATTCTGTCTGCCCAAGCAGAGTGTCACATTCTTTGTGTTTCTACAAATATGCAAGAATAGGCCAAACGGGTCTAAGTCCGTGAAGAAACAAAAGTTAATGGAGGCGTAGTTACTCCATCACAACTTTTACTTTTTCAAACAAAGGCTGGGCGAGCATGCTCGACTTCTTTGCAGACTCTTTAATTAAACAAAGAGTTTGAGTCAAAGTAAATATAAATAATACTATGTGAATGGTAAAGCATAAACCATGACAAACACATAGTAAAGCGAAATTTGCTTCAAAGTGAAAAAAGATTGTTTATACAAAGCCCATAAAAGGGGGTCTCAAAGTAACTCAAGACTGAAAGCAATGTAGCTAGATACAATGCCTAAATATCTAGTGCTCAGGGGCATCGCCAGAAGGACCTTCCCCTGGAGGATGAGAAGCTGCAGCATCGCCTGTCTTTGATGGCAGAACAGTCTCTCCAGACGGAGATATCACAGCAGGCAGAACGAAGTCATCCAAGGAGATATCAGGAAAGCGCTCGACGAACATCTTCTTAGACTTCGCGAAGCCAAGCTCGTAAATCTCAAGGCCGTCATCCGCACGATTCTTGAGCCATTCATCCCCAACATTTCCATCAAGGAAGTCACGGATGCCTTAATAACAAGCCTTCTTCACCTCTTATGCCGCTCTCCTCTTTGCCCGTTCCAGCCTCCTCTCCAAAGTCTCGATCTGTGCAAGGTAGTCAGTCTCTTGCTTACTAAGCTCTTCAGCACGACAAGTGGCTTCCTCTGCCTCCTTGACGGCCTCCCTTTTCTGCTGAGCCTCCTCAGCTGCCACTTGCCTCGCCATTTCAAAACGAGACAACATTTCAGGCCCGCTTGCATACATTTGGAATGAAGATTGGAACAATCAGCGAAACAGAGTCCGAAAGTAAATACAAAGGGAAGACTAAAAGAAAGAAACTCACTGTGTACACAGCCTGAGTAAAAGAACAGGCAAAGGTCTCGTGAGTTTGGTTCTGGAAGATTTCCTTTTCCCGAGGAAGAACTCCGTGAACAAGGTATTGCTCTGAAATCTGACTATCAGGCATCCCAACATCATCAGAATGAAGAGTCTATCTGGGACAAAAGATGGCATCCTCTTCGACGGACACCTTCTCTATAATCTACGGAGAGTGGTTAGGAGGAATAACCCTTATCTTTTTGGGAGCAGTGGAGAGTAAGGTTCTGCCAGAGCAAAATCGTTCCCGAACACTCTGCCCGAGCAGAGTGCCAAACGGCCAAACAGAATCCCGTTCGAACACTCTGCCTGAGCAGAATGACAACGGCCGAGCAGAATTCTGTTCTAACAGAATCCTGTCCGAACACTCTGCCCGAGCAGAGTGACAACGGCCAAGCAGAATTCAGTCCAAACAGAATCCCGTCCGAACACTCTGCCCTAGCAAAGTGACAACGACCGAGTAGAATTATTTCAGAACAGAATCCCATCCGAACAGTCTGCCGAGCAGAGTGACAATGGTAGAGCAGAATTCTGTTCGAACATAATCCCGTCCGAACACCCTGCCCGAGCAGAGTGACAACGGCCGAGCAGAATTTTGTCGAACAGAATCCCGTCCGAACACTCTGCCAGAGCAGTGACAACGACCGAGCAGAATTCTGTTCGAACAGAATCCCGTCCGAACACTCTGCCAGAGCAGAGTGACAACGGCGGAGCAGAATTCTGTCTGAACAGAATCCCGTCCGAACACTCTGCCCGAGCGGAGTGACAACGGCCGAGCATAATTCTATCCGAACAGAATCCCGTCAGAACACTTTGCCCGAGCAAAGTGACAAAGCAGTCCGAACAGAATCTCGTCTGAACACTTTGCCCGAGCAAAGTGACAACGGCTGAGCAGAATTCTGTCCGAACAAAACTCTGCCCGAGCAGAACCATGTCTTAACAGAAGCTTGTCCGAGCAGAGCACTCTTTGGATATTTGAAATGTCAGACAAACAGATTCAATTATATTTTTTTGCTACCACCAGTGAAAAAAGTGTGCTTCCACCCGCTTCATTAACCCTCGTAAAAGCAGGGGGCATATGATATAGCTAAAAATATCCCTCCATTCTACGGGCGACACGTGGCGGTAATGACACATAAGCCATACTGGTTCATGACTGATATGGCACTTACCATGTCAATCTCCAAGCAGAATCCTAAAGAGGCTCTGACTCTATCTGTTAAGATTGATATAAGATCCTCTAGGATCTTAATTAGATTCTGATTGGAGTTGGTCAAACCCCAGTCCTAGTAGGATTCTTCCTTCTACCACTATATAAAGGGGTCTAGCCCCCTCAGGTAAGGAGAACTACACACACAATTGCACATTGTGTCTTACTGCTTCTTCAGAGTTCTATATCACTGGCCATCTCTGACTTAAGCATCGGAGCGTTCCCCGGCCGGAACCTCACCCGGCGGTCACTCCGTGTTCTCTTTTGCAGGCTTATCTCTGGTGTGGTTCCGATCCAGTTTTCAGCTGCAACAGCATTGATAACATGAGCTCTTAAATTTGCAATTATCCAGCTGTGCTTGTATTGTTTTGGGTCAAGAGAGAAAACCACAACATAAAGTGGGGGTTAAGATTTTGGTTGTAATGCTATTGAATAGTGAAATCAAAATCTGGTCATACTCAGGGAACGCAGCCATATTGGTGAACCTCGTAATTCTTGTGTTGTGCGTTTGGTTTATTTTCTTTTAAATTTCTCATTTCTTTGTTCTTCAATATATTGCTCTGTAGTTGTTGCGTTTCGTAACAACTGGTATCAGAGTTTGTGTTCGAGTTTTACTCACGTAGGTTCTACGTTTGAGTGGGAGCAATGGCCGAAGAAGGTAAAGGAAAGATCGAGAAGTTTAATGGTATGAATTTTCAGTGGTGGAAGATGCAAGTTGAAGACTACTTGTCTCAGAAGGATCTGTATTTACCGCTAGTGGGAGAGAAACCTGAAGCGATGAATGCGAGTGAGTGGGCAATTTTGGACAGAAAGGCACTGGCTACAGTAAGACATAGCCTAACCCCGCAAGTAGCATTCAATATCTCTAAGAAAAAAACTAATGCTACTGTGATGAAAGAATTGAAGAAATTGTATGAAAAACCTTCTGCTTTGAATAAGGTATTTCTCATGAAGAAACTGTTTAATATGAGAATGTCTCAAAATGGTTCTGCTGTTGATCATTTAAATGATTTTAACGGTGTTACAAATCAATTGGAATCTGTCGGCATTAATTTTGATGATGAAATTAGGGCTTTGTTATTTATGTCTTCACTGCCTGATAGTTGGAATAACTTGGTGACGACAGTGAGTAATTCTACTATTTCTGGAACGCTAACACTTAATGATGTTGTGAACTCTGTGATGAATGATGAATTGCGGAGAAAGACAATTGGTGATGGTATATCATCTAGTACTGCTTTGTCCGTGGAATCCAGAGGTAGACATAATAACAAGCAGAATAACAGAGGAAGAAGTCCTACAAGGGGAAGATCAAGAGGCAAGTCGAAGTCCAAAGGCAAAACCATAGTGTGCTGGAATTGTAACATGGAAGGTCATAAGAAGAATGATTGTACGGAACCAAAGAAGAAAAAGGGAGCAGGGGGAAGACAAGGTGATGATGAAGGGGCAAACATGGTAAGTTCAAACGAACGGTCATATGACGATTTATGTCTCTCTGCTACGTGGATGATAATTCTAAAGTATGGTATGTAGATTCAGAAGCCTCGATTCATTGTACACCTTATAGGGATTGTTTCAGTAATAATGGACATGTGACTGTTGGAAATGGATATCGGTGTAGCATTGTCGGAAAGGGAAAAGTGGAAATTAAACTATCAAATGGAGGAACCCTAGTTTTGAAGGATGTTAGACATATTCCAAAACTGCAGAAGAATATTATATCCGTCAGTGGATTGGATTGTGAAGGCTATTTTGTGGCATTTGGTGAAAAACAGTGGAAGGTGACCAAAGGGTCGATGGTGTAGCAAGAGGAGAAAGAGTAGGAACCCTATACACTCTTTCAGGTTCCCATAACCACTCTATCTCTTTGGCTTTTACAGATAATCAGAGAACCACATTATGGCATCACAGGTTGGGACATTTGAGTGAGAGTGGTATGAAAATTCTGCACTCAAAGAATGGATTGCCAGGGATGAAGAACATTCAGTTAGATTTCTGCGAGGGTTGTGTCTATGGAAAGCAAAAGCGGGTCAATTTATGAAGGGATGGTAAAGAAAAGAAGATTGAAAGGCTGGAGTTAGTTCACACGGATGTTTGCCGACCAACTACAGTAAAGTCTCTTGCAGGTAATTTCTACTTTGTTTCTTTTATAGATGATGCTAGTGGAAACACTTGGATATACGCCATCAGACAGAAATCTGACGTTTATCACACTTTTAAGAAGTGGAAAGCTCTTGTTGAGAATGAAACAGGGAACAAGGTAAAATGCCAAATCTGACAATAGGGGTGAGTATCGTGATGGAGGGTTTCAAGAATATTGTTCCAATAACGGTATCAGGTTAATAAGAACTGTTAAGAGGACACCTCAAGAAAATGGCTTGGTAGAGAGGATGAATCGAACCATCAAGGAACGAGCAAGGTGTATGAGGATACATGCTAATTTACCTCTACAGTTCTAGACAGTAGTTGTGGATACTGCCGTATATTTAATTAACAGAAGTCCAGCAAGTGCTCTCAATGGTGGTATTCCTGAAGAAGAATGGTCAGGTAAACCAGTAAATTATTCTTTTTTGAAAGTTTTTGGATGTATTGCTTATGCTCATATTGATAAAGAGGAAAGGAAGAAACTTGACTCTAAATCTCAGAAGTGTGCATTTATTGGATATGGAGGTGATGAATATGGTTATCGTTTGTGGGACTACAAACATAACAAAATCATCAGGAGTAGGGATGTCATATTCGATGAATCACGGTTGTATAAGCATAGGTTATAAGAACATGGAATTGAAAAAGAAAACAAGGAATACATGGAACTTGATGAGCCAGAAGATGGACAGATACCCAGGACAGAAAATCCAGAAGTCCTTAATGAGACAACTGATACTGAAATTGGAGCTGATGATCAACAACATGTGCCTGAAACTCTTAATCTCAGAAAAAGTAGTCGGGTAAGGAAAGCTCCTGACAGACTTTGTCTTCCACTCTATTATATTTTGTATACTGATTCTGGTGAGCCAGAATGTTATTAAGAAGCGATACATGATGAATCCAGGTTACAGTGGGAGCAAGCCATGAAAGATGAGATGGCTTCACTTGAGCAAAACCAAACTTAGGATTTGGTAAAGCTCCCTGTAGGTAAGAATGTTCTGTATAATAAATGGGTATACAGGATTAAAAATGAAGCTGGAGGAGCAAAGAGATACAAGGCAAGACTAGTTGTGAAAGGGTATCAGTAGAAGAAAGGTATTGATTTCTAAGAAATCTTCTCTCCTGTTGTGAAGATGACTTCAATTCGTACGATATTGAGCATTGTAGCTATAGAGGACTTACATATGGAGCAACTGGATGTTAAGACGACATTTCTCCATGGAGATTTGGAGGAAGAAATCTACATGCATCAGCCTGAGGGTTTTGAAGTCAGGATGAAATGGTTTGCAGGTTGAAGAGGAGCTTGTATGGCCTAAAGCAAGCTCCTAGACAGTGGTATCTGAAGTTTGACAGTTTCATGAAGCAGACAAACTTCACTAGATATGACTCTGATCACTGTGTTTATTTTCAGAAGTTTAATAGTGAGGACTTCATTATTTTAACTTTGTATGTAGATGATATGCTTGTAGCAGGTTCAAGCATGAGAAGGATTAATGAACTCAAGAAGAAGTTGGCAAGTACTTTCTCTATGAAGGACTTGGGAGAGGCGAAACAACTTCTTGGCATGAGGATAACCGGGGACAGAAAATAGAAAAAGTTATGATTGTCACAGGAAGAGTACATTGAAAAGGTTTTGAGAAGATTTAACTTGCATGCCTCTAAACCCGAGATGACTCCTTTAGCAGCCCACTTCAAGCTTTCAAAGGAGTTAAGTCCCAAGAATAGGGAGGATGAAGAATACATGGCACAGGTACCGTACATCTCTGATGTGGGAAGTCTCATGTATGCCATGGTCAATACAAGGCCGGATATTGCACATGCAGTTGGAGTTGTGAGCAGATTCATGACAAACTCAGGAAAGGAACATTAACAAGCAGTGAAGTGGATTCTCAGGTATTTGAGAGGAACATCCAGGTTCTGCTTATGTTTTGAGGGTAATAATATAGATGTGCGAGGCTATGTAGATGCAGACCATGGCGGTGATAGAGACAACGGGAGAAGCACCACGGGATATGTTTTTTTTCTGTAAGAGGGACTGTAGTAAGGTGGATCTCTAAGTTATAGAAGATTGTTGCATTGTCTACAACGGAAGCAGAATATGTTGCTGTGACAGAAGCAAGCAAGGAAATAATTTGGCTTCAGAGATTGTTGACAGAGTTAGGATATGGGCAAGTAGATTGCAAGTTATGGACTGATAGTCAGAGTGCAATACATCTTGCTAAGAACTCAGCATTTCATTCGAGGACCAAGCACATTCAGTTGAGGTATCACTTTATACGGTCTTTGTTAGAGGATGGACAACTGAACTTGGAGAAGATTGAAGGCAACAAGAATCCTGTGGACATGTTAACGAAGGTGGTTGACAGGCAAAAGTTGAGCCTATGCTCAACTTTGATTAGTCTTCGTTGATGCTTCTTGGATGAGTATGACCAGCATTTGTATGGAGTTTCAGGATTGGAGTTGTATCAGTCTCCAAGTGGGAGATTGTTGTATGTGGAGCCTGATTTCAATCCAGAGACATTGTTACAATGAGGTAACCTGAAAGCAAGTTTTTGTGAGGTAATCCCACATTGCTTATTAAAAGAAGGTCACAACTTAGCCCAGGTATATAAGTGTCTTGTCCCACATTAGTTATTTAGAGAAAAATCACCTCTTAGCTCTAAATAAATATACATGGTCTTGTATTGTTTTGGGTCAAGAAAGAAAACCACAACATAAAGTGGGGGTTAAGATTTTGGTTGTAACGCTATTGAATAATGAAATTGAAATCTGGTCATACTCCGGGGACGTAGCCATATTGGTGAACCTTGTAATTCTTGTGTTGTGCGTTTGGTTTATTTTCTTTTAAATTTCTCGTTTCTTTGTTCTTCAATATATTGCCCCGTAGTTGCTGTGTTTCGTAACACTTGCATACTTTATTTTCTCTCTAAATCTTCACTCTTTCGAAAAGTTGGCTGGGAGCATTTCCGTAAATGCACTTTGACCCCTCGTATCATAGGCCGAGAGGCATTTGGACTGGCTGTAACATAGCCCATTAAAATGTCATTACTACTTTTCTATACCCAAAATTTTAAACCTAACCATATCATGACTTCTTTATTCCCCCACCCACTGACACACAAACAACCCACTTTCGCCCCTCCCCTGCCCCCCTCTCTTTCCCATTGGCCTGATCCCCTCTAATTCTCCAACTCCGCCTGCCTTGCCTCTTAATAGGAACCTACCCCCCTAACGCATCGTATACACAGTGTGTGCAGGTGTGGGTTTGGATGTGAGTAACGTGTTTGTATGCGACTGGGGGTGGGTTGGAGTGTACGCCTTTGTGGGCATCCGATGTGTATGGAAGGGGGGGGGGTATGCAATATGTGTACGTGCAATGTGGGTGTCTAGTGTGTGCGCGTGGCCGAACGAGCGCATGCGACGCGTGTAGTGGCTGAGGGGAGTGGGGGCAACCTTTATAGCCTATTTGCGAGTTGCTTTTAAGAGAGGAAAAGAAATAAAAGTGGTTCCTTTCCTTTTTTTTCTTTTTTTTTTAGTTTTTGAACTTTTTTGAGGAAAGAACCGAGAAGAAAGGGGAGAAAATTTTGGGTTTCTTGCTATTCAAATCTTTCCTTTCAAAATTGAGAAGAAACGGAGAAAAAGAAACTCTCATGAAAAAATATATTATCCTTGAAATAATGAAGACTACATTTTTAACAACTTTTAGGTCCTATAGAGTCTCTTACAAAAACTTATCATTTTCACATATAGACGAGTGATTGTGTTGGATATTAGAGCTAACTCATAGCTGATTGTTTTGCTTTGACATAAAATTAATTAAATTTGAATGTGTGGGTGTTTGTATTTAACTCATGGCTCATTTTGTATTTTCTTTTTGTGGCATTAACTCGTGATGTAAGACTCATTACATTAGTATGATATGAATTTTATATGATGTTCTTGATGACTAATTTGTTTTTTCATCAGAATCATGTTCTTTTTTATGATCTTACTTTTATAGTCTATGTTAGAATTATCACACTGTGATACAAGGATATATATGTAAGTCGGTGTCTTTATTTATTTATTTTTTCTGCTGAATTTACAAGGAAGAGAACAGAATGATAGTAGTTTATTTTCTCTTTTAAACTCACAACTAATAGTAGGTTTGACACTCTTTTTTTTCAGTTTTAAAAATTGAAAAAAAAAGAGCGATTGGTAACCATTTTTTTTTCAATTTAAAAAATCAGTTTTTAAACTGAAGAGTAAAAAAAAAACTCCAAAAACTGGTTTTTTTTTTTTTACTTTTGGTTTTTTTTTAGACCACCACCACCACCCTCCCACCGCCGGCAACCACCTCAGGCGACCACCGTCGGAGACTGCCAGCCACCGGCAGCCACCGCCGGAGACTGCCTGCAGCCACCACCGGCGACCACCGCGGGAGACTGCCGACAACCACCTCCGCCCGCCGGCGACCACCAGCAGCCACCTCCGGCTGTCGGCAGCCACCGACGGAGACTGTCGACAGTCACCTCCGGCAGCTGGCGACCACCGCTGGAGACTGCCGGCAGCCACCACCAGGCCGCCGGAGACCACCGCCAGAGACTGCCGGCAACCACCTCCTACTGCCGGCGACCACCAGCAGCCACCGCCGGAGACTGCCGGCAGCCACCTCCGGCCGCCGGCGACCACCACCAGAGACTGCCGGCAGCCACCACGGCCGTCGGCGACCACCGCGGAAGACTGCTGGCAACCACCTCCGTCCGCCGGCAGCCACCGCCGGAGACTGTCAACAGCCACCTCCGGTAACTGGCGACCACCGCCGGAGATTGCCGGCAACCACCTCCTGCCACCGGCGACCACCGGCAGCCACCGCCGGAGACTGCCGGCAGCCACCTCCGGCCGCAGGCCACCACCGCCGGTGACTGCCGGCAGCCACCTCCGGCCGTCGGCCACCACCTCCACCACCGTCGACCACCGCTACGCCCTATCACCGCCACCGCAAACTACAAAAAAAAAATCAAAATAAAAAGGGTTACCAAACCCCAAAAAAAAAACCTAAAAAAAAAGGGTTATCAAACACCACTTGTTTTTATAAAAAAAAATTAAACTACTCTTTAAAAAACTGCTCTTTAAAAATTAAAAACCAAAAAATTTTATTTGTCAAACGAACCCTAAAGATTCCCTTCTCTTCCCTTTTTTTTCTTTTCTCTTTTCCTAGAAGTCACAAACAGGCTAGTTTATGTGTTCGTACAGTGTGGGCGCGCGTGCGCGCGGGCGTATGCGTCTGCGTTTGTGCAAGTGACTATGGTTATGTGTGCAGGTGTTGGGGTGTGTTAATTCTGTGTTTTCCATTATTATTATGCGCGTGTGTGTACATGTCTATGTGTGTTAAGTGTGGGTGTACGTTTGCATGTGTTCTGTAGTGTGATGTTCTGTAGTGTGACAGTGTGCGACTGTTTGTGTTCTATGTGTGTGACTCTGATTATGTGTACTCAGTTTTCACGTGTGTGGGTCTTTGCGTTTTGATTGTGTTTTTTGAGTGCTTTTTTTTTGGGTGGGTGGGTGGGGGGGGGGGAGGTATTTTTGTTTTTAAAGGGTACCAAACAATTTCAGTCCAAGAACAGGGCTAAGGTGGCGTGCAAAATTTTAGGAACTAGACCTAGGTATAGTACAACTTGTTTAAGAAAAGGGGTCGAAATCATTCCCGGCCTATAACAATGGGGGCTAAAGTGCACAAAACACAGACAGGAGAAATGGAAAAAAGGGGTCAAACAGTTCAATTACTTCAAAGATCCCAACCTCTATTTTCTTGTTCTTTCTCCAAATCCGCCATCTAAAGGTTATGTCATGTTGGAAGCCGGGAAATGCAATCCAACAAAATGGCAAAGAATCGATGAAACGCAATGTGCATGCATGTTCTTCGACATATATATTGTAATTAATTAAGTAAAACAAATCGCTAGATATATAAATTTCAAAATAATCATCAACTGATGCTATACCCTTGGTATCTACAAATGTTTATCAGCTGCTAATGAAGTTTGGAGTACACTCGGATTCTGAAGGGGAAGAATCAGAGGAGAGCCCATTCAAAGGAGACCGAGCCTCTCTTTCTCTGCCACCCTTTCTCCTAATATCTTCAATCATCTGTTGCACCACACTCATCTTCGGTCGATCCCTAGGCGACTGAGCCAAGCAAAGCAATGCCACTTGCAGCAGTGCCACCATCTCTTCTTCCATCTCCTTGTACCTCAAAAGCTCATAATCAAACACTTCCCAAGTCCATTCTTCTTGCACTACCCTTCTTACCCACTTCACCAAACTCGCTCCTCCTTCACTTGTTGCCGCCTTTCCCGTCAAAATCTCCAGCAAAACCATCCCAAAGCTGTAAACATCGCACGTCTGAGAGAATTTTTTGCTCCGATGATTATTAGTACTGTCAGTGGTGTTGCCGTTGGGAGACAGTTCTGGAGCTTTGTAAGCATTGTTTGGTGACGCCGGAACTTGGAAGAGTTGGTGCAGACCAATGTCGGATATACAAGCATTTCCCAAGTGATCAACTATTATGCTTGATGATGTGAGATGTCCATGGAAGAGCTTCGACTTGTTGTGAGAATGGAGGAAAGCAACTCCTGCTGCTGAGCCTGAAGCTAATTTTAACCTTGTACTCCAATCTAATGGTGTTCTTCCCGGTCCACGATTCCCTACAAATTTGCAACCTTAAATTAGTATAAGAAGCTAATTAACACAGTAAAACTAATTGGAAGATTTAGCAGAGTCGTCATTGTTGTAGCTGAAATTAAGCTTTGAAATTAGCAACATTACCATGCAAGAGAGAGTGGAGGCTCCCATTGGGAAGGAAATCATAAACCAGGAGCAACTCATCCTTGGAAGAATAGTATGCTCTGAGGCACACCACATTACGGTGTCTCAGCCCACCAATCTCCTTCAGAAGCACATCAACCTCCTTCCTCTTCCTCCTCTCCCTCACCCTCTTCACCACCATCACATCGCCGCCGTCCATCGCCGCCGTGTAAGTGGTTCCCACACTCCCTTTCCCCAGCATCTCAGCCGAAGCCTTCAACAAGTCATCCACCTTGCCTAAACCCTTGTTACACCCCTCAAAACACACCATCATCTCATCCCCGCCACCCCGCTCTCTCACTACGTGCATAACGTTCTCCTTCTTTCCCTCTCTGTGCTTGTTCCTCCTCTTGAAACAGCAAGACGTGACTAGCATGACCATGGCCAACACTGCCACTACATCAACTATGATGATGGTCAGCACCACCTTATCACTCAAATTCCTCTTCTCCTTCCCACCTGAAAACCCAACTTGTACGGAATCACTCCCCACCCTCGGGTTTCCTGTCCCATTCAAACAATCAGACGGTAACGGCTTGCCGCATAGACGAGCGTTGCCTTGAAACGATGTCGTCCGGAACTTCGACAGCCAGTCGGGTATTTTACCTGCAAGTTTGTTGTAAGAAACATTGAAGTCTGAAACTGAATCTGAGGAAGACCCCTCTGAGTAGAGGGATCCCGTGAACGAGTTGAACTCGAGCCGGAGGGTAAGCAAGTGTGGAAGCTGAGTCAACTCGGAAACCGGGATGTCGCCGGAAAAATGGTTGTGGGACAGGTCGAGCCGGCTGAGGCGACGGAGACGGGTGATGCAGGCCGGGAATTTCCCGTCGAAGCGGTTGTGGGAGAGGTAGAGGTGGTTGAGGCGTGGCCAGGAGGAGAGGGCGGGTATGGGGGAGGAGAGGTGGTTGTGGTGGAGGCTGAGGTGGCGGAGGTGGGCGAGGCGAGTGAGGGGATGGATTGACCCGGTGAGGTTGAGGCTGTTGAGGACGAGCTTGATGACCCGATGATTAGATGAGTGGCAGGTGACACCGAGCCATGAACACGGGTCCATGGATGTGGAGTTTGACGACCAGGAAGAGAGAGAGTTTGTTGGGTCTGAGGAGAGCTTGAAGGCGAACAAGGTGGTGAAGTCAGTGTTGTTGCTATCAGCTGGGTCAGAGAGAGAAGTAGAGAAGAAGAAGAGAGAGAAGAGCATGAATAGTTTAGAGAGAGAAAGCTGGTTCAGCTTCACTGCCATTGATTTGGGGCTTACTGATGTCTGATTGTGAGAAAACAGGGGGACACAGAGGATCTAAAGACAGAAATCTGTGGTTTATATACAGGGGAAGGTTTTATTCCTGTGTGCATGTGGCTGAGCGCGTTAGTTTGATCTGGACCGTTTATCTGAGTGATTTTCCAGTTCTATTGATTTGTGATTGATATTGACTGTTTTGACTAAGTGGAGCCTACGCTGGTGCCCAAAGGTGGATTACAGTTAAGAAAGTTACCGTTTCGCGACCGTTACAAGTCGTAATAAGGACATTTGTTCGTTTTCTCCGTAAATGATAATGTTTGCAATGATCTAATTGTGTCTTTTGGAGGTTCCAATGGGATTATTTTGTCACTTAAAACCGTTTGTTGTTACAAAGGAATGATTAATTACTCACTAAAGAAATGATAAATTTATTCAAATAACTTCAATATCTCTGTACTACGAAAAGAATTAAAGTAAATTGAGGTCCATCAAAAGGCATCTATACTGACTTTTTCTCAACTAGTAGCGGAACGATGATTGGTAAAATTTAGCTCTAAATTGGGAGTTCCTGTCACGTTAGAGGTGGTTAGGGATGACAATGAGACCCGCAACCGGCGGATCCCCGCCCTGCCCCGCTCCTACATGAGCGGATCTTTTTGACTTTGACCGGGCCACGGGGCGAGTATTGTTTTTTTTTTTTTTAAAATTCGTAGCGGGTTAGGAGCGGGTATGGTATTTAGTCCGAACCGCCCCGCGACCCGCTTCTGCCCCAGTATTTAACCCTACTCATCTTTAATCCTAGCCGTCCTTCTCACACCTATATAATATGTCCTTACTCCTTATCATCCCCATTCCCCAACCCTAATTCCCAATCAATCTCTCACTCTCTGCCGACAACAAAGGTCTCACACTCTCACTCTCTGCCGACAACAAAGGTGCTGCGGCGCCGCACCAACCTAATTTTCATCTGCCGACAAAGGTGCTGCGCCGCTGTCGCGCCTCCTTCTCTCCCGACCTCTCCTTTGCACAGTCCCGCGCGCAGCACTCACGCCGTAGAAGTTCACTCCGCCATCGCCGCTGATGTCAAACTTGGCCACCGTCACTGTCGACACAGTCTGGGCCGAGGCGCATTCTTCGGACCCAGTGCCACAATCGTCGGTGAGGCAGTTGAACTGACCAATGAGGCCGTAGGAGCAGAGGGTGCGAGCCCAGAGCTGACCAAACCATGAGGGAGGGATCAAAAGGGAAGCTGACTCGCCCGGTTCAAGCATGACAATGGTGGTGGTGAGGGCGGCGTCCCATGGCCTGAAACCACCGCTGGCCAAACAGTGTAGGTGCACTCGTTTGCGAGGTTCAAACTCGTTGAGTATACGCCTGCTGCACAAAGACAGAAAGATGGGTCAAAAACTCAATTGAGACAAAGCGATCATGGCATCGCGGGGGTGGTGGTGCTACTGTATTGCGTGTTGAGCAAAGGCGAAATTGACGACGACGACTACGATTGTAGTGATCTATAATGGCCAGTACGGATCGGGTTGGGTTGGGGTCGGACTACCAGGAAGACCATCGGATCGGGGATGGTATCATCTGTAAACCCGATGGCGGGGCGGAGTCGCTTGTTTGGTGTGGCAGGGCGGGTGCGGATTTTATGAAACCCGCATCTGACCCGCCCCATTGCCATCCCTAGAGGTGGTGACAGGTTCTGGGGCCATCACAGAAAATTAAACCCGTCACGCATTGAGATTAGAAAAACGTCCAACTCATTTATACTTGGGTTCCGTTTTTTCTCTAAGTGAGTTGGTTGGTAAATTATGAAGGTTGTCACCGCCTAATGATGCGGACTAAATCGGCATTCACAAACTACCAAGTCTCTGGCCATTTTTGGGAACTTAAGATCTGGGTATATTGTTTTTGGGCTAATCAAATGTTTGATGGTACCAAAAGCGTATGACGTAAATTGAAACACCGTCTTCCTGTAGTATGCCGTACGTTCACTAGTGCACAACTTCTTAGTGTAACAGGGTGAGTTTCGGATGAGATTATAAACCTCCTCTCTAATTTTAGTGGTATTTGGTATCCTTTTTGTCCTGAAGCAAGTGATGGCTTCACGCCCAAGTGTCTTTGGAGTTCCATTTTCCGGTAGTTGGGGGTCAAAACTTGACCACTGATTCATCCTTAAATGCTGTACTAACACTGACAGTACTGTCCTAACTATAAAGGTTGGAGGACTTGGCTTTAAAGTCAAGAATCTCCCCGTTTGGTGGGCGCTTTCGTATGTTTAGATAATTGCAAGTACATCATTTTGTTTATGGTAATTTGATCGTAAAAAGATATTTATAATAATAATTAATAATCACTAAATAAAATTAATAAATATTTTTAGTGATAATTTTTAACAACAGATTTTTTGGAAATAGTTTTTGCCGCCTACTAGGATTGTTTGAATATGCCTACACCCATTTTTTTTAACGATAATTAATAGTTACATAAAATTTCAATGACATCTAATTGTTGCTAAATATATTTAGTGTTTTCTTACTAACACTCTTAGGAACAGTACTTACCAGTATTTTTTTTCGGTGTCACTAATAAAAGTCACAAAAATTATTTAAAGACAATTAACTGAAGCCATATGGAGAATCATAGGTATCTTTCTACAATCCGGATAGCAGTCAATTTTTTATTATTAGTATTTTTTTATATAAAGCCACTAACATGTTTAACGAGCAATAACTGTCATTCTATCAAGAGTTATAGCTATCTTTCTGTAATCGGGAGAGCGTAAGGAATTTTTAAATGAAACGAAATTTTGGTGTCCCAGTCCCACTCCCATTTCCTTACTAGACATGAAAGAGTTGGTGTTCTTCAGTGCTGAAATGTAGCCGTTAGGGTAAGAGCATTGATGAAATCCAGCTGTTTAGGCAGAGAAGGGTGGTGAATACTTGTGAAGGGCAACGCTTTCAGGAGCCTAATGTGTATATATGATGCGTATATTGAAAATGTGAACTTTAATTTCTTCATTCATGAAGGGGGCTGGCCCAAGACAGGGACTCTCCAGCACACCCCTAAGTGGATATACATATTTGTTTGGTCTGACCCTTGGCCAATATTTGTACGTTTCTAAACACATTAAAGCTGCCAATTTGATGTTACAATGCACCCTTAAGAGCTTATTTTGCTGTCAACACAATTTTATGCTTGGAATATCTGAATGCCATCTGTTATTCTATTCCATCTTTATCTTTTGTATTCTACTTTTGTCGCTATATTTTGAAAGAGCGGCACTAAGAAGCATTATAAAGTGTCGCTCAATCTCTTTATCACAAAAAAGGAGTTCGTAGTGTGTAGAATGATATGCCTGCCATAAGACATTTTAGAAGTGAAGTTTCACAATTCTTCTTTGCCACGCGCATTCCGTGTTTCTACCTTGTCAACTATTTACATAACTTGAAATAGCACGATGTGTACCAATCTACCTAAACCACATATCTAGTGTGCCTTCCGTTTATATGGAGATAGTTTCTCACTACTACGATCTATAGATCCAAAACTATATAACACGTCATGAATCACACTGTTAGCAACATTGCTCGTTTTAATGGAGCCAATCATTCTTTCTTCTTCATAAAACGTAAAAAGTAGAGTGCGAGAAACAGTAAAAATTTCTTGTAGGTAAAAGTAAATTGAAACATTAAAAGACGAGTATTCGTATTTTGTTAAGGCGTTGGCCAGAAAAATAAAGAGGAAGGAAAGAACGGATCTTAAATAGATTATTATATATTTTTAAAACAAGTTTTAGTACTTTAGCGGATAAAAAGTGAAAATAGCGAGTCATATTCTTTTCTTTAATTTGATTTCTATCTAAAGTTCACATAATCTCATCTTTAGTTTCTCTATTTAGTCCCGCCAAAAAATGAGAACTTTTGGTCTCACACATTATTATCCTCGTACCTTTCACCTAGGGGTGCAACTTAGGCGGGTTAGACGGACCCATGAGTTAGATCATGACCAGCCTACTCTCCAAAAGTCATTTTCATGTCTAGCCCCAACCCATCTATAGGCTAAATAATATGTGTCCATGCTAAGCCCATCAAAATTTTGGTGGACACGGGTTGTCCATGGTTATGAATTACTTTTTTAAAAAAAAATAATTTCGAAACATATCATTAACCATCAAACTCTATAATTTATTCATGATAATGAAAAAACGTACATTAAAGTCTCAAAATGAACTTAAATATAAGCATGAAAACAAATATTTGGGATAAAATGAGAGAAAAAAATATAAGGATCTTTAATTCTATAATAAGAAATAAAGTAAAAAAGTAAAGTCATCAAAGATCTCTAAACATGAACAAAAAGTGAGAACCGTCACTCAACCTAGTTCAGAAAAATAAGACAAGAATATGAGCATACATTTGACTTTGAGGTTTTGATTTTGTCAACGTGGGGGTTGAGAATTCAGAAAATGCAAAAAAAAAAATTTGTATTCTATTAGGTTAATGGTTTGACGGTTGAGATTGCATATACTTATGTGATCCACGATTTCTAATGACTAAAGAAAAAAATAAATATATTGTAACATGAACACACACGCACACACTTAATATATTATAATTTATATTATATAATAGTTAGACGAGTTAATTTTCTTACGGGCTGGACGGGTTTGTAGAAACCTTTGCCCATGTCTAGCTCATATTTTTTACGGATCCAAAATTTTGAGCCCGCATCCACTATGGTCACTACAAAAGTAAGTCCATGCCCATATTTTTGCTGGTTGACATGGTTGTCCATGGGTTGCCCGGTCCAAGTTGCACCCTTACTTTCACCCTTCAGACTTTTTGTCCCGATCATTTTTTTTTTTTACAATGAGATGAGAAGACAGGGAAAAAGCACTTTCACATCCTTACTTTTCTATTGAAACACAAAATGCTAAAAAAAAAGAGGAGAAACCAAAACAAAACATATAATAAACATCTTTTTCTAAGACGAGAAGAATTAATTAAGCTGAGTTTTATTACCAAATAACACGAACTATACATGCATACATATCACTTGCAAGTCTCTAACGCAAATCTAACACACACACACACAGACAGATGCATATGAGATAAAGACGTCCTATCATTGGTTACTAGTTTTGATTCATGCGTTACACATGGGTGCATTACATTATAAGTAGTAACATACTAAATCATGAATGGATTTTCACCAACAACCGTCTTAAAGCATCTTTTTTAGCAACAACCAACAAAGAAGGAAAAAATGTATGAGAAAGTGCAATTACTAGTAATTATCAAACACTTGATGATAGCGTTGTAATATTGCTCTTAAACTATTATACAAAAAAAGCACCGCAATATTGATTAATTCCTTAAAGAAGTATGTTATTTTTTCTTTTCACAATTTTAGTAACATGAAAAGTGATAATCTAACTTTTTAAACATGTAAATTCCTCTACGACAAATAAGAGAAAAAAAAAAGGTGTCAAGAGAGAGAGAGAAATAGAGATGGTGGCCAGCTCATGAAGGTTGGGGCGGAGATGAGTAACAGTGGGTATGATGGTGGCCGGCGCAGGAAGGTTGGGGTGGTGGTGGGTTGCTAGGGCCTGCGACAGAGAAATGCAGAGGAAAGGAAAAAAGGGGAGGGAAGAGAGAGAGAGAGAGAGAGAGAGAATGAAAAAAAAGACTATATTTGTTTTATCAAAACTACATCATTTTAGTCGTTAGCCTCAAACAAGTTGTGTGAGGCTAACCTTATATTCGCTTTTTTCATATATATATATATATATATATATATATATATATATATATATATATAGAGAGAGAGAGAGAGAGAGAGAGAGAGAGAGAATGTTGCTTTATCATAGCATACTAGTTTTGACTTCGTACGTTGTATACGGGTGCACTACACTACAATTACTAAAATACTAAACCAGGTAAGGAGAGTCTCTTTTCACCTGATATTCATCGCTAAAAAGTTAACAATTATCTTTAAAATATGTTTTTAGCAACAAAAAAAGGTAAAAAAATACATGAGAGGCGCAAATAGTAGTAATTCTCAACTAATTGATAAGAGTGTTGTCATATTTCTCTTAAACCAGTGTACAAAGAAGCACACAAAATGTTGATTAACCTTTTCAAGAAATATGAGGCTTTTTCTTTTCAAAATTTAATTAATATGAAAACTGATGATCTAAGTTTTTAAATGGATAGATTCCCATATGACAAATAAGAGAAAAAGAGGTGTAGAGAGTGAAAGAGACCACACTTCCAAGAGGAGAGGAGAAAAAGAGAATTACTAATTGAATGATCAAATTTAAGAATAAAATTGCAAACAAGTTAATTTACTGTTTGGTTTATAAAACAAATCGTATACTCAGATTGCAAGAAAACTTGAAGTATTATAAATCGTATATGAAAAGAAAAATGCTAAAATGTTGGAAATATTACCCTAGTTTGGAACCAATTATTTTTGGATTTGGATTTCAAATTCATAATGGATTTAGAATTCAATTCACTTTTTTGTTTTGGAACAATAGAAAATTCAAATCACATAATTTTTATTTTGTGTTTGGAAGACAAAACGTAAAATAATCATTTTTTTAGATAATTATATCCTTGACTTACAAAACAAACTATGGTAAGTGATTTTACGTGTGCTCATGGTATTAGATGGTGGTGGTGGTGGTGGTGGCACCATATGGTGCAAAGGCATTGACATTGGAAGTGGTGGGATGGCTAAGTGATGGTAACGATGGTAGTGATAATATTGAGGTGTAACTAGTGGTAAGGATGGTGACAGAAGCAACGATGGTGGCCGTGTTGTGTGGCGTCAGTACTATGATGTCCTTTAGCATCTACGACAGCCGACAACAACATTAGTGGTGGTCGAGGTGGTGGGGCAGTCTAGTAATGGTACCAGTAGTAGTGGTGCTAATGGTACCAAGGCAAAACTAGTGAGAGTGTTGGTAAGATAAGTTACGACGATGGTGGCATAGACGATAGTGGTAATGGTGTTGTGACATTGACGGTGGTGGTGTGGCATATAGCTGTAATAGTGGGTGGTCTAGTAATTGTAAGGATGATAATGGTAGTGGTGGTGGTGGTAACCATGTGTCATTAGTGGTATGTTGGCAATAGTAGTCATGGTGATAGCAATAGAGAAGCTGGTGATGATTGTGACAGAGTTGATAGAGTTGCATTAGTTATAATAGTAGTGACAACGGTAGTGGTATCATTGATGGTTGTAATAGTGGTAGTAGTGGTTTGGCGGTAAGAGCGACAATGGCAATCTATTGAATAATGGTGCTCATGGTGATGATGTAACACACTTGATAATGGACGTGACGGTGGTGGTTGTGGTGCTGTCATGTCATGTGGCAGTTATGATGGTATAGCAATTATGATGGGTGTAACCATCCAGTGGTGGTGAGAATGACGGTCCATTGGTGGTGGTAGTGAAGGTAACTGGTGGCGGAGCGAGAAACTATTCATGAGGTGGGCACTTAAAAGGAGAAAAAAAATCTAAGCCTAAATATTGTGACAATGTATTAACTTAACAAACAGACAACTCAAACCACCGTAGGTCAAAAGGGCGTGAGTGAATAACCCATAATTTTATGAGTAGCAAATTCATACATTCACTTCCGACCCCTGGTAAATCCAAGGACATATTAACCCAAAAATTTGTGTCTTAATTTAATTCCAAATTACAATAACTACACTTTACTAGATCTAAATAGACTTCCTAATTTTTGTTTCCCACTTTTTGTCGAATACATGATCAGTCTACATGTATGAAAATAAAAAAATAAAGAGACAATCTTATATTCCATAATAAGTTATTTACACAAAACACAGAAGCCATTACCTAACATGACAGTGATATTAAGAGAACAAATATTGAGATGACTACAGAGACAAAAATTGGAGTTGCGTTTATTACAACAAACTATAGTATAAAGGCCGTCTAGGACATTACTTGAGTGCCATTCTTTTTATGCATCTTTTTATGTGAGCTCCTAATTGAAGTGTAATTTATCAAGGTGTCGTATTTTTTAGGCGTTTTAGTAAACATCACATGGGCATTTTTCCAGTATAATGTTCTTTTTTTGTGTTCATTTACCGTTGCATCATATGTTATGCCATGATTAAAACATGAAGCTCTTTCTGAAAATCTTGACCATTAATTCAATTAATGTGTGAATCAACATTCAAATCCATCCGTAAAACAACCCTGAACTACCACCTCAAACCATCAATCGCCACTTGTTCCTCCCCCTCTCTCTCTCTCTCTCTCTGTCTCTCTTGCCCTCCCTCCCTCCCTCCCCCTCCTCCCTGCACCTTTCTGGATTAGACAAGAAAGGAAATTCATTTCCGAATCACACAAAAGGCAGGGAATCCCACTTTCCACAGTTCTAATGAACCAAGGTCACATCGACCACCATATCCATATCATTGTACCTTATCTTCTTCCTTCCACCTTCATTTCGGATTTGGAGGTTTCATCCATTTCAGCAGCAAGGGCACAATTTCTGATGTACCCTAAACGGGGGAGAAGAAGGCAGTCGGTGGGCACATGCCCCCGTGCCCCCCGCTGCCTTCGTTACTGATGGTAACTTAATGATGGCAATAATGGTGGCGGCAATGGTGGTGGTGATAAAAGTGATGTTGTGGCAGTGGCAATGAAGACGAGACTGATGGATTCATTGATTGTAGAGATTCAGGAAGGATAAAATTGGTAAATAATTGTTTGGTTCAAGTAAATTCAAATCCCATAAAATCGGATCATTTTTCATCGGATTTCACACTACAGAGATAAATCCGGTCAAATCCCATGAAATCCAGTTTCAATTCCACTTTTTGATCTTCCAAGCAACAATTAGTATTTGGAATGAAATTTTATCACTTTCATGATTTTCAAACACGCTTAGGTATTAGTTCACAACTGGAATATGAGGCCTTCTAATTGAAATAAAACAAGGGGTATTTGCAAGTGGTAGTGTATTCTGACTAAACTTTGAGAGTGAAGTAAAGACAAATGAAGTATGCATGTCCAAAAAAATAGATAAAAAGAAGATATGTGAGGTGATGACATAATTCGTCTATGTTAGAGAGAGGGACAGAGAGGGAGGGGGGTTAGAAATTCAAATCAAATTGAATAGGTGTGAGAGAGAGAAAAAAAGGGAATCCAAATCATAGTTAAAATGGGAGTAAATCAGAAATGATTTCAAAAAGTCTAAATTAAAAAAATTACATGGGGAGCTAATAGAGTGTACAAGTAAGCGCCGACTGCATAACATTCTTTCAGCTCAGCTACACTGTGTATACGTTAGATTTGGACGTTTTCTCCTGTTTCCATGTGAGCATAACTAATTTCTATCATCTATAACTTCCCATTAATAAGATTCAATTTTTAAATCACATATACTTGGTTTTTTTAGTTTAAACTGTTCCGATCTAAAAAAATTTCACTACGATAATTTTACCCTCCCATTTTCATCCTTCCATAAAACTTCAGCTAAATCATTTCCTAAATTAGGCTTTATCCTATAAATAATTGCAACTGATAGAGTCATAATCTAGATGTCAGTCCACGTTATTGTTCATTTGATCACATCAAATTGCTTTAGTTTAGCCAGCATGGACAAATTTTCCTATAGGTCTCAATTAATGAACACTAATCATAAAAATTTAACCGCATTTCAAATTACTTCCTTATTCAGAGTTTAAAAATCCCTTAAGTCTCCCGTATGATTAATAATCAACGGAAAGCCTAATTTCCCCTTTTTCTCTCTTAAACACGTATTTGATAACTATCTTACCCAACCAACGGCGCACAAATTGACAAATTTTTAATTGTTGTCTAACACTACGTAAGCTGATGATATGATGGCAAACAACCACTGAATATTTTCTCAGAAAGAAGAGGCAATAAATAAGCTTTAAAGAATGATTTCATGTACTCACCTAAAAGTTACACAAATTTTGAAAAAAAGAAGAGATACAAATGGTTGGATTGCCAATATACATGGGCTCCTAAATATCATAAAGAGTTACTGAACTTATGGGCATTCACCGATAACAATAACATCATGAAAATGCCTCCGTCCTTCCAAGACCTTGTCCTCACGGTTGGAAAGCAGGAAATGAGCTTGGAGAGAATATGATGCAGCACTGAAAGTGGAGGACAAAAAATATGGAATCATGTCACCCACGGCCCATTTTGTTCACACCCCCCCCCCCCCCCCCCCGCGCGGAATTCAGGGATCCACACACAAGAAATTGACGTGCCAACAAGAATGTCTCTGGCCCGATCGCTATACAAAGCAAGAACGGATTGACGATTGCAAAGTGGAAAGTGGTGGTGGTTATCGGGATCGGCCTGTGTGTTTTCTGATTGTTGGGGTGGGGGGGGGGGGGGACGACGGCTATGTAAGTTATGGAGTTTATTGGCTTTCGTATTTTGCATTTGTTTTATATTATTTACTTTTATTATGGTAATCTAGTAGGACACTTGCCCCACCGACTGATCATCTTACTTAGTTGACAATTTTTTAGTGGTAGTCTAAGAGCTCGATTGGGATTGATTAAAAATAGCAGATTCTGCTTGAATCTTAATCAGTTTTCAAAATCTGATTTAATCAGAATCAGTTTGATGTTTGGCAAAAGTAGTTGTAAATTAGATTAAATCTATAAAAAGTGTTTGGATAAAAAATATTTAAATCAGTTTCACTATGACAAAATGACCATATAAGACACTCAATAAATAATTTTCTAATATCCAAGCAATGTTAACATAACTTTTATTCGTAAAGAACTATAATGCCCAAATAAATTATGAAAATAACTATTTTCACGCACCTACAAAAGTTGTTACTTTTTATTTTAAATTAAAAATGCAAACTATCTCTCGTTATTGCTTATAGTATGATAACATCCCCGAATTACAAATAAAGTTTATCTTAAGCAAAAAAAAATATCTAGAAGAAAATATTACAATGCGAGAAGATAGAAGAACTTACAGAAATTGGTGTGGAGGAATTGAAGAGGGCGGCTATATCCCTCTTTGTTAGCCGTAGGAGAAGATTAGCAATAGGAGAGATAATCTCCAAAAATTATCTAATTAATTAAGAGGTATGAGATGTCTTTTTGTGAAAAAACTTGGGGATAAAATGGTAAATTAAAAGATCAAATCTGATTATGGAAAAGTGATTATTCTATAATCCTCACTTTTGAGGATTATAGATTAAATTAGTTTTTAACTTTTTGAAGATGGATTAAATCTCTTAATCTCTATCGTCAAACACTCACAAACCTGATTTAATCTAAATTAAATCAGGTTTGACCAAGATTTAATCAATTCCAAACACCCTCTAATACCACGTAAGCCGATGACGTAACCACTGAATATTTGCATTCCAACTATTTGGGTTTACTTGAATCTGGTTATAACCACTTCTTGCATTCATGTTGAATAAAAATCTTAAGCAAATAATTGTAAAGATTGTGGAAAGCAAATAAAAATTGACAGTGATAACATTCAGTTTTCAGTCCAACTGATTTGTGAGTTTTTTTTTTTTGAATTCT
Source organism: Escallonia herrerae (assembly GCA_033070095.1). Classification (NCBI taxonomy): domain Eukaryota; kingdom Viridiplantae; phylum Streptophyta; class Magnoliopsida; order Escalloniales; family Escalloniaceae; genus Escallonia; species Escallonia herrerae. The sequence goes on along the minus strand of JAVXUP010000482.1, from coordinate 267,807 downwards.
GAAAATGTTATTTATTCAAGAGCTTGAAAATCATCCAAGGTTTGTATATTAAATCTACTCTTATATTAGCATTAACAAAAGTATTCAAGATTTACAGAGGAGCTTTACTAAATACATTAACTATGTGTTCATCTATGTTCGCATGATGGTTTGTACTTGTTAAATGAAAGAAAAGTCAAAGGACATTTGAAAGAGAGATAAATGGAGGTCGGTTTGTGACTAGAGAAGATGTTTAGGGATGGAAGCTGCCCATTCTTATTGGTGACAACAGCGATGGTGGTTCCCGTGAAAATAAATCGGCGACAGCCGCGATGTTGGGTCTTGTGAAAATGATAGAGAGATGGGAGGGCAATGAGAACGATGAGAAATTAATATATATTAGATTGAAAAACAATGGGCGAGATCTTCACAAAGTTGAATATATTTTGATTTTAATGTTTTTGTTTCACAAGGTTGACCATGGTTAAGGTTTGTTATCAATTTAGATACTTGTCCCACTAAATGATCATCTTACCTAGTTGATAAATTTTTAGGAGTAGTCTAACACCACGTAAGCTGATGATGTGATGATAGAGAATCATTGAATATTTTCTCTTTCTAGACATCAATTCTAGAGAAAAAAAATATATTCTTGCCTAATGTCATAATCACAAAAGTTTTTACTCATATTTATTTCCCTTCATTTATATTTTTATTTATTTTCATTGTAGACTATTAGTGTCTTTTTTAGGTAAAATTTTCAGGTGACAATCAAATCACTCTTCTGGCATGTCCCATTGTTTTAATGATTTGTAAAAGGTGAAATAAGTGTAACCCTTGCAATGATAGTCATAGAAATGTCAAAAGGGCCGGGCTGCCCGCGGACCGGCCCAACCTGGTCCTAAATTGGCCCAGGCTGGCCCGGCCCTAACCATGAATAGTGCCAGCCCTAACCCTTAGGGCCTTAGGCCAGGGCTAGGGCCAGGCCTAATTTTTACAAAATTTTATCCGGCCCGACTCTGGCTCTTTTTGGCCCAGTTTCTAGCCCTTTTCAGGCCCATTTTCTGGCCCTATTTTGTTGTTGTTGTTGTTGTGTTGCATATATTGCTCCATGAATTGTATTAATGGACGGTGTCGCAACAAGTGGGCCCAAATCTTGGGGTTGTGGCAATTATTCCATCGAACGTACTCCCCACTTTTTCCTATCCAAAAGCAGCCCTTTGTCTTTGTGTTTTCACATCGAGAATTATTTGCAGATGAAGAGATGTCAAAGGGGCTTCTTACTTCCCAGACAGATCCTCCTATATATATATATATATATATATATATATATATATATATATATATATATATATATATATATATATATATATATATATATATATATATATATATTCCTAGTATTATGGGAATGCTGATTTCAACATGTTACGATTTTTGGCACTCTTGTTTGTTATTAAGAAATTTATATTTTGTTGCTAATGTACTTTTTAACGAAAGAAGTGAGGGTATGGAACAAGGCATGAAAATAAATAATATTAAGAATTATGGTCAAGCTACATGCTAAAGTGTATCAAAATTTACAGGATGAACTACTGGTGTAGAAGATGAATCACAATATACATTTACAGATATTTTCAGAGGATGCTAACAGCAGACTGCTTGATCTAAACATGGGAGAAGCTGATAGCATACTCTCATTTTTGGAGATACTACGAAATAAAAAATCAGTGAGATGAAAATAAGAGGAATTGTCAAGAGATAATGTAAAATGCTAGATAAGATAAAGTAGGAGTAGGTGGATTAGATGAAAATGCTTAACTAATCAACTATTAATCATTCTTATTTTCAAAAAATTACAAGCAGTCGATCCTAGGCCCGCGTAAAAGGATGAGAGCCTATCAAAAAATTTATTTCGTATGTTTAATATTTTCGCAATACAAAATAGGATATAAAAAAAAATAGGCCCGGGCCCTGCCCTAGGCCCAGCCCTAAAATTAGGGCCTACGGCTTGGGCTTGGATTTCCCAGTTTTGGGCATGGCCTGATTTCCCAAGCCCGAAGCCCTATTTGGCCAAGCCCTTTTTCTATTCCTCTGGGCCGGCATAAGCCTGGCCCTTTGACACCTCTAAACAGCCGTAACATGAAACATAATTTAGTGAGATTGCTGAAAATTGTAATTTGATTACGAAAAAGAAGTTGCTGCATGACAATATAAGGAAATAAGTAATGGAGTGAAGTTTGACAACAAAAATCTGTGGACAGCGACCCTCGTGATGCCCTCATGAAATCAACAAGTTCAGCGGAGGCAATCCTTCGCAAGGATACTTGCAAAAGCACGAATTAAACGCAGCATGGATGCCAACAGCAATCGCTCCGAACTTAGTCTTGCAGTTCTTATCGCATTTTGGTGTCCAGTCATTGATATGGCCCGTGAGGGATGTTACGCAAGTTTTTTCAGTTGCCATCACCGGGGTCTTGTCTATACAAAATACAAGATACATAATGCACAATTTGAAATTTAGTCAACATACACATTCAAGTTAACAAAACTAAGTTGAAAACGTTAATATTTCTTCTATAAAACTAAAACTTAAGGAGCTAGACACTTTTGGTTTTTTGGTACAGAAAATAAATCTATTGTTTAACTGAAAGCTAAGCAAAAGACCTAGTTGGTATGCATATAACGAGAACGCAGACAAGAAAATTCCAGTAACTGCTCCCCAAGTAAATGAACTTTCTCGTTTACAATCAGACAGCATCAGCCTTTACTAACACCGACTATAACACAAAACGGGCAAATTAAATCACCTAATAGCCATCTAAATAAACATACAAAAAGCAAGGGTGATATAAGCAATCTAAACAAATAGCATTTGATGCCAAAATGTCCGATGAAGAATGGATCTAACAAGGTGAAACAAACCCCATTTAAGAACAACAAGAAGAGATGGACTCACGGTGACATTAAAGTACATAGATTTAAGTCCTTTTATATTCAAACCTCGGAATCTCACTGTGTTCTTGTTTTACTAGCCATTATCAAGAACGAAATACCACTTATGATGAAGATTGGTTACCTGCAACAGTGTTGCTGCTAGAATATTGATCGGGATCCACGGCTAGGAAATGGACCTGCAAAATAGAACACGGAGTGACCACCGGAGATGTTCCGGTGGAGGCGGCTCCGATGCTAAAGTCAAAACGTCGCTACTAGGGTAGAGCTCTGAATAGCGTAAAAATGCACTGGGTGCTTGTGTGTGAACTTGTCTGTGTACCTGAGGATTTTCCCATTATGTAGGCCATTTCCAGACTCCTCTCTCCTTTAGGATTCTTTTCTCGCTGGTCCCTCACGTATTAGAGTCCTACTAGGACTTATCCTTTTAGCAGTTGAGTCCTAAATGGATTCTATCACCTCTCTCAGACTCTGTCCCTATACAGATTCCTCAGTTCCGCTCAAAGTCATCCATGCCACGTGTCATAAGTTGGTTAGGGGATATTTTAGCTATATCATAATGCCCCCTGCCTTTGACGGTTCGCTTGAGTGAACAGTTAAAGGCACATGTGTAACAACTGACCGAAGGCAGTTCAGCTGTGAATTATCCAGGTTTGTCATTCAGCGGACCATTTTAGAATTCCGCACTCAGAAGCATGTGCTAGGGAGGTCTATTCGGGAGCTCTGGTCGGACATCCTGGTCGGAAGGTCTGGTCGGACATCCTGGTCGGGAGGTCTGGTCAGACTTCTTGGTCGGGAGGTCTGGTCGGGACCTCTGGTTGGACATCCTGCTCGGGACCTCTGGTCGGTCATCCTGCTCGGGAGGTCTGGGCGGGACCTCTTGGTCGGGAGGTCTGGTCGGACATCCTGGTCGGGAGGTCTGGTCGATCATCCTGCTCGGGACCTCTGGTCAGACGTCATGCTCGGGACCTCTGGTCGGGCGTCCTGCTCGGGACCTCTGGTCGGTCATCCTGCTCGGGACCTCTGGTCGGTCATCCTGCTTGGGACCTCTGGTCGGGCGTCCTGGTCGGGACCTCTGGTCAGACGTCCTGCTCGGGACCTCTAGTCGGTCGTCCTGGTCGGGACCTCTGGTCGGACGTCCTGGTCAGGAGGTCTGGTCGGACGTCCTGGTCAGGAGGTCTGGTCGGACGTCCTGGTCCTGACATCTAGTCGGACGTCCCGGTCGGGACCTCTGGTCGGACCTCCCGGTCTGGACCTCTGGTCGGACGTCACGGTCGGGACCTCTGGTCGGACGTCCTGGTCGGGACCTCTTATCTGACGCCCTGGTCGGGACCTCTTGTCGGACGTCCTGGTCGGGAACTCTTGTCGGACGTCCAGGTCGGGACATCTCTCCTGTGATCCTGCTCGGGGGATCTGGGCGGGACCTCTGGTTTGACGTCCCGGTCGAATATCATTGGTTATGTACCCTTGCTCGGGAGTGGATCAGTTTTTTGTCTTGCCACGTGTCAGGGAACCATGAAGGCGTCTTGAATGTTGAGGCGATTACATTTTGAATTTCAAATTTTAATGCTCCGGGAATCCCGAACGACACGTGTCTTAAATGTTGCCGCCTTCGTAGGGGCGGTTATTCCAACACTCTTCTATATATTTGGACTCCTCTCCTCATTTGCCCCCTGCTACTCACTCTCACTCTGTTCGGCTCATCTGTTAACAAGTAAGTTTCTCTTCTTTTCTTCCTGTTCGGCACATATCTATTTCCTTTTCATAGCTCTCCACACCATAGCTTCTGTTAGAATATGTCTTCAGCCACTTCGAGTAGTTCTTCATCGCCCTCCAGTAGTTCCACAGAGAACAATTTAGAGAGTGATTCTGAAAGTAGATCTTCACAAGTAGGTACCTCAACTTTTAGGAGCCAAGTAGGAACTTCTACTCCCCAAACCAGCACTTCGTTTCGCCATAGAGATGCCCTTGGGGAAATCAAGGATGAAGCCGAGAGTAAATTTGATGAAGACACTTGGTTCACCGCAGATGAGAAGAGGAACAAGATGACTAAAGAAAGCATAGTCGAGCTTTTGAAAGAGTATCCTTTGCCTCCTCCCTTTTCTGCTCGGGTACCTGCACTCCAAGAGCCTGCCAACTATGGTACGAACTTGGAAACGAGTGTCTACGAAGGTCAGATTAGATCTGGCTATAGGGTTCCCATGCACCCCTTTGTTGTTGCCTTTTTCAACCACTATAAAATGGCGCCAGGTCAACTTATGCCCAACGGATGGAGAAAACTAGTTGGCTTGATCTATCTCGTGCAGACCTCAGGGTCTCCAGTGACTGTTGATGATTTCATGAGATTATACCTTGAAGTATGCTTTATAAAGAGTGTGGCCAAAGGTGATGATTGGTATTATATTCACAACCGAATCAGAGTGATAAAGGGAGGTCCCAAGTCCAACAAAGGCTGGCACTCCCGATACTTCTTCATTCAGAGGCCAAGCGGCAAATGGGAGTTCCCAAGAAAGTGGAACGGTTTCTGTAAATATTTTGAAAAGGATGGGTTCTTATCTCCCAATGCTGTGACAAAGAAACTGCTTGATCACATAAAGAGGAGGGGTGTTCTCAATATTGATGAGCCCCTTACAGATCAAGAGATGTGGCATGCGAGGCTCATTCCTCCTGCCTCCGCCATGCCTGTTTCTCCAACTCCTGTTCTAGAACCTCGAATTATTTCGAAGCCTAAGGCTCAGGACCCGACGATAGATACGTCGTCTTCTAGGACCCCAAGTTTAGGTAGAGTCTAAAGCCATGTTTATGTATTCATTTCCTAAGTAATTGTAAACATGTTCCTTAACCCTTTTCTTTTTACAGAAATGGCTGGCAAAGGAGGAGGTGCAAAAGGTGACTTTTTGGGTCTGCTGTAAAAGGCTTCGAAGGGGAAAAGGAAAGAGAGCACAGGGGAAGGTTCTTCCCCTTTGTAAAAAGGCTTCGCGCTCCAACTCCTCCAGTACCCCCGCTGGTGGTTGAGGATCTTCCCATCGAGAAGGATCCCATTTTCCGTCCCAGATGGACCATAAAGAGGGGCGACTCGGGAATGCCCCATTCGCATGTCTCTGCTCAACACTTAGCTCACGGGGTGTTGCCAAGTGATAAACTAATCTTGGAAAACCAGCCTCATGAGGCCTTTGCTATGGCGCACGTCCAGGCTGCTTACAACGTAATTTGAATTACTTCCCTCTTTTTGTGGCTGTCAATTAAAATCTTCTTCCTACCCCATAATCGTCTTCATTTCTCTTTCCTTTTTAGGCATACTGCTATAGCAGCCAGATGCAAGACAGGTTCTCGATGGCGATGGACGTGGCCCGCAATGCTGAGACTGACAAGAGAGCAGCCGAAGGCAAGGCTAACAGACTTGATAAGGAGGTCAAGAACCTCAAGACGGAGAATGCTGTTCTGCTTACCAAGCTTGGTCATTTGGAAAAAAGATGCGAGAAGCTGAGGCATGAAAAGTCGGAGGTCGGGAACAAGGCCATCCATGCGTTCCTTGATGGTACAGCTGGTGATGAATGGCTCCGGAAGCGAACTGAAGATGGGCTTTCCATCTTTCAGGAGGGCTTCCAAAAAGCCAAGGAATTAACGATGGCCAAGTATCCAGACCTTTTCTTGGACGACGTTGCGGTGCCCAGCTTTGAGTCGCCGTCTGGTGAAACGGCCGTGCCTACTGAAGCTGGGGATGCTATTTTTCCCGGGGAGAAGAGTGTCCGATCCGGGGATGCTCCTGTATCCTAGGACAACTTACCTAAATTCCTCTATCTTTGCAATTTCCATTTGCTGTGCCCCTAATACTTGTGTTGCCTCAGAGGCTTGTGAATGGGAAACAATCTTGTTTTGGATATTTCATTTTTTGTGCTGTTTTTACTTTTGACATGAGCTCTTATCGTCAGCTAAGGGAAGAGGCAAAGAAGCCTCTTTCTCACACTTGGTCAAATTTCGAATTAACAAAACAGGGTGGGGCGACGATCCCTCGCATGGCTTTGCCGTTTCTCGGGCTAGAATTAAAGCTAAACCATGTGAGGTAAGACTTGTGTCTTACCCTATCACAATGGGTGATACTTTGCTTGAGCATCATTCGTGGTTTTACTTTGACGCGAACCCTTATCGTCAGCTAAGGGCTGGCAAAGAAGCCTCGCACTCACGCTCGGCCAGATTTCGAATTAACAAAACAGGGTGGGGCGACGATCCCCCACATGGTTTTGCCATTTCTCGGTCTAGAACTAAAGCTAGACCGTGTTAGGTAAAACTTTTGTCTTACCCTATCATAATGGGTGATACTTTGCTTGAGCATCATTTGTGGTTTTACTTGATCGGGCAGTCTACTCGGGAAGTCTGCCCGGGCATTGACCGTACGTCGTTCTTGGGAACATGGATATCGTTATCCGAGCTAACCATTCATCGTTGGGATAATGTAAGCAGTACTTCTTTCCAATAATGGTAAAGATCTTAATATTAAGTAGACGAAACGATATACTTCAAACTGAAGGAGATGAAGAAGATTTTTATTATAATTGAAATACTTCATCTCTACTGTCCTTCTGTGTTCTATGCCTCTTTTCCCCCCAAAAAAGGAAAACGTCTTGTAACAGATACAAGACTCTACTGGTAGTACTGCCTCAAGTTGTCTGCATTCCATGTTCGTGGGATCGCTTCTCCTGAAAGTGTTTCAAGTGAATAAGCGCCTGGTCTAAGCACCTTCGATATTTTGTAAGGTCCTTCCCAGTTTGGTGACAACTTCCCCACCGCAGCCTTCGGGTCTGAAACTTCTAATTTTCTGAGGACTAGATCCCCAACTCTAAATATCCTCATTCGTACCCTTCGATTATAGAATCGCGCGACTCGTTGTTTCGTTGAAATCACCCGATCTAAGGCTTGGGCTCGCACATCATCTAACAAATCCAGATTTCCTCTGAGATTCTCCTAGTTTTCTACCTCCGAAACACTCGAACAGTGGGGAGGCCCACTTCTACGGGCAGCAGCGCCTCTATCCCGAAACACAGCAGAAATGGTGTCTCGCCTGTCACCGAATGAGGTATTGTGCGGTATGCCCAAAGTACCTTCGAAAGTTCATCAACCCATGCCCCCTTAGCGTCGTCCAGCTTTCTCTTCAACCCTTGAAGGATTGAGCGATTCATGTTCTCTGTTTGTCCATTGGATTGGGGATGAGCGACTGATGTAAAACGGAGACAGATAGAAAGACCTTCGCAAAAGCTTCGAAAGTTAGAATTATCGAATTGCTTCCCATTATCGGTGATCAGGATCTTTGGAACCCCAAAGCGACAGACAACGTTCTTCTAGAAGAACTCTTCACATTTCGACGCCGTTATGGTAGCCAACGGTTTGGCCTCAGTCCATTTTGTGAAGTAGTCGATGGCAACTATCACAAATCGCCTTTACCCGGTAGCCATCGAAAAGGGGCCCAAAATATCCATCCCCCACATTGCAAACGGAATTGGGGAAGTTAAGATACTAAGGGGCGCTGCCGGTGTGTGTGTAAGAGGAGCAAATTTTTGACATTGGTCACACCTTTTCGTGAACTTTATCGCGTCTCTCTGCATCCCTGGCCAGTAATAGCCTTGCCTCAAGATTTTGTGCGCTAGATTTCTTCCACCCAAGTGTTGTCCACAAATACCTTCATGAACCTCCTTTAACGCATAATCTGCCTCTTTAGGGGTCAGGCACTTTAGGTATGGCAAGCTAAAGGACTTCTTGTATAGCACACCATCTATAAGGGCAAACCGAGCAGCTTTAGCACGTAAATTACGTGTTTCACTTCTCTCTATAGGTAACGCCCCCGATGCGAGGTACTGAATAATTGGGTCCATCCAGCACGGTTCATACTCTATCACATCCACTTCATTTGAGAGCTGGATACTTCTTTCTTGGAGGAACTTAATGTATATTGCACGTGAGAACTCCGAAATGTCTTCGGAGGTCAGTCTTGACAGTGAGTCTGCCTGGGTATTTTGGTCTCGCGGTATGTGGCGGATGGTGAAATTCTTGAACTTGGCGGCTTCCATCTTCACGGCCTGAAGATATTGGGCCATTCTATTATCTTTCGCGCCATACTCTCCCAATATATGATTCACAACTAACTGGGAATCGCTGTGTACGGAAAGGGAGTTGACTTTCAGAGATTGTGCCAACCTTATTCCTGCTAATAGCGCTTCGTATTCCACTTCATTATTTGATGCCTGAAAGTTGAAGCGAAGGGCATACTCAATTTTGAACTTTTCGGGGCTGATAAGTATAAGCCCGGCTCCGCTATTTCCAACCTTTGAAGAACCGTTGACATAAAGAAGCCAAGGATCCGAAACTTCGGAAAGAATCAACTGCTGGGGGTCTTCCAGTATTTTGCACTCAACAACAAAATCTGATAAGGCTTGAGCCTTTATTGCTGTACGGGGTTGGTACTTGATATCAAATTCACCTAGTTCCACCGACCAGTTTACCAATCTCCCCGACGCATCAGGATTTTGGAGTACTTTCCCCAGTGGCTGATCAGTCAACACAACGATGGTGTGTGACTGGAAATATGGTCTCAGTTTTCTAGCCGATGTGACGAGGGCAAGGGCCACTTTGTCTATTCGAGGGTATCTGGTCTCCATGTCTTGCAGGACCTTGCTTATGTAATAAACAGGTCTTTGCTTGCCTTCTTCTTCTCTGATCAAGACTGTGCTCACCGCAACCTCACTGATCGATATGTATATGAACAAGTCTTCACCAGTGATTGGCTTTGTAAGAAGCGGCGGGGACGATAAGTAACACTTCAATTCCTCGAACGACTTTTGGCATTCTTCTGTCCACTCGAAATCTTTCGCCTTCCTGATAGCCTTAAAGAAGGGCAGGCATCTTTCTGCTGATTTGGACATGAACCTTCCTAAAGCAGCTACTCTTCCTGTGAGTTCCTGAACCTGCTTGATTGTCTTAGGCGACTTCATGGCATGAATGGCACCTATCTTCTCTGGATTGGCTTCAATCCCCCTCTGAGATACCATGAATCCTAATAACTTCCCCGACGCTACGCCAAACGCACACTTGAGTGGGTTTAGCTTCATGTTATAAGCTCTCAGGATTTCAAAGGTTTCTTTGAGGTCTTTCACATGAGCCTCTGCTTTTACACTCTTCACCAGCATTTCATCCACGTATACTTCCATATTTTTCCCAATTGAATCGTGGAAGATCATGTTAACAAGGCGCTGATAAGTTGCCCCTGCGTTCTTTAGTCCGAAAGGCATGACTTTGTAGCAATATAATCCTCGTTCTGTAATAAAGGCGGTTTTGGGAATATCGTCCACGCACATCTTGATCTGGTTGTAGCCAGAATACGCATCCATAAAGCTCAACAGCTCATGACCCGAAGTTGTATCAATCAAGATATCAATTCGTGGTAGTGGGTAACTGTCCTTTGGACAGGCCTTGTTGAGGTCAGTGAAGTCGATGCATATTCGCCAATGGTCGCTCGACTTGGGTACCATCACGACATTAGCGATCCAATCAGGGTATGATATTTCCTCGATGAATCCGGCTGCCAACAACTTGTCAACTTCTTCCTCGATTTTTACCTGTCTTTCTGGAGCGAAGGTTCTCTTCTTTTGCTTGATCGGCTTCTTGAGCGGGTCCACATTCAATTTGTGGGTGATCACTTCCAGATCAATCTCGGGCATATCCGATGTCGTCCAAGCGAAGATATCTGAGTAGCTCCATAATAAGTCCACAAGGTTGAGCTTGAGGTCGTCTGACAGTCCTGTCCCTACCCTTACTGTTTTCTCTTGGTTGCCTGGGTACAGCTCGATATCAAAGAGGTCTTCGGCGGGCTTGCCTCTTTCGACTTTGGTCTCATCCCTCAAATCTTCAATCATGAGGGTTTCTTTGGCTCTGTTTTGGCATGACGCCATGTAGCACTGCCGAGCCACCGCCTGGTCTCCCTTGACTTCCCAAACTTCATTCTCCGTGGGGAATTTCATTTTCATGTGGTATGTTGATACCACAGCCCTTAACTGGTTTAATGTTGTTCGGCCCAAAATTGCATTATATGCTGAAGGAACACGTACCACCACCAAATCTAGCATCAGCTTAGCTTGGTTCGGAAGGGCACCTACAGTCACTGGTAATGCAATAATTCCTTCGCAAACGATAGGGTGGTTAGAGAAACCGTATAGAGGCGTATCTATCTTCCGTAAGCGGTCGGATGGGATGTTCATTCTTTGAAACGCCTCGTAAAAGAGTACTTCCGCTGAGCTTCCATTATCTACGAGGATTCTTTTCACGTCGAAGTTTCCCACCCGAAGTGTGACTACTAGGGGGTCGTCATGAGGTATTCTTGTGTCTCCCACATCATCATCAGAGAAGGATATTGTCTGGGCCGGTTCTTTCTTCTGCTTTTTTGTCGACGGTCCCATAGTTGTGAGGACTTCCCTTACGTAAGCTTTTCGTCCTTGTCCGGAAGAGCCTCCTGCCGCGATTCCTCCTGAGATAGTATTGATGACGCCCGCATTTTCTCGCACTTCCTCTCTTCCTGCTAAGGGGGTGGCTTCCCTCTTTTCATTTCTTCGATTGACATACCCTCGCAGATGTCCCCGTTTGATAAGAGCCTATATTGCGCGCTTGAGCGATTCACACTTGTCGGTAGTGTGACCATGGTCATTGTGGTAATGGCACCACAAGTTCCTATCTCTCTGACTGGGCGCCGACCTCATCTTCTCTGGTCTTTCCAGTATCTCCTTATCCTTTATCTCATGGAGAATCTGCGACGGTCTAGCATTCAATGGCGTCAGATTCTTCATGTCGAACATTTCTTTTGGGCGCCTTTCGTCTCTCCTTGAACACTTAGAACCCCGTCCACTTCTTGGACTATCTTCCCGGGCTCTCTTTTCTTGCCCTTGCCCATTGTCTCCTCTGTGTTCTTTGTGGGTTTCCAAGTATTCTTTGGCCTGGATGTACTTGTTGGCTTTATCCAACAAGCCGTTCATGTTTCCAGGGGGGCTCTTATTTACCGCAAATGCAAACTTGGTTGTAGGACGACGCCCGCGCATAAAAGCTGTGTACTTTACTAACTCGTCCAGGTTGTCTATTTCTAATGTCGCCGCGTTGAAACGTCCCAAATACCGCGACAGAGATTCGTTCCTTTCTTGGACAACATTGAGGAGATTAGCCGAATTCTTCCTTCGAGTTCGGCTGCTCACAAAATGTTTCTGAAACAAGTCAGATAGCTGGGCGAAGGAATAGATAGACCTGGGTCGTAGGGACTTAAACCACGCATGCGCCGCCTTCCTCAAAGTGGTTGGGAATGCCCGGCACATGATGGCATCCGAGACTTGGAGGAGCAGCATATTTGTTTGGAACTGGTAGACGTGCTTTCCGGGGTCTCCGCTCCCATCATATAAGTCGCACTGCGGCATCCGAAAATTAGGAGGGAGTTTTGCCTTCTCAATTCCTTTGGACATGGGGTATCCCGAATCATCCCTGGGAGGAGTGAATTCCTCCGAGCATGGCCCGGAGGTGGGTTTGCGAGAGGTTCGCCCTTGGGGACGGACTTTTCGTCTGGGGCCATGAACTCGTCCTTGGGGACAATGTTTTCGCTCCGCGCAGCGTCATCCTCAAATTTTGTCGCTTACCGCGGGAGGCGAATTCGTGCTGTCCTCTATTGACTTCTCTCGTCGGAGATATGATTTTCTTCTAGCGACATGTCCTGGCTGATAGCTGGGATCAGTCTCTGATTTATGACTTCGACCATAGCCGGACCTTGAGGTCAGTCTAAGGCGAAGGTCGCTGGGATCCAGATGTGTCTGGTTCGTAGAAATCGTCGGGGCCACCGCCTCGAGCTTCTTCTGTAAGGTAGTCACCACGCCCTTAAGTTCATGGACTTCTCTGGTCAGGTCTGCATTCGGAGTATCAAACAGCTTTCGGGTCAGGCGATGGCGTAAATCTCCCCTCTTTAGAAGAGGGGTCGGGGAACGAGTTCCCTGGGAACTGTCAGTGGTATTCGGGGTGACTGAGGTCATATTAATCCGGTCATTACTGGAATGGTGTTGGGATGGTGTTGGTTGACGCCCTCTTTGGCAGGAGCAACTTGATCTTTCTCGCTGATTTTGGACGGAGCGACTGGCTGCAGGAGCGTCTGAAGATGATTTCCTTGCCATGTTCTCTGTCGGTCCCATGGATGGCGCCAAAATGTTGCTGCTAGAATATTGATCGGGATCCACGGCTAGGAAATGGACCTGCAAAATAGAACACGGAGTGACCACCAGGGATGTTCCAGTGGAGGCGGCTCCGATGCTAAAGTCAAAACGTCGCTACTAGGGTAGAGCTCTGAATAGCGTAAAAATGCACTAGGTACTTGTGTGTGAACTTGTCTGTGTACCTGAGGATTTTCCCCTTATGTAGGCCATTTCCAGACTCCTCTCTCCTTTAGGATTCTTTTCTCGCTGGTCCCTCACGTATTAGAGTCCTACTAGGACTTATCCTTTTAGCAGTTGAGTCCTAAACGGATTCTATCACCTCTCTCAGACTCTGTCCCGATACAGATTCCTCAGTTCCGTTCAAAGTCATCCATGCCACGTGTCATAAGTTGGTTAGGGGGATATTTTAGCTATATCATAAAGTAAGTAGAATGATAAGCAAAAGGGTCGTTGCAACAGAGACAGTCTTCATGGTTGTTTCCTTCCTTCTGTCGTTTTGGAAGAGATATAAATAAGACTCTCAAGAGCAAATATGATCATGATATGTCCTTAAGAATTGAGAGGGAAATGGGACTTAAATGCACTTGATTAATTACTTGCCAAAATTGGAATGAAATCTTGAATTTAACCTTACCATTCCTTGGTCTGAAGAGCTTACAACTTGTAGGCCTTTTCGCTTCTAGTTGAATTAAGGGTGCAACCAATGCGTATGGAAAGTATTCAATTACTTGGTTTAGTTGGAGATAGTCAATATGCTAAGAAATATCTTTTCTTAATCATAGAACACCTACTGTTTTACGATAAACAAGGTCAACCCAAAAAATAATTAATTAGAAGGGAAAAAAAAAGAATGTGACTTTTCATATGACTTTTTGCAGGCCTTTATATGTCTATATTAATGCATTCATAACAAAGTATTAAGATCTTCTGATTCCTTATTTATCTTCTTTAATCCTGCTTAACAAAAATAATGTCAAGATTTTTTCCTTCCTACCGGACCATCCGATCGCACAAAGTCAATCACATTTAACCCCATGTTTTATCCTTTCTGACCTTCAGTCGTGAGGATGAATTACCCATTAGCCCCTTGAATTCCCATTTCATTATAGTAAAAGGTGAAGGAATATTATATCAAAAACGAGACGAGGCTATTTTAGTTTCGGATATAGCTAAAAAATCCCTCCAATCTACGGACGACACGTGGCAATTATGACACGTAACCCATACTGGCTCATTACTGATATGGCATTTACCGTATCAATCACCGGGCAGAATCCTAAAGAGGCTCTGACTCTATCAGTTCAGATTGACATGAGATCCTCCCGGATCCTAATTAGATTCTAATTAGAGTTGGTCAAAGCCCGGTCCTACTAGGACTCTTCCTTCTACCACTATATAAAGGGGTCAAGCCCCTTAGGTAAAAAAAAAAGGTTCACACACAATCACACATTGTGTCTTATTGCTTCTTCAGAGTTCTACACTGTTAGCCATCTCTGACTTAAGCATCGGAGAGTTCCCCCACCGGAACCCCACCCGGCGGTCACTCCGTGTTCTCTTTTGCAGGCCTGATTTCTAGTGTGGTTCCCGATCTAGTTTTTAGCTGCAACAGTTTCTTTTTCTATTTGTGCTAAAATTACACTCAAAATAAAGAACATGCAATATGGGTGATAAGATCGCCTTAAGTATGATAGTTTTTTTTTTGTGGTTTTAAGATAAATGGCCCTAGAAACGTTAGTTGTACGTATGTCTTTATGCGATTCAATAAAGCGAGGTAATTCTTTGATTAGGCCTTTTTTCAATTAAGAGAGTATTATATTCATTTATGTACATGTAGCTCATCCTGAACCAGCCCTGAGATGGACCCTTTCATCCTAATCCATTTGGAGCCGTTCATCGTGGCCATGTACAAGGCTCTAGATCACTTCTTAAAAAAAGTGAAATAGGCCGGAGTGCGCCAAATAGTCTAGTGCACTATTTACACTGTCCAAAATGTCCTAATAATAGTTTACTTTTGGGATAATATCATTAAACTTCTTACGGGATAAAATATAGCCAAGAACTGTGTTTGGAATAATGACAATTGTATACTTTGACCAAATTCTATAATTTATGGTCCTTATCTCACCACCGCCATAACCACCATTGCAGCACCACTAACGACACTAGATATGTGCACACGCACACAAATATGCAAAATTAAAGACACATACATGATCACACACACATAAACGTGTGAGCGCGTGCACATGCACACACATATTACATCTATGTGTTGGTGTGTTAGTGACACCAAAGGCATCGGCTTCATAAGCAGAGCAAGTAGCTCGCCTATGCCTCCCTTGATTGACACTTCATTAAATCTATGCGCGAACCTGCCTTCGTCTATAGCCCACAAGTTAAAACCATGCAAAACTCAGTAAGCAATCAAAGACAGTCAAAGTTTAGATTAAAAAATAGCTAAGATTACATATGGGTATGTAGTGAAAGCAAATCTGGAGATTCGAAGGGTCGACATGGGCCAAGATTCTTGCAAGGCGTTGATTAGCATCTGAATTGGGATGTGCTTGTCTCCACAAGGAATGAGGCTTTTAGCGACGGGAAAACCGTCGCTAAAAGCCTTAAATCTGTCTCTAAAACTTTTAGCGACAGACCTCCCGTCGCTAAAAGTCCCTCGTATAAAAGCATGTACCTAAAAGTTTAGCGACGGAATTTTAAAATTCGTCGCCTAATTTTGAACTTTTTGCGACAGATTCTTTCATAAATTAGCGATGGAACTTCCATTGATAATTCTCTTTTACGTATTTTAATTGATTTTCTTTTTGTGAAATTTAAATATTTTAGCGACGGGATAAATTTTTAGCGACAGAATATTCCGTCGCTAAATGAGATTTTTAATCACGGAATATTCTGTCACTAAAAATCTTATAATAAAGTACACTTTTCGCGACGAAATTAATCCGTCTCTAAAAGTCAATTTTTTTTATTTTTCTAATGCTCAAACCTAAAATAAAAAATGCAATCCTCAACAACAACGCACAATCCTCAAGACACAAACTACTATATATAATCAATCATAAAAAATATTTATTATAAAAAACTCATAATGTACAAGCTGGGAACCGGATACAACGGTTAGGGGAGGGGAGAAGAGTACAAGCCGGGCGGGGGGACAAGCTGGGACCGGGCACGAGAAAGGGGCTCATCAGGGGTTGCCGAGTCCCAGATCTGGATCCTGCTGATCAGCACTACCTACCCGAGCGAGGGTACTAAACCGCGTCGGGGCCGGCTCGGCATGTCCAGCAGGGGTGCTCTGCTGATCCTGCTCCCTGATCATCCTCAACACCACCGTAGCAATGTGCTGATCTCCTCCTCGGCCAACCGACAGAGATGAGCCGGTGTCTGTGGAGGGGCAACGGGGGGTGGGGACGATCCTATCACAACACGTGCAGTCGTGCTAGGCAGGTCGCGTATGTGGCCTTTCGTGTCGTGCTAGCCAGGCCGCATATATGGCCTTTCGGTCGATTGACGACCTCCGGTGTATTCAACCATCACTTCAACGCCCTAGTACTCGCACCCGTACTAGCGGACGTTGATGGTTGTCCGGACTGCTGCTTGGACCCCCTAAGTTGCTCATACGAGGCCCGCATGCACAGTGATTTAAAGATATATTAGTGCATTAATTAACGCAACAAATATTGAATAGAAAGACAAAAAATTAACAACTTAAACAAATTGACTTACATCAATTCGCCAGAGAATATCTGAAACATAGTCGCCCGCCCGGTGCGCCTCGTCCTTGTCCTTTTCCTTTTTCCGCACATGTGACTGATTATACGTTAGAGTTACAATCTCATCTTGCTCTAGATCCGGGTGCTGGACCGCATTCATTTGTCGGACGATATCATGTGCCATCGACCCCCCGGTGTGCGTTGAATCTTCGTTATGTCTGTTCTTAAACCCGCTCTTACTCCTGGCGTCCCAGCCTGGATCCGTAACCCACCGATCTATCATCTCCCCCATACAGTCGGAGATATCCAATGTGGGGGATATGTCTTCATCTCCGTCATTGGAGCACCCTCAGGCAGAATCTTCTTAGCCCGGTCCCGTGCGTCGTAGAGCCATCGGCGGTAATTCTTGCCGATGTAAGCAAAGAAGACCTTCCGCCCTAGCGCCTGCTGATGAGGCGAGTCAAACATGACCTCTCATGCAAGGCATTCAATATCACAAATTAATTTAAATACTAAATTATAATTAAACAAATACTATCACAGAAAAAATACTTCAACGTACCAGTCACTCCTTCCATAGGGACTCCCTCGCAGTGGCATCCCAGTCCTTCCAGTACAGGCATGGCTCGAAGAATCGGCCATTCATAAGAACGCTGATCTAAGTCCTCGCTTCTCCAGGATCCTGCCAAAGAAGTAAATAAATAAATTAGTACAGTTCAAATATAAATTAACACCCCAAAAATTTAAATATAAGGCATGATGTGATTTATTTTACTTACTGGCCCTCCTGGGTGAGTGCAACTCTCTGTTTATGATGGGGGTCGATGCGTACCCCGCATGTTAGGCTACGGCCTCGTCGAGATCCTACAAAACACAGACATTAATACAGTTCGAATATACTTTAAATATAATTGTTATCAACTATACCTGAGGTAGAACACATGGAAGAAAGAGAATCAACGCGCGTGTGGGAAGAATCTGCATCAGGTTGGGGCAACGGCTGGGGCCCCTTTGCTGTACGCGCTCACTCTGTGCCTCGTCATCAGTGACCGATGATGAGGTGGGACCCACCGAAGAGGAAGCAGCTCGGCATCCACCCTGGCCATGAATAGCCCGTATCCTATCCATATCTGACTTCGTATAGATAAATTGCAAAGACATTAACACATTAAAAATAATAATTTAGCAGAAATCATCATCGGCATTATATATATGAATGGAGGTGCAAAAACACATCAAAATGAACCAAGTTCTAAAATGCTACTACATTTTTTCCATAATGTTACAACATTACAAGTCAATCATTTTCAGTTTGGGAATCATCATCTTCATCACTAAACTCGTCGTCCTCTTCTTCGTGGGACTCGTCGTCCTCTTCATCTTCTAATTCATCCGCTTCATCAGTAGACTCAGTTACATCATTTCCAACACTTTACACGTCTTTCGCATCATCATCTACGACTTCTTCCCCTATATGAAGTGTTGTTGGAAGAGGAAGATCGTCCTCCTCGTTGTTGACCTCAACAGGTAACAAGACAAGTGGTTGGTCAGCTTGAAAGGTGTCTAGCTCACTGTCATATGTCACGGATAATTTCTTGGACTTGATAACTGTATACCAATGAGATTTGGGATTGGTGACGTCCTCCGCATAAAAAACTTGTGCAGCTTGACTAACAAACACAAATGGCTCATCTCATGCAAGTCTTGACTTGACATTGACATCTACAATCCCTTGAAAGCTAACACGGATTCCTCTACTGTATGTGACATCGAATCACGTACATTTAAACATTACTAGGCGGTTTTGAAAACTCAAATATGTTAGCTCAACAATCTCATCAGTTCTCCCTTGAAGAACTGAATTAATCATATGCCAAACAGATTGAACATGAAAAAGTTTTCCATTTAGTACAGGTCTCAGGTTTTTCTTTAACAATTCAACAACATTACTATTGGAAGTATTCTCAAAATTAACACTCATTATGTGGTCAATTATATTAGAGGTGTTATGTACATAGATTATAATGCCTGCAACATGTGATTGATCATGTGGGTAGAATACAAAAGCAATGATTTCCTTGTGCATAACCCAATCAAAATCAATGCAATATGTCATCACTTAAGAATAATTAAGCATATTATAAGGAGATCTCCAAATATCACACATAAGGCTAACTTTACCATAAAAAATTCAAAATAATCAATTAAGCATTATTTAACAACATTACATTCATACTAGCCGTATTTCTATGAACCCTTTTATACAAAGCTTGCACATCAGTATTCGTATATCTAGTATACTTTTCATTATGAGTAAAATTAAAAGGTTCATCATGGTGCACAACAAATTTAGCAAGAGCGTATCTTTTTTTGTCGCTTATTATAAATAACTTACTATCAAAAGGTAATTGTGTTTGCCTCTGATCAAGATGGCCATGTGAAGATGTAGATGTCATCCTATGCCAATTAAGATATGAATTATTACTACCACAAGTATTGTAACAATACTTACATTCAACTTTGGGTACGCCATCAACCATCACCTTTGTAAAATGCTCCCAACACTTATCTTTGAGTTTTCTATCTGCCTTTTGGACTTCTGACAAACTTGAAGCAGGATTGCTTGGTCCTTCATCTCCATGAGCACTCATCTGGTGAAAAATGAGCATAGGAGTGCTAGTGTCACCAGTCGAGCTGCGTTCTTAACTAAAAAGTTTTTGATATTGTGAAGGTGTATATTCAAAATCAAGAATGTTTGGATTATAAGGCATAAATATTTTGGTGTTTATACTCACAAGTGGCTGCTCTTGAAATTGTGATGCTCGTGGTGGTGAATGTTCTTAGCTATGTGATTTTGATCCCCTTGAAGTAGATATATTCTTTGAAATGTTGGAGAGTAATAAAAAACAAAACTGATAAGATTATTTAATAAAACATTAAAGTACTAAACTACTGTTTATCCAAAGTCATGATTAATATTCAAAGAATCCTTGTAATTGGAAATTTGAAAGGGTTAAAAGAGTTAGCACTTAGTAACAAATAAAGAACGTACAAGAAAGCTTGTATAATGTAGATTAGATAGAGTTGTAAATTAGTGTGAAAAATCTGAAGAAAATTAAACACTATATTTTTTCAAACCTCACAAAAGACTAAAATACTTCTAAAAACTAGGGATAGCAATTCAGCCCGTACCCGGTGGATATCCGCCCCGCCCCGCCCCGCTCTTATAGGAGCGGATTTTTTTAACTATAACCGGGTCATGGGGCGGGTTTGGTATTTATTTTTAAAACCCACAGCGGATACGAGGCGGGTATGGTTTTTAGTGTCACTGCCCCGCTCCACTTTATACCTTAATCAAGGTTTAATCTCAACCGTCCATACCCCATTTATATTAATTGTTGAAAAAACCCTAGCCTCCTTTTATCTTTCTCCCCATTCCCTTTCCTTTTTTCTCCTACAGCCGTCGCACTCCCGAGCAGGTACGAACTTCGGTCGCCTTCTGCGGTTGACCAGTGACCCCAAGCACATCATGAACTTCCTTCGCCTTTCGTCGCCTTTTGTGGTCGCCGTTCGCCTTTTGACATCGTCGTTTGCCTTTTGCCATCGTTGTTCCTCTGCTGCTCCCCGTTCGGTTCATCGGCCTTCTACCATTTCCTTCCCACACACCTCCTAACCATGTCCTTGATGAAAATCTAAAAGCAGATCCGTCTAAAGACCGAACAACCATTGTCTATGAACGCCGATTGTCGATCTTGGTCCATCCACCAGCGAATCCCCACTCCTCCGCGGTTACAGATTCGTCATCAGTCACAGATCCATCGTCGGATGAGTTCTCCAAATTTGTACTTTTAATCTTTAAAATGGAAGTGCAAGTCGACGCAGGGCGGGGTCGGTTTACCAATAAGGCCATCGGATCGGGTATGGTATCATCATCTCCCAACCCGATGGCGGGGCGGGGTGGGGTTACATATTTGGTGTGGCGGGGCGGGTCCGTATCTTGTGAAACCCGCATCCGACCAGCCCCATTGCCATCCTTACTAAAAACTAGTCGTATATATTTGTTGGGAGGGTAAATATATAAAAGTTCACAAAAGAGTTGTTGGAATAAGGTTAGACTAAAATACCCCTAAAATTAGCCATTATATAGTTGTTGGAGGGTAAAAGCATAATTTCCAAAAAATTTAGCTCGTCGAGGGAGAATCTGAAACTTTTGAATCTCAGAGGGCTAGACCAGACCAGGCTTGGACTAAAAAGGGCAAGGCTTTTCACGGGTAAGGCAAATTTGGAGTTAAAACAGCCAGAGGCAGGCCAGGTTGTATTTGGGGGAAAAATAGAGCCCAACCCTAATATAGGCCCTAGGCCTTTTGGATCTGGATCTGCACTATTCATCCAATGGACCTGGCTAGCTCAGGTTTTTTTAGGGCTGGATCAGGCTGGCCCATTTGACACCTCTAGCATTCGGCAATCCAACCCAACCGCCGCCCCATGCCATCTCATCATTGCAACACCATCGAGCTCACCCCCACCACTCACCACCCCCCAAATCTTCTATCTCTCTCTCTCTCTCTCTGTTATCCGGTCAGCAAGTGTCAAGACCACCGCCATAAGCCATAGCTTCCATCATCAACCACCACCCCTTAACGCCACAACATCCATCGCCCACCACTACCCTACAACACCACAAAGATCAATCACCACAACCTTCTGCAACCACAACAATCCTGCACTACAATAACCATCAGCCATAGCATTGGCCATTAGCTTCTATCACTCTGTAATAAGCATAACCAGTCTCCACAACCGCCACCACCTGACCACTCACTAAACCCTACATCGCGTCGCCAGACAACATTCAGTTGTGTAGTGGTGGTAGGGCGCTAATCGCTGTTACAGCGGAGGGTGGTTGTTTGTAGAATGGGGATGGCATGACGAAATTACGATACGTATGACGGGGATACACTTTCATGCAAGCTTACTCTCTTCCAGTCCATACAAATATAGGCAAAGAATATTAAGGACACAATGTGACCTTTCCATATGACCCTTTTTATGCCTTTAAATATTTATATAAATGCATTTGTTAGGGGAATTTAACAAATTACTATATGATCTTCTTTTCCTTCTTATCACTTTTCTTGCTCAACGAAAACAGTGCAAGGAAATGATATTCTTAGTCCCCCAGGGAAGAAAATATCTTAACTTGGTAAAATAGACAGACGATTCGTAATGATGTTTTCCTTTCAATCGCGCAAAGTCAATTACATTTAAGTCCATATCATTTAACCCCTTAAACTCCTATTTCATGGAGGTAAAAGGTGAAGGAAAATGATGTCAAAAAAGACGAGGCTACTTTAGTCCCTTTGTTTGGTGCTGGGATTGCATTAAAAAACTAAAGGACGTGGAAAATGGGTAATAAGATTTCCATAAATAGAATGGTTGTAAATATGTTCACCGGAGGGTGGTGGCGGACTCCTGCGATCAGGAGGCAGTCAATGTCGGTGATCAGCGGTAGGTGGCAATGCTAGCTACAGGAGTTTGGCAACTGTTATGGGTGGTCAGAATTTGACAGCGACCGCTGTTGACTGTAGGCTTGTGTGTGTTTGTTGGATAGAGATAGGAGATAAAAATATATACATGAGTGAGTTAAGTTTTAGAAAAAATTATTTGGATTAAGCAGGGGATGGAAAATGGTCCAAATAGCCCAACTTGATTATTTTTCCATTTGCCCCATACCGATTTGTCTTGAAATCTAATCAACAGCTTTT
Source organism: Escallonia herrerae (assembly GCA_033070095.1). Taxonomy (NCBI): domain Eukaryota; kingdom Viridiplantae; phylum Streptophyta; class Magnoliopsida; order Escalloniales; family Escalloniaceae; genus Escallonia; species Escallonia herrerae. The sequence goes on along the minus strand of JAVXUP010000482.1, from coordinate 245,157 downwards.
TCAAATAAGTACTAAGTGGGATATGGGAGGGGACGTGATTTGAGTTTGGCTCCCAAATTACCATGCCTGGAGACTCCAATTAGCCTTTGCCATGTAGTGGTTACGCCGTGGGGGTAGCATATTCATCCAAAAAGAAAACGAGACGTAAAGGACATTGAAGAGTCTCTTTAAGCATTCTCATGGTATGGAGCTAATATAAACATCACAAAGCTAAACACTTTGGGCAGATATGTCCTACTCACAAATCGAGTGCTTGGAATAGAGCTTGTGTTCCCAAACATTAAAAGGCAATAAGCAATCATATAGCTAAAAATTAACCATCAACCATTGTTCGATGCCGTCTATTTCAGGTCATCCTTGGTAATCCTGTTATTTGGAAATTACGGTTTCAAACGAATTTTAACTTGAACTCAAAGATAAGGCTTAAAGTTCGGCTGTCACTTTTACGCTTATATAAGAGGAGGTAGACAACAATTCGCATACAAACATTACCTCTTTCTAGACTTGAGTATCAGAGAGAACCCCTTCGTAAAGTCACACGGCTTTGGTGATTCTAGGCTGTGGGTCTGGCTTTGGTTGTTTATTCTAGTTTGTGGTTTCTAATCAACGTTCTAGCGACAACAATGATTTATTCTAGGACGTGGTTCCGGCTTTGATTTATTCTAGGCGGTGGTTCCTGATCAACTTTCTAGTCGCAACAATCAAGAGGAAAAGTACATATGGTGGACCTATGAGCATGTGTCAAAGGGTCGATGCTTCTTGTTGCCAGAGAAAATACTTTAGATTGAAACATGATTCAGTCTCTTCTATGTTATTATGGAATAATTGGAGATCATCCGGATACTCGATCGTAAGGGCATAGGGTCATCTATGATGCTGTAATTGTAAGCAGTCTTGAGGCTAAAGTTTCTGCTGTAACAGTTGGGGGCTGAGGTCAAAGATGCTATTAACTGGACCTTACCGACTGACTAACAATTCTTTCTGCTTGTCTGGTGTGGGGGTGGACCAGATTCCGAACCGTTACTTCATCTTTTTCTTCCCTGTAAAAAGTGAATGAGAATGGAACAGAGTCAATATGAGTGCTGTGTGGTCAAGCCAATGAGATGGTGCACACAACTTGGCCATGGAGCGTACTCCTGTAAATAACCTGATTCAACGGAAAAGAAGCAGTAGGTCAAGGGAATTGAAACATGCTGCCAAGGATGTCCGTGGGAGGGTTTGATGGCAAAATCCGAGGTAATTACCTATTGCCCTTGAAGTATGTTGCATTTGATCATAGTGAAATCATATAATTAAGGACACCCTTAAACTGTCGACTTCTGGCCAAGTTCTCATGGCCTTTGCAAGAACATTATTTAACTACATAAACTTAGTCCTGATATCCTTGTAAAGTCAGCGCTCCCGCGCTCAATCTTTACTGTCCTCGTGCCTTTGAGTTGCATCTTCGCACCTCCTTATAAAATTCGTGTCAACTTGACCGTTTCGTCCTCACGCTCTAACTCAATTGAGTAAATATTGCATCATCTCAAACTAGTTCTCCCACCAATCTATGTAGAGCTGTCAAATGGGCCCGGCGGCCCGCGGACTGGCCCGACCTGGCCCCTTTCTGGCCCGGCCCTTTGATGAACAGTGCTGGCCCGGCCTTTTAGGTCCTAGGCCTGGGCCAGGCATACATTTCCCAGAAAAAAGCCCGGCCCAGGCCCGGGTTTGGCCCGGCCTGGGTCTGGCCCGGTTCAGCCCCCTCTTTACTTTTGAAATTTCACTTTTCCCCTCCTTTCCCCCCAACGGATTTATTCTCCTTTTTCCCGCTAAATAGTATTGAAGATTTAAGTAATGCGAAGAATAATAACACATCTTAAACTCTTTGATTTTTTTTTTCTTTATAAATATAGTGGTCATGGGATCGAGTAAATTTTTAACATTTTTATGTATTGAAATTGCTGACCCCAATGCATCGTGTAACCCACATTTGCTGTATTTTGTCAATTTATGTTACAATTTGAGTGGAATGAAACTTGAAATCTGCTCTATTTCAGCACAGATATTGTTCTGTGCCCAACCATGGGCTTCAGATAATCGAACCTAATTCCAGTTCTAGTGTTTGGACTGTCCAAAATTTGGTTTAAACGAGAGATTGCATAAAGAAGATTCAAAAGGTATTTCCTTTTAAGTGTAAGTTTTACCAAGAAGAGTAGCTTTGTCCTCGACTTTTAAGCTCCATCAACGGATGTGCATTGCATAGCCTCACACAATGAACCTGAAGCTAGTGGCGAAGGGGAGGGGTAGCACTATCGCGTGCCCACCCCCATCTTTTGGGATGAAGTTTTTCTTGACAATTTGACTTTTATCTTTATGATGATGATATTTGTTACTTCATGTCCCTTTGAGAATTTATCATTATTGAGAACCTTTTTGCAGCCAAACTTGTTGATTTAGTATACTGAATTAGTTACTTTGAAAATTTATTACTTCTTGTCGCTATAGATTTGTAGTAAAGCATTAATTGCTGTTAGGGACGCTTTAATAAAGCGTCCTTAACAGCAAATTACCATAATTTAAAAAAACTTTTACCTTGAATAACAAGAAAATGTCAACAAAAAAAAAATTGGGTCTGGGCCCAGCCCAAGCCCGGCCCTAAATGTTGGGCTTAAGGCCTGGGCTTGGACCGGGCCCAGATATCCCCAGAACTAGGCCCGACCCGATTGGTAGCCCCCTTGGCTCGGCCCCGGCCCGATTTGTTGGAGGCCCGATGGGCTTGGGCCGGGCCGGCCCAAGCCCGGCCCATTTGACATCTCTAAATCTATGGCAACATTGAATCAAGGGAGATGACTGATGTGATAGGTTGAGGTGTTGCAAAAAGAAGGTTGTTACTTTATAATGTACTTAACGGTTTTTAAATAGTTACAATCATCGAGTATGGACTACCGGATATTTTCAGCTCGCTCATACCCGGTTCGAGTCATTCACAAATCTTACCACCAAAATTGTTCTTAATATACCCGACATTTCTAATGGTTAAAACCGTTGGTTATTTTTGGCTCGCTCGCGCCCGGTTCAAGTTATTCGCGACTCTAACAACAGTAATCGTGTTCTTCTACCAAAGTACAAGTAAATCGTTGGAACAAAGAGAAGAGGATCGAGTTTGAAGAACTTGAGCTAGTGGCTGCTACAATTCCAGAACAAGAAATACCTTAAAGTTCACTAAGTCAAAAGATCCAAACTCTGCAGCGCCACCAAAAATTTACATTTCCTGTTTCCACCCCACCCCTATTTTCACTTGTCAAACTCCGGTAACAATCCTCAAATTTTTCAATCCACAATTTTCGAGTTATACAAACAACCCAAAGAAAATATTTCGTAAATTAATGAAGAAAAGAAAACAACTATAATAAAATATGAAAAGTAAAAATAAATATAATGAGAATAAGAATTAGAAGGTCCATTTCCAGATCTTGATCCGAAGATCAACCTTACAATTAGCCTTGGAAGTTGAAGCAACAGTTGGTGGCGACTTACCCTGAGGAACAGACCCATGAATGCCTTGGCATTTGACTCTTATGCCCACCTTCTCACTTTTAATCCTATCCATCTTCACCACCACACTAGTGTCCAGCAGTATCTCCACGGGAAGCCCCGTCTTTCTCCTCAGATCCGATCTCAGCGATGTCACCGAATCCGCATCAAGCACCTGAGAGGTGCTGCCCAACGAGCAATGCACAATCGTTATGTTGTTCGGGTTACTGGTGAAAGATGGGAATGACCCGTTTGCTATCTGGACCTGATTCGCCAGGGAAGTGATGGTTATGGGGCCGTAGTAGAATATGATCTTCTTGTTGGGGTTCTTGGAGGAGATGGTGAGGTTGAACTTGGTGGTGAGGCGGGTGGAGTCGTCGGCGGCGGAGGTGAGGTTGAACTGGGAGATGCGGAGGGAGGAGACGGAGAATGCGGGGCGCTGGGGGCGGTAGAGCGCGTAGGCGGCGGCGGCGGCGATGGCGGCGAGGAGGAGGAGGGCGACGAGGAGGAGGATGGACCAGAAGCAGCAGCAGCAGAGGCAGCCGCGGCTGCCGCGGCGGCGGTTGTGGCGGTGTGCGGCGGTGGGTGTCGGGCGGTAGGGGAGGCGGTTGGGGTTGTAGAGCTGGGATTTGGTCGCCGGGAACTTCGGCGTGTTGGTGGCGGCGGCGGCGTGGGTGGTGGTGGTGGTGGTGGCTGTGGCGGTTGTGCCGTTTGGCTTTGAGGATGGGTACACTCTGTCTGTCATGTCTGTGTGGTATTAATGGACTGGATTTGGGAGGAAAGTATAAATAAAAGAAGCAAGCACTGTGAAGGAGGTGAGGAGGATAACAATAATTTGTAGTGCAAACTACAATGAGTAGGAGGAAAGAAATGTAGAGAGAGAGAGGGGTGGGGGGACTCTCTCTCTCTCTCTCACCACAAGGGATGCTTCCACCTCACCAAAATATGTATGGAGTCTCTCTCTCTCTCTCCAGCTTTTCTGTCAATTGTTTGTTTCTCTCACTAGGAATGAGAGTGAGTGTATGCCTTGGGCTTGGAGTGATTACGGAGTTCACTCTTAAATTATACAAGAAGAGACTTCCATTGACACTTAAATTGGCCTAAAGATACATTTATAAAATATTGTGCTCTCGTGTGTCAATAGAAAAGTTGAGAAAATGTAAGGAGCTGAAGCGACGGAGAGTTGATCTAATCAAACGGTCCTAAAAAAAGCAGGTCTCACGCAAGTTGATTAAATATATTCTGGAATGTCTCTTCGGTATTTATCTTTAAAATCTCAGATCAACTATACTTGAAAATTGTATTTGGTTCTTATAATGGGTTTTTCCTCAACCTCTTGAGCATGCTAATAAATTCGACGTCAAGTTTTATTATTTACAATTTTCCAGTAATCTAAAGGGACACAAACAAGATAATTAATCAAGGAGAGTAATTAGTTAATGAGGAGTGTAATTGACTCTTTAAACGTGTAAAAAGAGATGCATATTGATTTTGTGCATCCGATAAAGTAAAAAAGTAGAAGAATAAATCAGTGGCTTTTAGCTTTTCTTGCGTAGTAAGATTTTGTCTCGAGCTCTCGTGTGATGAAAGCGGAAGATGAAGGCAAGAGATTGTCATGATCAATTTATCATTACCAAAAGGGATAAAAGAAAAGGGTAAAATTTACCTTTGCTTGTGGTAAAAGGGAAAAAAAAGTTGAAGTGAGGGGTTTAACATAATTACTTCATTCTAGAGAGATCATAATTATTAATGTCCGAAAACAAGAAAAATCTAAGATAAGCTTCACTTTTCCCTTTTCTACAAATGCCTATAAAACCCGCTGAAGTATGATATAGCAGATTTTTGGCTGCATAATATTTAAATTTCACATTTAATTTTGAGCTTCATAGTTGGTCGCTAAAATTATTTTTTTAACGCTCTTCTTAAGAGTTCATCTATCATTTTTTTTCTAAAATAACTCGTTTCGGGATCCCTAGACATCTCGTGCATTAGTGGAGGTGAGGGGACCCTTGGTGATTTTATGAAGACAACAGAGTGTACTTGACTTTGTTCTCTGCAGAGGAAAGGACCATCTTTTTCAAGGCCAAGCAGTTTTCTGCGGTACCTTTAATTTTGCCCTTTTTTGGTGCAAGTAAAACGACTGGACTTTCCAAATTACACTAAATGCTGGGTGGGTGGGGCGACATTTTTTGTTGCTAAACAATGCGTTAAAAAATAATTTTTGACCGTTGAGTTTAAATGACTGCGAACCCAACAAAAACGACTGCGTATATTCACATAAAATGAGTATTGTGTTACGTATAGTGACAAGCTTTTACACTAAGCCTCCAGTCTGCACGAGAACGTAATCTTCCAAGAAGATTTACTTTAGAAAACACAAAAACTAAGCTCGTATGAATAAATTGTGGCTGCTATCAGGATTGTAAGAATCTTCCTCTAACCATATACATAATAAATAGTAATAGTCGCTAAAGTTTGTAATGGCATTTTTGTGAACACGTTTAGTTACATTTTTTTAGCAGCATTATCTAATATCATTAAATAAAAATCACTAAAAATATTTAATGACGACTAATTATCGTTATATAGAGGGTTAAAAAAAAATTCTTTTAACTCGAATAGAAACTAAAAAAAAAATTTCATACCGTACGAGTGCAGTGACGGGAGAAGAGACGTATAAACCAAAACATTGCTATGAAAGGGGGAAACAAAACAAGGTTGTCCACCACCCACGGTTCGTGGGCCTCTTGGCTGTGCTGGACAGCTTGCAGCCTTTGCTCAAATGAACTGCAGAGTGGCATCACTAATGAAGTCATTAGTCACGCAATTAAGCCAGTCAGGAAGTCAATTAACACCACTGTTAACAACTTCCTACGGGCCCTCTTCCAAGTTTGGAGGACTGTATTATTATATCATGATGAGGAGGATTAATATGCGTGCCTACTAATCCAGAAACCATAATTAATGTGTAATCAAAAGTTTAGTTATGTGGCAGTAATTAAGCAGGAGCGTACGATACATCCACTTTAGCCACCGACACTGCACGAAATGCTTTACCAATAGGTTGCTCTACAACTTTTGGTTGGGTCCTTTCACTTTATGCGGTCCCTTTTTTGGTGAATGTAGCTTTTATCTAGGAAGGATATTGTTAGAGTAATATAGAATGTGATGTCCTCGTCCTATTGTTTATTTTAATAACTTTAGTGACAAATTATTGCCAAAAAGTATTCTTTTGTCAAGGCATCTATTATTCTTGAGGATCTAGAGGCCATCCTCGATCAAAAAGAATAATGACAAAACCTCACACCACGTCCTCGAGGTAAGGCATCCATGACCCTAAGATGTACGTTATCAACCTTAGTGTACCCCAAGGGTCATGACACACCGAAGTTTGCACAATGTAATAGAGAGAGGATTTGTTTGCACGATATAATAAATCGATAGAGAGGGTTAATGATAGAGAGCATGTTTATCTTCTTTTTCTTAAACACTCTATGTCGTTTCTATGATTACCAAGAGCTCTGCTTCGGATAATTCTCACGAGCGCTTATGAAGAAGCCTTTACCTGGTATATATGTTAACCTACTTGTTGGCTTGGTTCCAACCTGGATAATATATTGTTGGCAGCTTGGAAGTTGGCCGCGTCCATCTACTCTCTTACTCTTATGTACTTGAACGTGTGCTCTAACTGCTGTAAAAAGCGTATAAGAAAATAAAGTTGAAATCTTAATAACAACAATTTTTTTTGGTTCAGTAATAAACATTCAATCCTAGAATATATCAGAGAGACACTATATGCCGCGGGAAAGAATTTGGCTGCTACCCCAGTCGAGAAAACATCTTTTTATCCTTATATAACGACAATCAATCGTCTCTAAATATTTTTGGTGACTTTTATTTAGTAACACTAAAAAAGTGTTGTTAAGAATTGTTACTGAAAGTGTTAGAAGAAAAGTTAGTAGAAACATTTAGCGATTATTAATTGTCTCATACACGGGATTGGAGAAAGATTATTACAATTCGGGTAGGAACCAAAGTTTGTTCTATGTCATGTTCTTTATAGTCGTGATGTGGCTCACATCCGTAGAAAACAAGACCTAGAAAACCATCCAATATGCATTTGTAGATTCTGAAACAACGGAATGGACTATAATGACAGCAGAGCAGAAGAAAGCCTTGTTAATTTGTGTGCGAACAGATGAAGATAAGGAAACCTTATTGTTCAAAGCAAAATCCTATTTGAGAACTTACATTTGGTGGCTAGACAGTTAATCCGCCCGCTTAAATGGATTAGATTAGATGCAAATGATCATCAAGATTTGTAAGTAATCTTGATTGGGGCAGTGCTTGCTAAAAGTTAAGTGTCTTGAAGGGATCAGGCATTGAACATAACATCAGGAGATCTTGTATTCAGAAAGGGGCATATTTGAGATGGTTGATTACCACGAAGAAGTGTTGCACCGAAAAATTTCGTGAGAGACACTCTTGGTACCTACTTTGATACCCTTGGCCAAGTTCTCCGCAGGATATCTTGGGGCAAAGTAGACTCTGCAGTTTGTGAGTTAATTGTCTATTTGATGTGGTTTGTTTAGCTATTTGGTTCTGCAAATGTTGCATTTGTTTGACCTTATGTGGTAAGGGCAAGCACATCTACTTGAGATGGGCGTTTGGATAAAGATTTTAGGTGGTTGTAGCAGGGAAAGAAGTTGCTTTGTTTAGATCTACTTCTTAAAACATAAAACACTGCAGCTATTGTTTGACAATAGTTCCAGAAATTGGTCATTCAACAAAGTCAGCATTTCAAGCGGGATAACTTCATACAACGGGTTAAACAGTATGAAGTGTCCAAATTTATACATTGAGTTTGGTTCGACATACTCTTATAGGACGAGAATCGTGCTGACAGAAGTGTGCCTAATTGCAGTCCAGGATTTATTTTGCTCCATGACAAGGCCTACTAAGGCCCTGTTTGATACTCATTTTTTTTTTCAGTTTTAGAAACTGGAAAAAAAAAGTTACGTTTGGTAACCATTTTTTTTTTTTTTTTTCCTTCAGTTTAAAAACTGTTTTGTTTTTCAGTGTTGGTTTTTTTTTAAGACCACCACCCTCCTACCGCCGGCAACCACCTCCCACTGTCGGCAGCCACCACCGGCGGCCACCTCTGGTAGCCACCGCCGGCCGCCGGAGACCACTGTCGGCGACTGCCGGAGACCACCACAAGCAGCCAGCAGCCACTGCTGGCCACCACCACCGTTGGCCACCGCCACCGCTGTCCACCGCCACCGCAAATCACCACAAAAAAAAACTGAACTATCAAACACCCAAAGAAAAACTAAAAAAAAAACTGAGTTATCAAACACCCACTTGTTTTTGTAAAAAAATAAATAATAAAATTAAACTGCTCTTTAATTTATTTTTTTTGAAAACTGAAAACCAAAAAAAAAAATTGTCAAACGGAGCCTAAGTTATTAGCCCTAAACTTGTAAGGCTTATTATTCAAGTTTTTAAGGCTTAATCCCAAAATTGTACCATCAAGTTTATATCCAATACAGTTTTAGTACACAAGTTTAAAAGTGTGCCAAAGAAGTACCCAACTTTAAAAAAGAGTACCAAATCAGTACCTCGGCTGATGAATGCTGTTAAAAAGTCCGAGGGACAGGACTATCAATAACAGAAAAATAGATCTAAAAAACACGCCGATTTTCAAAGAGGTACTTAACTTTGAAAAGGCGTACCAAATCAGTACATTGATTTTTTGTCTTCCTTAATTTTATCAAAACAAAACCAAAAAAAATACATTAAAAATTATTGAGAATTTCTCAACAATTTTTCTCTTCTTTAATTTAATCCTTAAAAAAACTCTCTCTCACTCTCTCTCTAAAAAAACTTTTCTCTATAGAAAAACTCTTCTTTCCCAAAAAATCTTCTCTCCCTAAAAAGAAACTCTCTCTCTCCCTCCCTCTACACCCCATTAGTCCCAAACTCTCTCTCTCTCTCTCTTCGGGCTACAATGCATGTGGTACAAAAAACAGTTCACAGTGGACAACCATTACAGCAGGAATAAACGTGGCAGCTAAGTTGCTCTCATGTCACACATTACCATCCACCACCGTCGGCAGCACCCTTCGGCGACACCATCTGGCAACACCAGCGACAATGTCGACAACAAATTCTCAGGCTCTTTCAACAACCACTAATCGACCACTCAGTCAAATAAACTCTCAGGCTCTTCCTCGCTGGCTCTTCCAACAGCCACCAACCGCCCGTCGCAACCCACCATAACCAGCCACCACCAATGACAATCGATCATTCGGTTGGTTGGTCAACACCACTGCTCCATTCCAATGATGCGTTCCTCTAAAACCTCCAGCAATCCGCGGCTGGCTGCAAAATCTCTGTCATCGCCAAATCTGCTGTCGAGGAGATCGTCTCCTCCCCCGACTCTACCGTGTCCAAGAAGCTCACCTTCGACCTAATCTGCTCCACTCACCTTACCAATGACCTGTGGGAGACCGTCTGTACCAAAATCTGCACCGATCTCAACTCCTTTGACCCCGATTTCACACAGCCGCCGTCTCATTCAGTTGGTTGGTCAACACCACCACTGTCCACCAATACCGGCCAAATAACAGCCACCAACAGCCCGCCGCAACCCACCATAACCAGTCTACACCACTGTCGGCCACCATTATGGACCGAACAACTAACGGCTAGAACACCACCGCCAAAAGCCACCCATGGCCCGTCAAAGCAACTCACCATACGCTGCAACCAATCCTACACCAGATCTGTCGCCGATCTCGAAATTGAGCCACCCCACTGCCACCAATAGCCACCCACCGATCGTCGCCGCAAGACACCATACCTGCAACCAACCCCGCACCACAAACATCAGACGCTTGGTGGCTGGCAAACCCAAGGCTGCGAACAACCACCTATTGCTTGACCACTACCAATTTACCACCGTCCCTCAACCCAACTATCGCCATCGCCGCAACCCAACTACCAGAGAAGAATTTTTTTAGAGAGAGAAGAGTTTTTTTCTACAGAGAAAGTTTTTTTTAGAGAGAGTGAGAGAGTTTTTTTTAAGGATTAAATTAAGGAAGAGAAAAATTGTTGAAAAATTCTCAATAAATTTTAATGTATTTTTCAGTTTTTGTTTTGATTAAATTTAGGAACACAAAAATCGAGGTACTGATTTGATACACTTTTTCAAAGTTAGATACTTCTTTGAAAATTGGCATGTTTTTTAGATCTATTTTTCTGCTATTGATGGTCCTACCCTTTAGACTTTTTAACGGCATCCATCGTCTGTCAGCCGAGGTACTGATTTGATACGTTTTTTCAAAGTTCGATACTTCTTTGGCACACCTTCAAATTTAGATACTAAAGTTGTACTTTGGGTAAACTTGAGGGTACAGTTTTAAAATTACGTCAGTTTTTAACGGTAACCCTTTTTTGGCTCATATAAGATGGCATTGAAGCATCTGAAGATTCCATATTCCAGATATCTTACTTTTTGCCTCAACGGTTCACTGGAGGCATGCCAGCCTTGTGGCGGTGTTCTATGGTGAGACTCCAAGATGAGCAAGCATGGTTTTAGGTGCTGGGCCTCAGAGTTCATGTAGGTGTTGAGCGTCATTTGGTGGCAAGCATTGGGTTCATGATAGCAAGAGATGGTGGCCACCGTTGAGTTTTAAAGCACTGGGTAATAGGTTGGTTTCATGACAAGTCAGGCACCAAGAGATTACGTACGTACGGACTGGGGTATGTCTACTGTAAAGGTGATGTGCACCAAGTTGATCTTTGTAAGGGGCATTGGGGGTGATTGAGCTCTTGTCGCGCAAGGCGCCATGTTAATGTAGGTGCAGAGTTTTCAAATGAGTTTGGCATAGGGCGCTTTGGCAGGATTTGGATGCTGGATTGCATTCTAAGAAAACCTACGGCGCTAGTTTGGCTTTGTGGGTTCTATACATATTTGGTTGGGTCAAGCACTGAGCGCTTTGGATGGTCTGATTAGGTCGGTGCTGATACGGGTAAAAATATACACATGTGGGAGAATAACACGTGTCGCCACCAGAGAGGTCTGAAACTGCCACATGACTCTTGGGGAGGTGGGAAGTGGCATTTACCCACTCTCCCATTATGGGTAATAACTACCCATCAATTTTGTTAACTCTCTATAAAAGCTACTAACTCCCCATTTGAGGGACGTAACAGACTCTTTAATACTTTCCTATAAAATGAAAGTGAAAAGTAGGAATATGGTAAGTTCGGACTATCGATAATATTCTCAGTTATTCTCTCAAAATGGTTTACTGACTTAAGCATCGGATACTCTCCGCAGGAGCCCTCTCCGGGGTCCCGGCGCATCACCGTTTGTTCATGTTGTGCTTTGCAGGTCTGCTTGCGTGCTCGTTCGGTCCCGATCAATTTTTGGCCACAACATTTTGGAGCTATCCGTGGGACCTGACTAGCCAGGAAGATTTGGAAGCAAACACACCAGCAAAGAAAAATTGAGAAGCACTGCGACTGTACGCCACCATCGGTGGCCATTGTCGCCAACCACAGTGTCGATAACTCCCTTTCTAACCAACAGTGCCATGACAACCAAGGACAGCAGTGCCATGAGAACCAAGGACAGCAGTGCCACCAGAACCATGGCCTCCACTGCCAATTCGGTCACCGTTAGAGCAAAGGCAAAAAAAAGGGGAATTTTCAACATCGCCGCACACAGTTGCCGATGTTTCTGTCCGGCGGTGCTTCGGCAACTAGACCGTCACCACGCATAGCAATGGGTCCATCCAGAGCCGTGGGTTTATTTTCTGCCATTAAACCCAACTCTCGCCACCACAATCTCCTGTCGTTCTGTTGTCCACCGCTCAAAGGACCGCTACCATCAGTCTAGGCATCCCAACAACCATTACAGGATGCAACAATAACCACCGCGGTCGTGCCATCGCTGCATCGCCTACAATCACAGGACGTAACGATAACCACCGTGACCACATGATAGTAACCGTGTCGCCAATTAGTCTCAGCAAATGGTAAGTTGTCGGCTCCACTCCGGTCAACTCCCCACTAATTCTATTCCGTCAACTCCACGCCGCAACCAGCACATCAAACTGCGACCATCTACGATGGCGCATCACTGCAACACAAAAAAAATAAAGAGAGAAAGTATATACACATCAGCACAAACGAGGACACCCAATATATAGCATCGTCACCGCCATTCCCTTCGGTTACACTCTGCTGCAATGATTTGTGCATCATCCAGTTCACGTCCTCCGGCCTGCGCTACCAGACGTATGATGAAGCTCCCATTTGGCGAAGCGCCACCCAATGGAGGCACACTATGCCGAGATGCTCCTCTACGGGCCAAGATTAGCGCTTCTGACCGATGAACCTTCTGCAGGTGGAACGGTAGCAAAAAGGCTACAACCTCGCCGCCCAAATCCCTAATGCCACAATAAGTCGCCCCGTCAATTTCTGACCGGCAGTGCCACTTCACCTCGACCAACAGTAGCACCGTTAAACTCGTGTTGTTCAGACCTGCAACGTCACAACCGCCAGCTCCACCGCACGACCACCGGAGGCAAAACCAGTCAACGCCCCGCCAATCACAAGCCTAACAATTCATAGGCCACCATCGGGTGAGAACAAAACCACTCCATCGCAATCGAGGGCAATGCCATCGCAATGAGCGACAGCCACCATGGATCCTCAATCAATCACCGCCCTAACTCAGTCAATCGGCCACTACCACCGGGCAATGGACCAATCGGCCAGCGTCACGGTGCCGGAACAGCCACAGGTCCATTCACTGTGAAGGTTCTATTTTGGTCACTGCATCAAAGGCCCGTCACCGTAGGTTTTCATCGACAAATCGATCGCCATGAGTCTTCATCACCAGTTCAGCCACCGAAGGGCAGACTGTCGCCTTCTCTCCGGCCCATTTTATGACATCATGGTCAACAGCAGTGGCCATCACCAGACACGCTACTTTTGCCACTACTCCGTCCTAGCCTATACCGTGGCAATCATCAAAGGCACAGCCTTCAACTGCGACTGATACCCCCAAAGAGAGGCGACCAAATCTGGATTCATTGGCGGTGACCGTGGATGACTCTTCGGCGGATGGTGACCCTAATGGCGGTGACGTTGTGGCGATGCAACAGCTGCCCCTTTTGTGAAAGAGAAACTGACGTTTATCAGGTGCACTTTTTCCATCTTAAGAAATTATGTTCTAACCCCATAATTTCGCATATTTTTTGTTCTTGTCGATAATTAAGATTTATTTAAATCTTATAATGTGATTTATAGCCTGCACATGAATGGCCATATTCGTAGCTAAACGTTGTATGCACAAAATTGTTTGTACACGACGTAATACTAAATGGCTATGATTTTGAGTATCGACACGCTTAACATATGCCTACATATTGCTTACACACTTTAGCCTAGACCTACTCATTCTTTGGTCTAGCGTCGCCCAATTGCTTCAATTGACTAAACACTTTCAGTCCATCCGTGTGCTAATAAATGTTCATTATGCCTCGCTTGCGTCATCCAATATGATACAACTATCTAGCTGACTAAGTAATAATGGTGTCACAGAATATGATTACTACCAATTTAGTGCTAAAATGTAGTTGCATTTATTAGTTCATGCACTCTCTTGTTATATTTTCCTGTAACATGTTTTCTCCTGCTACGAGGATTTACACTTCACCCACAAAGTTCTTTTTATTTGATATATGCGACATATGTCTTAAAAAGCCTACACTTGCAGCCTAACGTGTTATCACATGTCCGTCGCTAAAAATAAGAACTATGATTTCTAGCCCCAGCATGCTTAGCATACACTTTTGTATTGCTTAAAAATTATGGCCTAGATGTATTCACTTTTTGGCAAAGCGCCTTCAGGCCATTTAAGTGGTCATAATTTTCTACTATGCCTCACTTGCGACACATCGTAACTACCTAATCGACAAGGTAGTAATCGTGTCACATAGTAGATTATTACTCTCAGTTTAGTGCTAAAATATGGCTGCCTTTATTAGTTCATATGCTTTCTTGCTATATTTTCCCATGACATGTTACGAGGGTTTACACCCCACTTCATACTTGAAGAAAATTCACAGCCCCTGCTGTTTTAGTTATGCTAAGAGCTTTAAAAGGCCTCATCTTGCCTGCCAAGTGTCACATGTTGACTTGTGAAATGGAGACGCACATGCTAACACTAATCTGATAACTGTGAGAGCGTCACAGCCTATGATTATAGCTTGGCCAGTATGTATAGCAAATTTGAGATCTCGTGCCCGTATTCTCATTCACATCGCTACACAGCGTATCGACAAAATGCTGTAACATCTTTATTAGTCATCTAATGGCATCTTGCTCTGACAGTCTCCACGTTTGCTACTTGCTTGGACAAACCATTATCCTGTTAACTTTATCTGCTCATCTAGCTGAGCAGTTAGACCGCACTCCCTAGCTTTATTAATTTGTCTCACTGAGCCGGCAAACAATTGTTCTTTTTACGAACATGCCCTACACAATGACTAAGAAGCCATCTTTGCATCTATGCCTTCTTAGTCAGGGGGGGCTACATGTATATGATACTACGTCCCTCTTACATACCACTCTCGCACTGAACCTACACTCTTCCTCATATGATAGCTGAGCAGTGCGATCTACTCGTCACCACCCATGCCATGTAAGAATCTATCAAGCAGTTGCAAGCCTTGGTCAGTCCTCCTTCTTGGATGTATTGAGCACTACAAACCATCACTTATTAATGGCAACCTATTCAATGATGCCTCACCTATCCTCCTCATCATTACGCTGAGAGCTTTTGCACCCAATGTCCAAGGTCACCCGAACGACGAATCTAAAAATAATCTCACCTGGTACATCACGAGAATGACCAAAACTGTTGCAAGAGCCATATCACTTTTCCTAAATGATGAAAAGCATCGTCATTCAAGCAATAAACAGCCTAAGAAAAGATATTACGTGGCTCACTCGTTAGTAGCTCAGTCGTGCTCTAGCCACTTTCATGACCGACACTTTGAGAAGCTTAGAATCACAACACCAGTTATCATTCGATACACCTTCACTAAAGACATTTGCATTGGTCTAGCCTAGCACTCGTGCTCATATCTCTATAAAGATTTGCCTAAACCTTGCCCTAACTGAGTAGTCATACTCCTTTCTTGAGGAGTCGCGTAAGCCTCACATAGCAGAGATCATTCGAATTCCTAGCTCACTGCTCGCCGAACTGAGCTAAAAAACTCCGATGGACTCCTACTTTTGCTAGACCGAGCAGATGAGCTCCTTTAGACCTCTCGAAGTCTCTCATGCTAAAAAATAAAGTAAAGAGAAATGAAACTAGTTCTCCTTATATAGTGAAATTATTATAATCCAATAGCCAAGATCTCACGACCGTTGGACAACCAAACCGTGGAGGCAATTAATCAGCACAAAGGGGGGTAAGTTTACCCTTGTACCCCTTGATAAAAACTTGGACAAAACCAAGTGGAAACGCTACTTCACTTGAATCCTCTATAAAGCCTCTGCCTCTACTCGCCCATACAAGTAGACGAGCACACTTCGAGGTCTAAGCCTTTGCTCGCAAAAGCCGAGCAGACGAGCACACTTTGAGGTCTAAGCCTCTGCTCGCAAAAGCCAAGCAGACGAGCGCATTAGACCCATGCCTCTACTCTACCGAGTAGATGAGCACCTTTGGTCTTAGCCTCTGCCAATCAGACAAGCGCATTAGACCCATGCCTCTACTCGAGTAGTACCGAGCAGACAAACACATTGGACCTCACGCCTTTACTCTAGTCAAGTAGACGAGCTACTTAAGTCCTAGCCTCTGCCAAGCAGATGAGCGTATTAGACCCCACGCCTCTACTCTAGATGAGTAGACGAGCTATTTTGGTCCTAGCCTCTACCGAGCAGATGAGCACATTGGACTCCATGCCTCTACTCTAGCTAAGTAGTCGAGCTACTTTGGTTTTATCCAGCTCTACTCAACAAACGAGCGCATTAAACCCATGCCTCTGCTCAACCAGAGTAGACAGGCTCCATGATGGCCTAAACTCGGGCAAGCCGAGTAAACGAGCCCTAATAAACCTCTACTCAGCTAGGCTGAGTAGACGGGCCCTTATGAAGGCCTCTACTTGGCCAAGCCAAGTAGACGAGCCCTTTACCAAAAGGAAACTTTAAGTTTCCAACACGGAACACTACTTTGATGCTAAAACATGGAATGGGGACATTAGACCCCTCTACCTCTACTCACCCAGCTGAGTATACAATCTCCCTCTAAGGTCTCATCTATGCTAAAGAATCTGAGCAGACGAGCACCTTTAGAGCCTCTAAGTCTCTGCTCGCCAAGCCGAGCAGACAAACACCTTTAAAGCCTTAAAGCCTCTGCTCGCCAGGCCGAGTAGACGAGCGCCTTTAGAGCCTCTAAGCCCCTGCTCTCTAGGCTGAGGCCAAGTACATTAGCCTGTATCTTTGCTCATGCACCCCAGCAGATGAGTTCCTTTAAGACTCTACTCTACTAGTCGAGTAGACGAGTACATCCATGCTCTCCACTCAGCTAGCTGAAAAGATGAGCACGTTTAAAGAATCCATTCGACCAGCCGAACAGACGAGTACATCCATGCTCTTAGCCAGCTGAGTAGACGAGCACGTTTAAGGCCTCTACTCAGCCAATCGAGTAGAGGGGCCCTTCTAAGCCTGTATTCGGCAGGCCGGGTAAACAAGCCCGCAACTCGCTCAGTAGAGTAGACGAGCCCTTCTAAGCATGTATTCGGGAGGCCGGGTAGACAAGCCCGCCTTTGCCAAACCAAAAGTTTCTGCACTTTACTAATGAGTGAGAGATATCACCTTTGGTTTAAATTCCTTACGCGGAGCATCCCTTAATAAGGTCTAAAATTTGATGCTAAGTCAATTATCCTGCTTCCACATTCTTTCTCAGAAATAACATGGAATGGGGGCAAATAATATGGGTAAAAATATACACATGTGGGAGAGCAACACGTGTCGCCACCAGAGAGGTCTGAAACTGCCCCATGACTCTTGGGGAGGTGGGAAGTGGCATTTACCCACTCTCCCATTATGGGTAATAACTACCCATCAATTTTGTTAACTCTCCATAAAAGCTACTAACTCCCTATTTAAGGGACGTAACAGACCCATTAATACTTTCCTATAAAATGGAAGTAGGAATATGGTAAGTTCAGACTATCGATAATATTCTCAGCTATTCTGTCAAAATGGCTTACTGACTTAAGCATCGGAGACTCTCCGCTGGAGTCCCCTCCTGGGTCCCGGCGCGTCACCGTTTGCTCGTGTTATGCTTTGTAGGTCTGCTCGCGTGCTCGTTTGGTCCCAACCGACGCTCGTTCGGTCCCGGTCAATTTTTGGCCACAACAGGTGCCAACCATAATCTGGCTTGTATTTCTTGCAAGGTGGTTTGTGGAAGACCATGTGGCTTAGGTTGCATTCATGGTTTGGTGTTGGGTACAATTCGGCACGGGTGCCTGTTTGATAGACCGTTTTAGGTTCAAGCATACTTGGTTTATGTGGCACGCCAATTTGGTTTTGGGATACCATTTCGCATGTGTCTTATAAGACTTGATGTGGGCATAATCTGGGTTGGGCCATCGTGGAAATTTAAGTGCAGGGCACTGCTTTGTTTGAGCTGGTGCGAGGTGCCATAACGAGAGTTAATGCATGCAACACATCTTGTGTTTGAAGACCCAAGGCGTTATTGAACAAGCCTGAGTCGTGGCCAAGAAAAAGTAAATGGTGCAAGTAGGTGAGCACAATTTCATAAGGCACGTGCATCAGGCTTCGATATCTTTCTCCAATGGTGCATTTGAAAAAGATAGAGTCAACTTCATATTTGCGCTTGGTAGCAAATCCAATTGATGTGTGTTCTTGTCGGCCTCTCAATGAGGACTTATCTTAAAACGGAAAAACCAAGTTGAAAAAATTTAAGATTGCGCTCCCAATAAAGATAAAGAAAAGCTTTGATTAATTCTTAAAATGTTTACAAAGCACAATGTTTTCAAGTCTGGAAGCTACAATCCCGACCCTATCAATGGATATGAAGAGCTTCTAAACATGAAAGAAATGAAAAAGACTTGAAAACTCAAGTCATGATTTGTCTGAAGGTTTCATGACGATGATTCTATCCTTCTTTGACCCATCATTTAATTTATACTACAAGTAGATTGTAGAAAAAAACTACCATTAATGACTAACTACCCACTTCAAAAATAACTACTACCACTTAAAAAAACTACCTACTAATAAGTAACCAACTATACTTATATTTTATTAATATGAGCAAATTTTCAGAAGTAACTTTTGAATCCTTCATTATCTTCTCTTCACAAATATTAATAAAAATTAATGTCATTTAGTGACATTTAATTAAAGACATGTCAGTAGTGAAAAAAAGATATTTGTTGGTGCAAACACTTCACCAAGAGGAATTCGTGTTCCTGCTTTATGTCACTCAAGGCAATTATAGGTTATTGAGTTACATAGAAGAAAACACTCTTTCCAACGACCAGGTTGGAAGGGTTCTTGCACACGATTTTCGTAAAGTTTGGCTCATGAGGAGCCTTTATAGAACAAGGTGTTTGAGCATGTGGAGCCTTTGAAATTTCTCCTTTAAGGGTGAGCGGAAATAGATAAAGGCTTGTTGGCAAATTTACACAGGAGATTCGTTACTCACTTGGGTCAGATATGCCTTTGTGTGAATGTTTTGTATCGTTTATTAGGATACTTAACAAGGTTGAACATCCATGAGTGGGAAATTTGGGATGTGCAAAGCATCGGGCTATGAGGAGTTGTCGTGTTCCAGATAGTGGGGATGTTTCCAACTAGTCAATGTTTGTTCGACAATGTGAATATTGATAATCAAGTTGGGAGAAAGTCGTAGTGACAAATCTTCAAGTTTGCCTGTCAATAAGGTCACTGACAAATTGCTCGTGAGAGAATGTCATAGGCTATATTTGGCATAGGCCAATGCCCCGTAACTCAACTTATGCTCCTAAAGGTTGGTGGCAAGCAGAGATGGTACAAACGCTTTCTCTGGCTAAACTATGGGTGGAGTGACATTTCTGTATTTTGAGAAATTTGCTTAGGAAAGAATCTGTACCTTTGAATAACGAGACATTCGAGGCTTTTATTAGATGTCATAGTGTGGATCACAAGATATACACAGATATTTATAAAAGACGATTTCGAGGTGTATAGATAGACCTGGCAAACGGGTATACCCGCCGGGTACGGGTAAAAACCGTTCGGGTCCGGGTAAAAACGGATCGGATAAATTTTACCCGACTTTTTCGGGTAGGTTTTTTGGGGATCCGTACCCTACCCTTGCGGGTAGGGTATTACCCGTGGGTAAAAATTAATTAATTATTATTTTTTGAATAAACATTCACTGGACTATTTTTTTAAAGTCTGTTTTCTGATTACATTAATCATCATTAATCTCATATTCAATTCTCAAATAAATCCATCATCTCAACAATTACTTTCAGATTACATTAATCATCTCAGATTCAATTCTCAAATAACTCTATCATCTCAACTCCAAGCTCCAAACACAAATATACAATAGGCACAATAACTTTAACACAAATGACCAAAAATCATTTAGAGAAATAAATCAAGCAGATCTAGGGGGAGGGGGAAATAATAACCCCTATCATCTCAAATTCTCAACTCCAATTCTCCAAACACAAACATACAATAATAACTTAACACAAATGCCCAAAAATCACCAACAAAATAAAAGCAGATCTGGAAAAAAAAATTATCTCGCAAATCAAAATAAAACACAGGCAGATCTGAGAAAAAAACACCACCTACAAAATACTTACAAAACACAAAAGACTTAAAACAAATAATACAAGCAGCGGCTGTGATGGAGATGGTGGCCACGGAGCGGTGGCAGATTTGATCGAAGGAGCTGTGGCGGTGGAGCGTGAGAAGGACGTAGAGTAGCTGGCCGTCGAGTTGCTGTGGAGTAGCTGTCGTCGATGGATCTGACAGGCGCGGGAGAGCGGAGTCGCGAGGTAGAGTGATGTCGAGAGAGAGAGAGAGAGAGAGAGAGAGGACGTCGAGTAGCTGGTCGTCGAGTTACTGTGGAGTAGCTGCCGTCGATGGATCTGGCAGGCACGAGAGAGCGGCGTCACGAGGTAGAGTATGTTGATCGAGAGAGAGAGAGAGAGGGGGAAGGGAGGGAGAGAGGACATGTAGTGGCGCAGATCGGCTGGAAAGAATGAGAGAAAAGAATGACCAAACGAGGAATCAGAAAACCCTAACATTTATATAGTAAAATTTCGGTTAGCCCGGGTAACCGGTATCCGAACCGAATTTACCCAAAAAATACGGATCGATTCAGGTACGAGTCTATTTTTTACGGGTCTTCAAAATACCTACCCGTACCCGGGTTTTTTGGGCGGGTACAGATCAACCCGCGGGTACGGTTCTTTTTTTGCCAGGTCTATGTATAGAGAACAAAAAGGAAAGGTTATGAAACCTCGAGAAAGAGGATCTCGATAATCGACACTTGATTTTTCTTCTAAGTTGTATTATCAAGGGGAGCACGGTAGTATTGATAGGACTAATTCCACCAACTTAATGAGTGACCCAAGGGAACTAGCTTAAAGATGTTGACGACTACTTAAAAAGCTCACACATTGGATACACTTATCCGATGGGCACATATGGTCAGCTTGCCTTGACATTTGGTCAAAGGTTATGATTATAACGCCGTTATACATCAAACTTGTCCAAAATCATACTGGGTATGAATAACCTGGTGCATTTGTGTGCTTGCATGCATGTGCCAAGGTGAGCGTTGTCTTAGGATTGACAACCCAACAAAATGGTCAACGTCTGTGGTATGTTTGGTGGTAACATGTTAGGTTTCATTGGCAGGTTGTCAAGTATGGAAGTTGGCACACGGCACCAAAGTTGGATTAGCTATTTTGGATGGTAAAGATATTGAGGAAAGGGAAGCAAGCTTGAAACTAATTTGATCAAGGTGGCATGTTGCCTTGCATGTCAGGCATGACGTCAGGGCCGCTAACACGTTATGACACTACATTGGCTCACTATCGCTCATGCAAGCACAATGTTAGTGCATGTTGGCAGGGTCTAGTCTATAGAAACTCGGTAGCAAAAATTATGTACATACAAATGAAAGTCTTGTCAAACACTTTTTCTAACCGATTAGATAAGTCTTGTTGCAAGTGCATCATGGGGATTTTGTATGGCAAGTTATGTCAATCACATTTCGTGAACTGTGGTTAAGCCTTGTCTTAACATGGATCATTGGAGGCCTTTGAAGATAAGGTCGACTTCAAGATGCAAGTCGGTTTGTAAAAGCCATGGTGAAAATATGGATCATTGGATGTCTCAACTATCTTCTGAAAATATGTTTGATAAGGGATAATCACAATTAACAGTCCTCAAGTATATTGGGTCTTCGGGTCAACACCCTAGGGCAAATACAGTAGGGTACTTATTAAGTCAAATAGGGCAAGGGAAATATCGATACATGGAGGCAATGTGTCTAGTTGGAGTTTGAGTTGGAGGTGGTGGCTGGTTATGGTGGTTCATCCCAAGGGAAGGTTGCTAGCTCGAATGTGGAGTTGAGGTTGCAAGTGGGAGGGCTTTGGAGAAAATCTAACAATTGGAATTAGGGATTGTTCTACGACGGATGTGACTTTCCTACAGTGAAAGAGGTATAAGATTAGAATGTCAATGGGCCGGGCTTGGGCTTGCCCAGCCTAGGCCCAGCGGGCCTCCAATGAAAACTGGCCTGGGTTGGGCACACGAATGAAAAATGGGCCGGGCCTAAAATCTGGGATATATGGGCTCAGTCCAAGCCCTGGCCTTAGGCCCAATATTTAGGGCCGGGCCCGGGCCCAATCCAAATTTTTTTGGAGGAGGCAGCAGCATAATGATAGGCCTAATGGTAGCATTATTACAGTAATTGTTGTATCAGCCTCCATAGTTGTGATTTTATGCTGTGCAGTGGCATGGGTTTTGCTCTTCAAATGTTGAAATTTTGTTTACCAAAACAGATAAAGCTACCTTCCCTCGCAAAATCATCAAGTAAAAGCAGTTTTGAACGTAAAAAAAGGTCTACCTGAATGTCCAAAGCTAAAAGAAGATATATATTGCAGGGATTGTTGCGCCCACAATTGGAAGTGGGTCAAGTTCTACTGCACTATCTTTTGTATCTAACATGGTAGCTTATACTGGTTCTGCAAAGACATTCAGTTCAAGTGACATAGAGAGGGCAACTGATAACTTCAATACTTCAAGAATCCTTGGTGAAGGTGGGTTTGGTCGTGTTTATAGCGGTGTGCTCGAAGATGGAACAAAAGTGGCTGTCAAGGTACTCAAGAGAGATGACCGTCGTGAGTTCTTGGCTGAAGTTGAGATGCTTAGCCGCCTGCATCACAGAAACTTGCTTAGTCTATTTAGCCAGAAAAGGGCCACAAATTAGGCCAAAAATAGGGCCGAAGCCCGGGCCAAAATTTGGGCTGATTTCAGGCTTTTTTCGGGCCGGGCCGGGCTTGGCTTTTTTCTCTAAAACTTTGACCTAGTCGAAGCCCAGGTCCAAAGCCCTAAACTATTGGGCCAACACTGTTCACCAACGAGTTGGGCCAGCCCGGGCCAAAAATAGGCCTACCAGGGCCAGCCCGCGGGCCGCCCGACCCTTTTGACATCTCTATATAAGATCTTGCGGGGGGGGTATATTCCCGATAGTTGACTTAGGTCAACTCATCTTATTGGGTTGACTTAGACCACATCCTCGATGATTCGGGTGGGTTCATTCATTGGCACCAGAGCTACATTGATTCATTCGTTGACGCTAGAGCTACATTCATTTGGATCACTTGTGAAAACACTAGTGAGAGAGTTTTCTTTTAGTTGCTTTCAATTACTTCCAAGGTCGTACGTCCAAAATGTGAATTTAAAAATGCGATAACATAACAAGGGCAATAAGATTATTTTAGCCACAACGTCGATGACATCTTCAAAACGACAAAAGATATGTCACTGTGATTTCTCACAATTGTGTAATAAACTTAAAGGCCGTTTGTAATTGA
Organism: Escallonia herrerae; assembly: GCA_033070095.1. Classification (NCBI taxonomy): domain Eukaryota; kingdom Viridiplantae; phylum Streptophyta; class Magnoliopsida; order Escalloniales; family Escalloniaceae; genus Escallonia; species Escallonia herrerae. Next base: position 221,476 of record JAVXUP010000482.1, on the reverse strand, counting down.
TTCTTAAAGATAAATTCTAATTAAATATGAATCAGTTTTTAAAATTGAAAATTTTTGTCACCATAAAACTTATTCTATATGTAAGATAAAGAGCCAGATCCTAATTCTTTTTAAGTAACCATAAGATGGTGCGCTGACTCGTTCCCTATCTTCTACATGCACACGTGCAGAGACAAGGGTCATTATTCTCTGCTTGCTTGGGCATGTTCATCAGCCCAGAAAAGAAAGAACACTATGATGCTTCCATATGCCCCTGTGCCTCCCGGATGCACGTGTAGATGAATCTGGATTACACTATAGTAGCTAGACCAATACACAAGCCACACGTCTATGGCGGCTGCAGCAGTCCTTGAACTGCAAAACTTCCAAGGCATGTGAAATTGTGAGGGTAAGCATATGATTTGCCACGAAGACAAAGCAAAACGTTAAAATTTAAGGCACACTATAGATATATGGTCAACATGTGCTGGAAAAAGTTGTCAAAGTGCCTTCTCATTATTGCAGTTCACCGGCCTGTGCATCTTTCAGTACGTCAGTGCTGATAGAAACGGATAACTATTGCCTAAAGAGATTCCAAGTCAATGACCCTTCTTGTTCTTTTAAGCAGCAAGAGCCATTGTCGACCCAATATCGAACACTAGAATACCACCAGGGGTTCTTATACTGGTGTACTGCCATTGAGGACCTCAAGTGTTACGTACAAGTAATGCTGAATTTTAAGTGTTAAAATTTTGTCACTAGAAAACAATTTAGGTACGAGTAATTTAAGTGCTTACACCCAAAAAAATAAAAAATTACGCAAGTAATTTAAGGAAAAAATAAGTTGAAATTCATGTAGGCAAGTCATTTAGATTTGTAGGTGTAATATCTTGGGTATAAGCGCATAACCCAAAATTTGGCGAATTGTATGCAGAATACAATTCTTCGTACATGGTTGGTATCTAATACACTTAATCGACAGTAACAAATATGATTTTAAGTGCTTAATTACGTTATCAAACAATATCTCGCTTTCCATCTTCTATTTTCAGCATTCACTATTTAGGGGGAGGGGGGGGGGGGGGGGGGTTTCTTAGTCGTCCTCCGTGGCTGGTATTATACACTTCATTGATTTCTAATGTTGCATCACATGTTAAGGACATTTGGTACTTCTTTTTTGTTGGTGTTGTGGTTGTACCTAGACGTGTGTTTCTACTTGGTTTGTGATGTCACTTGGGCAATCCCAGCTATACTTTCTTTGGCATTTTGGACGTTGGTAGAAGAGGGCGGAGTTCACATATGAATTTTTAAAACATATTATTACCACCGTCAAATCTTAGGGGATTAGTATGTAAAACATCAATGTAATTTATGTGGCTTATGTATATCTACGTGACAACTGAGTTACAAAATACTTTTTTGCGACAAAAAGTTACTGCACATGTGGGTAAGTAGCTTCATAAACGAGACTTATGTGAGCAAAAAAGGGCTGGCCAATATCTCCCTTCTTCTTACATTTGTGCTCTATAATGAGAATGGGTAAGTTTGAGAGATTTGGTATTTTCAAAAAATGGCAGTATTTTTTGGTGAGACAAAGCGCCTTGGAGTTAACAAATTTGGTAGTTTTGATTTTCGTTTGTTCTTATTTAAGTTAGCAAATTTACTTTAATTCCGGACAGTTTTGGGTTTTTACTTGTTGTTGGGGGTGTTGGAAGACATGGATTGGGGCCAGTTGGATAGAAAGGAAATTCGGCGGTCAATTGGTGCTCGATGTAACGCTTTTGAAGTTGAAGGTTCAGTGTGCCCAATTTGAAACATTAATGGGGCTGGTTACAACTTATCCAAAGTTTGATGTGCCAATTGCAATTAATCCTCCTTTCCAATAAGTTTACTTTTGAAAAATATAGGGTGTGCCTGAAACCTATCTCAGTTTTCGGTCTTTATTTTCAGAAAAATTAAGATCAAAATTTATTCGAGTTCTCTTTTTTAAAATAATGGTATGTTGTTTGATAAAGTTCTCCATAATTGGTTTTTACCTTTTTCGTTTTCCTGTTTTTCCTCTCTTCTCTTCTCTTTTATTTTTCAATACTTGCGAGTTTATTCAGAGCTCATATGTTTAACAACTAGAAGCAACTTCAGCATGACCAACACATCTCCTCTACCATTATCCAACTACTAGTATGGTAGTAACCCATTAGCTTGCGAAATAGTGCTTCCTTAGTTTGATTGGGTTTAGTTTGATTGGGTGAATGGTGTGAATGATTTGAAATTTATCTGCGCAAATCGAAGATACCAAGACTGAGATGAAAGAAATCTTTTGGTAGTATTACTTGTAGAAATAATGGTGGTTGGTATGATGGTGATTTGGATTTAGAACAGTGGTGGTGCCGTGGTGGGGACCGATGTTAGAGAGTTGGTGTTTGGCAATATTGGTTAGTGGCAGTGGTGGCACTACAAAAAAAGTGATCTGTCACGGCGCCCCGTGTCGGCGGTCGCCCGATGCCGTTGCTGTATGTGGACTATGCCGACACTCCCACAATAACCGTTGTTATAGAGTCTATAGGAACGTTTAAGCCGACGGTCAAATTTCTAGCGTTGCCATAGGTTATATTCACACCCCAAAGTATGAGCAGCAAAATCTAGCGCCAAAATACTATCTACGCCGACGCTCTAAATGTTTTAGCCGGCTCAATTGACCGTTGGCATAGAAAATCCAGGTTTACTTCAATTTTTCTTTCTTTTAATCTATTGCACTGCACACGACTCTCTGTTCTTTCTCTCAGTCTCTCACACGACGTCACGACTCACCACGACAGGTTCCTCCCCTCTCTCTCTCTCTCTCTTCTCCATTCTCTAATTCTCCATTAATCCGTCTAGATTGAACACGCTTTGGGATTTCAGATTGAAGTCTCGACGCTTCGATTCTTCCGGGATTGATCACATTTGGGATTCCATCTTCTCAGGTAGCTATCTTTAACCCACGCAACGATTGTTGTATAATCGATTGTTCCAATCATGTTTTGGAAAGCTTTATATGTTCTGATTCCATTTGTTATTTGTTATTCTTTGTGGAGTTGTCGCCGGCAGCGCCACTCGCCGTCGCCGGCAGCGCCACTCTCCTCGCCGGCATCGCCACTCGCCGTCGCCGGCAACTCCACTCGCCGTTGCCGCAGCTTCCGTTCCAGTGAATTTTCCTGGCACAACTTTCAGTAATGGTATTAAGGCCGCGTTTTATGCAGTTTTCCTAGAACAACTTTCAGATACGGTTTTAGGTGCGCTTCTTGCCAGCCACGAGACGGTGGCCATTGTCTTGTACTGAAAGGTAATGCTTTCACTTCTATTGCTTCCTTTCATTATCTATTCGCCTAGACATATAATGCCAACCCTGAAACTTGTGCAACATGTGGGTAGTTTTTGTTACAATATCACACTTAAAACTCAAGAAGCAAAGTTTCAGTCCTATGACCAATGAAAGACAAAGGAAATATAAAGAAAAGTACCCTTTGGACTGTCAACTTCTTCTTTTGCGTATTATTACTAGGAAATGCTGTATATGGCTATGCTGTGAGAGACCGTGGCATAGCAGTTGATTAATTAACATACCAGAGATCAGGCTAAGTGTTGTTATTGATCAACAGAACAACTGGAAATTGCAAATTCAACTGAAGATATTTGTTAGTGTTATTAAATTTTCAATGTCAACTTAGATGATTTGGCACGCGTTTTATGCAGTTAGGTTTTCATTGTGTATGTGTATTTATAGTTTTTGGACGCTAAACTCAGCATCTATAATATGAATTGAAATTGCTTGGGTTAGGTTTTCTCAGAGATGATTGAATTTACTGCTCCAATGATACTAGTACTATTTAGTGAATATGGTATTTGATTACATTATGCTTGTTAGAGTTTCATTTATGAGAATGAGTTTCAAGTACATTGAACTTGGATATTTGTTCTTGTACAACCGAAAGAAAACAATCGAAAGAAAATTAAGTCATTGCCAAGAAAACAATTAGTCTCAGCTCCTTGGACCTTACTAGTACTATTTCCGTATGTTTTACTTTTTTGTTTGAGTTATCTTTAAACTCATGTAAATACGCATATACATAAAAGAAAGAAACTGGATACTCGAGCAACTAGTACAAGCTACTTGATCCTAGGTCTTACCAAGCTCACGTCACATCTCTTTTTGTTTTTTTTTTCTTGAAAAAGGAAACATGGATAAAGAGTGGATGCGTCACTCAAGGGAATCTGAGACTTACGTTGTTGGCGTAGATATGTTTCTGAATTTTGCATTTAGGAATGTGGTTACAAGGTGGGGGGAGATATTATGTCCATGTAGGGACTGTGTGAATGGCATGTTTCAATCCCGTATTGCGTGTAGAGATCACTTGATTATTAGGGGATTTATGCCTAACTACACAGTTTGGAGGGTTCATGGGGAAGCTTTGGCCTCTTCTTCTGTTCAAAATGAGAATGATAACGAACCTGAAGTGGCTGGTGCTGGTATGCATGGAATGGTCAATGACATTTTTGTGAGTCGTCCGGGAGACCCAAGTGTCCAAGTTGCAAATTTCTATAAGTACATGAATGATGCAGAACAACCATTGTATCCGGAATGCAAGACCGAGACTAAACTATCATTTATTGTTTGGCTTTTCAACTTGAAGTGTGTGAGCAAGTGGACTGACAAGTCTTTTAATTTGTTACTTGGGAAGTTAAAGCAGATCCTTCCTGACGGCGAGACACTGCCGGCTAACTTGTATGAAACTAAAAAGATGATTGGAGATTTGGGGTTTAGTTACAAGAAGATTGATGCATGTCCAAATGATTGCATGTTGTACTGGAAAGAGGATAGCAAATTAGATTTGTGTAAAGTATGTAACAAGTCCAGGTGGAAGACAGTCCAAGGCGAGGCACGGACTGAAAATCTGCAATCGTCTACTGGGGGAAATAATGTTGCTGTGAAGCAGTTGCGTTATTTCCCCATAAAACCGAGCTTGCAAAGGTTATTCATGTCACCACAGACGGCTAAGTCGATGACATGGTTTCATGATAAGCGCCGCAAAGACGGGGTGTTGCGTCATCCGGCTAATTCGAAAGCTTGGGAGAATTTTGATAATTTACACCCTGCATTTGCTTTGGATCCTCGCAACGTTAGACTTGGGTTGTCTACCGACGGTATGGATCCGTACAACCATGGATCAAGTCATAGTATATGGCCAGTTACCCTGGTCGTTTACAACTTGCCTCCATGGATGTGCCTGCAACAACGTTATTTCATGATGCCTGTGTTGATACCTGGTCCAACTTCGCCGGGTAACGACATTGACGTGTACCTAAGACCATTAGTTGAAGAGCTGAAGATTTTGTTTGATGGGGTTGAAACTTATGATGCTTCAAGCAAGACTAATTTCACAATGCGCGTGGCACTCTTATGGACAATCAGTGACTTCCCTGCTTATGCAGTTTTAGCTGGATATAGTACCAAAGGAAAATTGGCATGTCCTGTTTGCCAAGGAGACACTCGTTCTTGTAGGTTACGTGGCAAGGAATGCTATATGGCACACCGGTCTTTCCTAGATCCAGATCACAAATACAGGTCCGAAAAACAAAAATTTAATGGTGAATGTGAATATAGACCACCTCCTGCTTTGTGCTCTGGGTTTGATGTGCTTGAAGAGGTAGATAATATCACTGTTACATTTGGGAAAACAAGTAAAAGTACAGTGCCTCGCGAAACCAATTGGAGGAAGAAGAGCATCTTTTTCGAACTGTCTTATTGGAGGACCCATCTTCATCGTCATAATCTAGATGTAATGCACATTGAGAAAAATGTTTGTGATAATTTGCTTGGAACCCTGTTGGGCGTTAAAGGAAAGACAAAAGATATTCTTAAAGCTCGTCTTGACATGAAAGATATGAATATAAGACGAGAATTGCATCCGATAGAAGTTGGTGATGACAAGTATAAACTACCAGCTGCATCTTTTACAATGTCTAAGAATGAGAAAAAAGATTTTCTCAATGTCTTAAAGAATGTAAAAGTTCCGGATGGGTATTCTTCAAATATTTCCCGATGCGTCCATGTAAAAGAGGGCAAGATGTTAGGACTTAAGAGTCATGACTGCCATATCCTAATGCACCAGCTACTTCCTATAGCTTTGAGGGGGGCACTGCCTCTACAAGTATGCTCTGCTGTAATTGACTTGTGCCGTTTCTTTAAGGAATTATGGTATAAAAATTACACTGTGCAAGACTTTGAACGACTAAATAAGAAAATATCATTGATACTTTGTCGTCTTGAGATGATTTTCCCTCCATCCTTCTTCGATATAATGGTGCATTTGCCGATACATTTGGCCCAAGAGGCTATGATCGCTGGACCCGTACAATACCGCCAGATGTATCCATTTGAAAGGTTAGAAATTTTACGTTTGTATTCATTACAAATTATTGTAAAAAAATTCATGTAGCATAAGTTATGGTTTCCTTAGGTACATGTTCAAGATTAAAGGGTATATACGATGTAAAAGTCGTCCAGAAGGATCGATTGCTGAAGGGTTACTTGCGGAAGAGTGCTTGAGATTTTGCTCTATGTACTTGGAAGGTAATCACCCTGTTTGGAACCAAAATCGGAGAAATGAAGATGGATATACTGAGGAAGTGGTTGGAGGCATACCAATGTTTCAACAAAAAGGTCGATTTTTAGGTGCCCCTTTGGCTATTGCTCTTGATGCCAAAGATAAGGAGATGGCACATCGATATGTATTGTTCAACTGTGATGAATTAGAAGTCTATCGTAGGTAAGTGGGCTTTATAATTATATTGGATTCAGTTTTGTATTAGTTAGATAATTTATTGTGTGAACGATGTAAATCTAGCACATTCAAGAAGAGTTGTGAAATGAAGCTGGGAAGACGTAAAAAGAAACCAACACCATGGGAAGTTGATAACGCTTTGAAAAAGGAATTCCCGAAGTGGTTTACATCCCATGTAAGTCTGTATATGTATATTTCTTATATATCTGCGTGTGTACGCGCGCGCGCGCGCCTCATAAGTCAATGCTTAATACTTGGTTTACAACTGCGTAGGTTAATAATTTGTGGGATGAGGTTTCAGAGGAAATACAAGCCCTTGCACGTGGTCCAAATGGTATAGGCAGGAGAGGTAGTGACTACTTAATAAATGGGTACCGTTTTCATACAGAGAGTCTTGAATGGAAGCGAAAAACACAGAATAGTGGAGTCTACGTCTTAGCAGCGACACGCGGCTATTCTTCGTCTAGAGATGCAAATCCAGCTGAAGACGTCGTGGAGTATTTTGGTGTTTTAGAAGACATAATTCAACTGGATTACTTTGGAGTAGGAAATGTGGTATTGTTTAAATGTAAATGGTACGACAGTGTTAACAAAAGTACAGGGATTACTACTGATGCCTATGGGTTTACACTTGTCAATTCAAAGAAGTTTGCTTATAAGGATGAGCCATTTGTGTTGGCCTCTCAAGTAGAACAATTGTTCTATGTTGATGATCCAAGAGATCATGGTTGGCGTGTCGTCGTACAAACACGGCCAAGGGATTTTTGTGAAAATGCTGAAGCAGAAGCTGATACCGAGGAAGAGATATTGTTCCCAAGCGACCCTCACAGTGGACAAGATGTAGAACATCATGTAGAAAATATGACTTGGGTGAGAAATGATGTCGAAGCAGAAATAATTCACGATCAAGTTACAAGAAGCTCAACAAGGAAGCAAATGAAGGGGAAATCTGTTAACTTATGTTCTAAAAGACGGAGATTGGATATTTTCATTGATGAGGATGACGTGCAAGACAAAGAGGATGAGATAGAGGAAGACAAAGACGAAGACATGGAGATTGATGATAACTCAACAAGCAGTGACTGATTTTATTATATGAAAATATTTGGCACACAGTCTATGTGTCTACTTTTTTATTTTTCATACTTGTTTTTTTCTTTGTTGTTTGGATTAAGTTTAAGTTCAGGCTTAAATGCTTTAATCCAACTTGATACTTATCCAGTCTTTTGCATGCCTGCTGTTTAGATTATGCAAATGCTTTGATCTATATCCTTAGAAATGTTTTCTTGTAACAATTGGTTGTACAGTATCCCTATGGTTTGTCGGCGTCGGAACCAACGCCGCGAGGTGGCTGGGTGCAGCAATAGGGGGATGCCGCCCATAGAGACTTCACTTGGTGATGCAGATGACAGGCGTGATATCGAGATGAACACTGAGAACACGGATGTTGAAGAGGCTAATCCTGAGATTGTTGTACCAACTGAAGGATTAACCAACCAAAGGGGGTCCACTTCCGGTTAGTTCATGACAATTATGTTGTTTATTAACCAAGGGCATCTCTTATTTGTTGTTTCTTCACTTACTTAAATGACACACAGCATTTGCAATTCAAAAGTTCTGAGTGGCACAGGCAGTGGATTATTTATTTAATCTGCTTTATTTCTTTCATTGTTACCAATTGCTGTACACATGCCTATACTGAAAGGAAAGAGGAAAAGGTAATGCACTGAATTGAGCTGGAAAAGTACTGAATGCTATATACAAAAAACAAATTCATACCACTTCAAAACTTACTATTTATCTAGAAAACAATATCAAAGATAGCAGAAAAGTATAGTTTTGAATACTACTGTACTGTGTTCTAAGACACAGGGATAGATTCCTACATTAAACAATGATACATTAAAAAAAGTGTTTTATTAGTTACTTGCTAGAAACTAGATCTACAGAGCAACAAGACTAGCCTGTGACTTTGGTGAGCCATGGAAAAACTAAAATGACATAAGTTGCTATGAGTCTTATATAAAATGACATAAGTTACTATGGTTGGACACTTTAACATTGACAGAAATTGCAGTAGAAGAACTAGTCATCAACTGTCATTTTAGTGCACAGAATTATCACTTCAATCAGTGCAACCATGATTTATCCGTACGTGCACTTAGCTTTCTTCGTTGGTGCAAAACCATGGCTGTGTAAACTTTTTCCAACGAACCTTTTTCTGTGTTTCACTTCTCTTCCTTAACTGCTGTTCACTCACTTTTGGTGTTAATTAGTATGTAGTTTGGTACCATGGTAGTAACAATAGCTTGAAGAAGGGTTGCACCTAACAGCATCTGAAGTCTTAAAGTACGTAAGTTTGTCTAGTGTGTGTTGTTTCAGTTACTAGGTCTTCGAAGAAACGTGGGCCAACAATGGGAAAGAAGACATGGGCAAGGGAAACACGTGTCCACGTTGGATATGATGATGATGGATGTTGGATCACTGGGGCAAATGACGAGCTTGGTTCTTTTGTTGGGTGTGTGGCGCGTGTGTCCAACCTTTTACCAATTGATTACCAAGACTGGAATACACTACCTCAGAAGTACAAGGATTCGGCTTGGTTAGAGATTGAGGTATAAGATTCTTTAAGCATGTTACAAGATTCTTGGATTCACTTGTTGTTGAGATTACATTTTCTTCAGAGACTGATCGAAACAAGAGTGAGCGAATCACTTTTAAGCTAGCCAGCGGCCTCTCTAAACGAACTTTTGATCTGCACAGCAAGGTTACAGCGCTTTGCTTTATTGGTTAAGACCTGACCCTGTGATCTAATCAAAGGTGCAAGAGGCAAATTCAGAGTTGTACAAGAAACAGAAAATAGCAGAAGAGGTTCTTTTCGAGTTTTTATAGGATGATCTTCATGACGGAAGATCATAATTTTGGTAGCAATGCACAGAAAACAGAGAGAACAAAGATGAACAGGGAGCTTACCCTTTTCATAAATCCCATCGTCTAAACTTCTTGGTTGCAAGGCTGAGAAAACATAGAAATAAAGGAGTTAACAAGAGAGAGACAGGATTTTGGTTTTTCGGTGGCTGATCTCTAGGCTTAGGTCTTGCTTTAATCATGCCAAGTCTTTCTTCATATGGTAATTAGTGTTCTACTTTGTTCTTGCTTGCAGAAAAGATTCACCACAGATCATCCGCTTGCAAAGGAGGCTATCATGACTAGCCTTAACAAGAAGTGGAGGGAGTGGAAATGTAAAGTGAAGAAGGAATATTTCAATCCAAATGACATTGCAGGATCCCAGAGGAAAATTGCCAAAAAGACTAGGGTTGATAAGGACCAGTGGAACACCTTGGTTACTTATTGGCAGGATGCTGGCGTGCAGGTATATTCTTGCCAACTTATACACCATTGTTATACCAATGGAACTGAGGCCAATAATTAGAGATAGAGAAAACCATCTATGCTAGCTTCATTAAAACTGCTTCTTGTAAGTAAACTACCTGAGTATATTAGTTAAGTAAGGTGTACTCAACCTTAGGTCATATGTTAGTTATATATGTACTAATTGTGATACTTATGTTCTAGAAAGAGGCAGAAGATAACCGCTTGCATGCGTTGGGGCAGAAGTATCCACACACCTTAGGCCGCAAATCAACTGCAAAGAAGAGGCGGGAACATGTAACATACTTCCATTCTCATATGACATATTTAATATCTATAACTACATTGACAAATTTGCTGCGTATATACCTTATATTGTGTTCGTTTTGTTAGTTTGAGAAGTTTAAAGTCACACCAACTAAAGCTACCATGTGGATAGAGTCTCGAAGACAAAATGAGAAAAATGGAGGCAGCTTCATTCCCCAGGCTCGTAGTAAAATTGTAAGTAATGCTATGTTGGTAATTTGTTGCATAGGTGTGAATCCTTTGGCTTAAGTCCTTTGTTGGTCATTTTTTCACCTTGTTCTAGGTTAGCATGCATAATGTGGAACAAGGACTGTGATGGTCAGTTTAGGAGGACACCTTGTGTTATATATGTTTACCCAACTGATTTATATGAACTTGTAGGCTGAAATCCAAAGACTCCAACAAGCTTCACTATCTGAAGATGGCACCAGTGAAGTTGATTTTCTTTCTGAAGTTTTGGGCAAAGAGCGACATGGTAGAGTTAGGGCGATGGGGTGGATGGCGACTCGTGCGAACACATTGGCCTCTCGTCAACATGCAAACAATGAACAAGTGCAACAAATGGCTGAGGAAATCACTTCTCTTAAAACACAGTTGCAAGAGATGGATGAAGTTAAGGCAAAAATGGCTAAATTGGAAGACGTTATTAATCAACTCATGCATCAGAGTCAAGGACAGCCGTAGTTCTCTAGCTCTCGGGTAATTTTCTTGCAAAATCTAACTTGTAACTTGCTGATCAGTTGGTAGCTTATTTGGATGCTGTGCTCTAATGCAGCCTAAGTGTTAGATATGATAGCTACAACAAACTTTACATTATCTTGAGTTGGTTAAATGGTTGATGAAGATGATGTTTGCAAACCAAAAAAGACCACGTATTAACATTGATGGGTGCTTGTCGTTGGGGAATGGTTGCAGTCATTTTATTTTGTTGGTGAATGTCCATGTTTGGTTAGGTTTAATGTATGTAGTGTTTGGTGTTGAAGTATATATATGTCTGAAATCCATTGGACTCATGGTTATGGTAGGAGTATATATATGTCTGCCAATTGCTCGTACATTTGCTCGTACGCAGCTTAGCCTTGTGAAGTTTGGTCTATGTAGGTGTAAAGTTTATAGTAATAACAGTTTCCTTTCCAGCTATATACTATAGTTTCTCTTGATATCAAGTTCTTTTTTTTTTATCATTTAACATGTGTAACCTCTGTATCAGGTTATTGCCAAGGTGAATGGAAATGGATTATTCTCAATCTTGGTGGTTAATTTTGATCATGTGCATGGACGGTTGCCGGGTTAATTTGGAAATGTGCATGAGTATTTACTAGCTAGGTTTTGTACAAACTCATGAAAAAGTCTCTGACTTCGCTTTTTCTTTCTAGACAAACATGTGTTATTGTTTAAGATTTGAATAGATTGCGGTTGTTTTGTGACCAATCAAGTCCTAATTTAGATTGAACTTGCATATAGTTTTCACTAGCTATATGGAATGAATATATGGTATGAAGAAAAGCAAGAAACAGAGCAGATTTATATACAGGGAGTTGGCAATATTGGTAGTGTCTACCATTTTGCTCTTCTTTTCTTTTAGTTGATAACTTATGGAGGCGGTACGTATTGCCGGCATAAGTGAATTAATTTTTTTTTAAAAATCTAAAACAAGCCTATGCCGGCGGTCGTACATGTTGCCATAAGTCCACACAACAAATGCAAAAGGAAACCTATAACGGCGCATGAGACCGTTGACATAGGTCCAATTATTCAGCAAATTAATAAAATAAAAATGATACCTACGACGGCGGTCTGTTAACGCTGGCTTTCCTATATTATTCAAATATATGAGAAATTAATATTTTACCTATGCCGGCGCCCGTAGACGTCGGCATAGGTTTAAAACTGCTGCCATTAGTAACATTAGAAGGCGGATGAGGGAGCAGTTTTAGAGGCGGCCGGCCGCTGGTATAGACCCCTTTTAGCGCCGGCATAAGTCTACCGAAAGGCGAGTAAAGGCAGCGGTCGCTTAGCGCCGTGATATCCTACGGCGGCGGTTTTTCCACTTCTGGCGACGCTATGAGGCCGCCGGCGTAGACCGTTTTTCTTGTAGTGTGGTGGTTGTTGTTATTAGTGGCTACAGTAGTCGACGGTGTTAGTGGCTGGTGGTCAATGATGGTGGTGGCGATGGTTAGTGGCTATGGTGGTTGGCGGTGTTGGATCAGTGGTAGTGCCTGATTGACGATCAATAGCTATGGTGGTTAGTAGTATTTGTAGTTTAGTGTTCAAGGGTGTTGGTCATTGGTGGTGGTGGTGGTGAAGGTGGTTAATGGGTATAATAGCTGACAATGTTATTGGTTTGGTGTTGTTGAGTGATAGGTATTAGTAATGAAGATTTAAGAAAAAAAATATAAAATGCATCCAACGAAAGTTGAAAGGTAAATCTAAAAAACCTATTTCAAATGCTACCATAGTTTTGGTAAATGGTTGTGATCTAGCCCCACTCTACCTACCCCACCTTATGTCGTGGCCTTTTCAAATCAGGACTAACCGATATTGTATATATATACACCTCAAGTAGCAACAATAAACATATGATTTTAGCTTTTAGGCTTGAAAAAAAAAATTGCTACTATACTCTTGATGATAGGAAGATACTTACAATTCCTTGTATAGCGATAATAATGGTGTTTTTGTGATATTTCAGCTAACCCTTAACATTTTCAGTGATAATTTTTAACTGCACTTTTGTAACCTCATAAAATAAATGTCACTAAAAATATAAATGATGATTAATTATCACTACATGAAAGATTATAACTTATAATTACCTTTCTATAATTCGGATAGCCGCCAAACCTTTTTCTTTTAGTTTTTGTCTGCAAGCTACAAATCAGTGATTTGGTCTATCATAAAGAAAACGCACCATGAGTGAAACTCCTTCTAGCTAAGCTCGTTTCGCATGGGCTTACATGGTAAGTCTTGTCTTTAAATCCTTGAGAATCTTGATGAGTTTTCTTTCCTTCCCTTCCAGTTGAGCCACATCTTCAAAGAGACCTCATTGCTGGTCGTGTAAGCATATAGGAGCCACATCTTCAAAGAACTTCACATTATTTGGTGACAGCTTTTACGGCTTTACAAAACGACATAAGTCGCCGTGTAAGCATATAGGAATACAAATGCATAATGGCACCAAATAATGTGAAGTTCTTTTGTCTTCTTATTATTGAGCCACTCCTTTAGAAGTATTACATGGCAAAAATCTCGTGTCAAGGTTTAGAAAGGCATCTCAATGAGTTAGGGGTTCAAGAAGGATCATTTTGTGCTTGAAAATGTTATAAGCTAGTAGAAGGCTTTTTTTTTTTTTTGGGTTCCTTACATTTTTATAGCTAGGTTGTAGAATGATATGCCGAATGGACAGCAAAGCCGCCCACCAGAAAGGTGAAAGCAAGATGAGACTACCTCAGGAGGACCATTTCCTCTAATACCACGATGAAGAATAGATCGAATTACATAGGAGCTTTATTGATATTCCGTGATTGATTACAAGAGACCCTATAAAGGATTACCAGATAATCCTAATAGAGAGAGCTACAAAATTGAAATAATGTGTGTGATTTCCTTGATTTTAGGAATTAAAAACTCGATCCTCTCTTGTTTTTTCATGTGCTAAATCATAAAGTTAAACCAATAGTTGTTTGGTATACCTATGCTATTAGGAAATCGGATATGACAACTCTAGAAATCTATCATTTGATTCCACCAACCCTGAATACGCAACATGTAGCTAGCTCAACCTTATCACGGTGGGGCGGCTCACCCCTTATGGTCAGCTCTTAATTAAGAGACTCTAGTGGCCGGACAAAATCTCGTGAATGGTAACCATGTGAGTTAGGTCGACCAAGATCGACATCATTACTTCTATCTCATCGCCTCAAATTCAACCCCACTATTTACATGATTTTGTATGTCACATTCTCCCTTGAGGGTTGATCTCACGAATCAAAGCCATGAGAAAAGCTAGCCTTGGCTTCCAACCTCGAGAACAGAAGGCATAGTATGAGAGTTGATCAACTTATGATCATTTTATCTTCTCGACGTCTCTAGTGATAAGAGAATTTAACATTTCTCAACTGAAGCTGAGAGTTCGATTAGGTTAACATGTACGAGCGCGTTCACTAGGTTAAAAGCTTGAAGCTTTGCATACTCCTTACAAAGGACCAAAAATAAAAACAACCACCGTCTAGAGGTCATAACATGAGATCTCTTATAACGATATCAAGATTCTACAAAGGGTATCCAAGAAGACAATATATGAAGATGCTTAGATTCTACATGTTTCAACAAAAATGTTAATTCTAAGAATCTCAAGATCCTACAAAGTTACGCCTTAGTCGTTAGTGATATTACTTCCAAGGATCTTAAGATCTTATAGAGAGTCTCCAGTCTCCACAAATATGTCACTTTTGAGGGTCTCAACTCTCAAAATCCATACACCTGTCTCAATATTCATCAAATCTCAGCAAAATTGCCCACGCAGCAACCTAATAAGAGCAGTGTTTCCTAGAACGAAATATTTTGCTTCTAAGGATCTCGAGATCCTAAAACTTATATATATAAGAATCAACTCCGAGCAGTCTCTCTAGCACAAAATATCCTAAAGGATCTCAAGATTCACATATATCATGTTTGAATACTGCTATCTTGCAGAAGGTCATCTTAAAAGGTCAGTGTAGAAGGTCGCCATTGAAAGTCACTTCATAAGGTCACCACTGATCAAACAAAATTTCAAAAAAGTGAAAAAGAAGAATTCCACTTTCCCATTGCCATGTGAAAACGTTCGAACGATGAAATCTAGTGAATATCTTTTGTATAACTAGGGTTCTGGAATTCAGAAAAGATTAAAAAAAAGACTTCTCTTGTTTTCTGCTTCCTCAAAAACACAAAAAACTCTTTAACCAAAATACAAATTAAAAAAGAAAAGAAAAGAAAACACATACACAAACCATAACAGTGGCTCTTCCCACTGCCCATCATGCATAAGCTGCTGTACAATGGCCTAAATAGATTTGTAACTTTAGAGTCCCTGTTAGCACTCGTATCTTCCACGAGAGGTTCACAGAGATTTACTTGCGGCCGAATTGGTTTTTAGATGGCGGCGACGAGATTCTGATGATCTTCTTTTGGGACCTGTGACAGCGCATTCTGGATTGGACATTGGGCACTTGGTGCAACGGCCGATGACGCTTGGCAAAGGATTGAATCTTAAGCATTATTTTACATCGCCATGACAATTTTGATTCATTTATCATTAGAAAGAAAAAAAAAAAATTATGGATTTTAGGGATTGGTGTCCCACCGCCGAATGTGGCCAAAATCACCGTCCTTTACCGGTCAACATTGGAGCGACGACGAAACCTGCAACATTCCGCAGCAGTTCTAGAACCGCTCCATTTACCTTTCTTCTGCTTAGTGATTGATTCCGGGGTTCTGATCGAAGAGGTAACTCGCCGATAGCAGTCTTTTGGGGGGTGATTTTAGAGGGATTCTTGTATTCCTTTTTTTTTTTCTTCTCTTTAGTTAGGTTCTTCGCGTTAGAGTAGTGGCTTGGCCGTAGATCTCCTTTGGGGAGGGTGGGGTGCGTGGAATGGGGGCGCGGGTGGGGGGACTTCGTGGGCAGTTTTACATTGGATTTTAAGTGGCCGGGTCTAAACGGTGCGTTGTAGTTAAGGTTGCAGAGTTTAGGGGAATGACAAGGCTCCTTGCAGGTTTTTGTACAGTGGTCCCGAAAGGGTAACGGGTTCGCTCACGAGTCACGATCGTAGGGCCTATTGCGGTTATTATTTTGTCTTTATTGTTTTAGTTTAGCGTCTATTAGATATTTTTCCCCCTTCTGTCACTTGCTTTCTTGTTTTTCAGTTTTTCATTATTATATAGCAAAGTTCTTATTATTTTGCTGAAACAGAGTGGTAGGTTTATTTCAGTGGCTGTTTAAGGCCTTAATATCCTCTTTTTGCTGATCCTTCAATTGGAGTCTATTAAGGACTGAGGGTCAAGGGGACAAAGCTATGTGTCGTTATCGGTTATCTTTACCACAGGGATTCAAGTGAAGTTATTGTTCTTGTTCTATTCTCCCTTTATCGGTGAAATCCTTAGGCCCTTTACTTAAAAAAAAAAAAAACTATTAGGGGGGTGTTTGATAAAACTGAAATTTAAGTGCTGAAGACGTTAAGTACTGAATTTGTAAAACTGAAAATTTAAAACAACTGTAAGTTGACCTGTTTGATAAACCAAAAGTAAATATCTGAAAAATTGTTCCATTTACAAATTTATCCGTTTTACTAAAATTATGCATTTATTTATGTACTTTATAACTTTTTTCGGTCAAAATCGTGTTAGTGGTGGCGACGACAGCGACAAAAAAGTGTTAATGGTGACTACAGTCGTGCGTGAAGATCTGGTATTGATAATTGTAGTGTTAGTGATATGCAGCGCTATGGCAGTTATGATAATGGTTGTAGTGTTGTGGATATTTAGATGGTTATGGTGAACATGGACGTGGTGACGGTGGTAATGTTATGGTGGAGGTGGCATTTCGTGGTGGTGGTGGCTAGGTCTTGGGAATCGTGACGGTGGTAGCAAAATGGAATAATGGTTATGGTGGTGATTGTAGTGTGATAAAGGCGGTGTTACTAGTAAATTTATTGAGGCGACATCATGATAGTAATTATTTTTTTATGTAAAATTATGTTACCTTTTAATAATCTCATTCAGAATTAAATAATAAACATTAATCCTAATTATATCCACAAATTAAGCAACACCATATAATAAGCACCATGAAAAACACAAAGAAATCACATAACTACAATTGTGGTTAGAGAGTACGTGAGACGAGATTGCTGCTAGAGGAAGAAAAAGAAGACACGGTGAAACAATCGGGAAGAAGAGGAGGCAAATAAGGAGCTATTGAGGGCAAATTAATCACTTATGGGTTAAATATTTTAATGACCTACCATTGAGCGTTTTCAGTGATAAGTCAACTATGAGTGACTTAAAATATTGGCCTTTAATTGGCTTACTACTTATTACTTTAAGTGGTAGAAAAAATTGATTATCAAACGCACTTAATTTTAAGGCATTAAAAATTTTCAATTTTAAATGTTAAATTGAGTTATCAAAACACACCCTAAGACTCTGTTGACAATATAATGTTGAATATCAATTGAACCAAAGCAATCTCCTCGCTTTGAAAATGGAGTACGTGATTGTATTGACATGAGATTTAATTGGGTGATAGATAACATCTCATTCTTCAGGTCAACTTGGACAGAAGTCGCCAAACAAGCGGTGCCCTCTAGCCTCCCACCCTGTTCGGTTGGTTTTCAAGCTCCTTGTTGAAGGCAGTAACTACAGAAGATCAACTAATTATGACGTGCACGTACTTGAATGCTCCGGGTAGTTTAGTGGACTCACCAAGGGAGAGCCTTGGACAAATACAGATGCACCTAATAATCAGACATTCCGACCTAAGAAAGTAAGAGAGAGCTCCGGACGAGCGCGATGCTGACTCTTAATAATCTACGCGTTGTCGCTTTACACTCACTCTAAGAGTGCGCAAACATGTGTCAACTCTTTGTAAGAAGTATCCTCTCCGACCCAATATCTGACCCAATATGATCGTTTGCCAAGAACTGGATTAGTTGTTGCTCGATCTAACAAGGCATACATGTAATCACGTATAACGGCTAGCAATTGATACGCGTGAGCCTAATGGTTCACTTTGGTTACATCTTGATGCAAAATAAGGATGCGATAGCTACTATGTCGAAGGAGTCCGTGATGGGCTTGACTTCAACTAGGGTGCTATAAAAGCAGGACTAGGTCCCTACTCTCAATCCAGTAAAATTAAATTCGGATTTACATACTCATGCGATGGCGGTAAATCAAGCTTTACATATTCATGCATTTTATTTACGTTGGATATATAAATGTTAAATATATATTGGTTTCTATGAACATGGTAAACCGCTCCACGAGGGGGGGTGACTAAAATACTAAAGAATAAAAACTCTAAGTAGTCTAATGCCTAAAACAATTTTTGAGCTAAAATCCTTTGGAGTAACTATGCAACTCAAACAAACTTACCCTAGCAAGGACTTAAGCCCTACAACGTATCATTTTACATTTGTTAAATGCAAAATAGATGCCAGAACATCAAGCCTAAAAATGCAGGACCTGATCCTATAAAGGCCCTCTTATGATTAGCAAGTTGGATTTTAATGTAAATTTCAACTTTTCGACCTAGTTCCCCGCAATCCTTAACTAAATTTATCCGGACAATTCATTATCGCTATATATAATGGGCAGTCACTTTTCAATCCCCGCGCCGGGCCGACTACTGAGACAAATGATAAACCAATACAATTCCTCCACCACGTGCAACACCAACCAAACGCATCAGTATCACATCCGGTTAGGCAAAATGGCTGAGAGACAAGACCCTGGAATTGACTAAAATGCCCCACCCTTCTTTCAATAAAATAGTGAAGACATTTTTGTTACAGCTAAAGTCCTTGTCACCCTTCTTCCTCCAAGCATTGGCAGGTACAAAGACAGCTACTTGCATGCAGTCTAGAAAGATAAACTTGGGCATTACATGAACAAATAGTTCAAATTGTTAAATTTATAAAACCCACCACAAAAAGATTTAAAATCTTTCTACCCAGACGCCACTGCCCTCCCTGTACCTTGTCCTCCCATTGAATGTAAAGTGACCAAAATGCCCATGATTCCGGCGATTATGAGCAGGGCATCATGTCTGTCACCATAAAAATGCAAAAATACGACCAGAGTAGCAGATCTACAGCAGAGCCCAAACAAACCAGAGACTTTAATTCCCACTTTCCAAAAGGTACCCCAAATTAAGTAAGATTTAGAAAACGACCCTGGAAGATTCAAATACGTTATTTCCCAATCCCACCTCCTCTACTGATCACCTCCTTGTACCTGATAATGGAGTCGATCCTCTGCAACTTCAACTGTTGCTTGAACTTGTTGATGAAGTCATCGGCCTTCGCATCCACCTCCTCGTCGTCGTCAGCCGCTTTGACCTTCCTCTCCCTCACAGTCGCCGGGCGGCGGGTCTCCCCAATGTCTTCCTCCTCAAAATGCCCAAACGCCGACTTCATGCTCGCTGACTTCCTCATCTTCTGCGGCAGCTTCGCCGGAATCTCGCCGGACGCCGGCTTCGTATCGGATTGAGTCCTGCTAACGTGGCTGTCAGCCAGCTGACTGTAAATCTCCTCTAAAGACTGCGCATCTCCATCTTCTTCCTCTTCCTCGTCTTCAGGGAGAAAATGAGTCCCTTTTTCTGCGGCAAGACTCTGAATTGGTTTGTGGGTTTGTTCAAAATCGAAATGAGTTTCTATTTCAAGGGCTTGATTCTGCAATGGTTGATGGATTTGCTCAAACTGGAAATGGGTCTCTGTTTCCAGCGTTCCTAGGTCCTGGTGCTGATGGGGTGGTTCAAAAAGATAATGGGTTTCTGTTCCTGACGCTTGTTGATGGTCCTGTTGAGGGAGAGGGTAGTCATAATCGGTGTTCGGATCTGAGTTTTGTTTGAAATGGGAAGAGACAGAGACGGGTTCTTGGGATCTGTGAGAGTAGAAATTGATGGATCTGAGACGCTGGAGGACAGAGGGTGATCTGGCAATCTTGGGTTGTTGGTGTTCATCTTCTTGAGCTTGTTGTTGCTGTTGTTCTTTGTGTTGTTGATGCTGCTGTCCTTGGTTTGCCAAGCTTGAGATGAAGAGAATGGTACCTATCATGAGGTTTAAGAGTACAAAGAGAACAGTGGGAGTGAACCAGCTGTTCATGGAAGCCCAGATCGATGGTATAGATGCAGACTCCTCAAACATTGTGTGAGTGTGTGCGCGCGCGCATGAGAGAGAGAGAGAGAGAGAGAGAGACGCAATGGGTTCTGCCTTGCAGACACACAGACAAAGCAAAGGTAATGGAGAGAGGTGGTGCCTGGTGGAGTTTTTTTTTTTTTGCCCTTTTCTTTTTTAACCTTTATCTGTTAGTGGAATGATATTTTATTTGTTTTATGGTTAATCATTTACAATTTGTTGGTTAATTACTAATTTTGGGAATAAAAAAATTGATCGTGTAGGATCTCGAGGGGACACGTGGCAAGGGGGAGGGGGGGACGAAGTGGGCATGGCAAAGTATGGACAAAGGGAAAGGCGGGGGGGGGGGGGGGGGGGGGGGTGTGAGTAAATGAGAGGCTCTTGTTGGATTTTAATAAAGGGGCGGTAGACAGAGACAGCACAAGGGCAAACAAAGGCCTGCCGTGGGGGCCTGCCGACGACGACGCCGTTTCTGCACTCGTCTCTGTTGCTGTGCACAGTCCCAGCTCTGGACAGACTGATGGAGGACACAGAAAAAAGCTGATTTTTGAAGACTTTAGAAGGAAGATGTTTTGCAGGTTTTTAACAACGATTATTGTCTGATGAGCTGCCTTTGTTTGCCAATTTCTGCATGTGTTATGGTGTACCTGTACTATATTGTGATTTGGTACCATAAAATGCAAAATTTGGTACCACATTTTCTTTTTTAGTAATAATACTGGCTTCTAGTACCTTCTGTTGTTTGGTTTCTAGGGAAAAAAAAATAAAAAAATCTCAATTGGTGGTCATCGTGGAAGACACTATTCATTATTTCCACCGAACTATAGAAAATTATTTATGCAAGTTTTCAAAAACACTGAAGATCGATTTGACTCTATTGTTTCGCGCGCACAACGCATGCCCTGTTTCTGTTTCCGCATATCACGCTCAATTCATTTTTTCCGACCAACCATATTTTCAAACTTATCAACAATGTGCATCGTCTCTAGGAGTAATGGGCAATGTTAGTGCAATCCCGATGGAAATAATGAAGAAGTGCTTTTGAAAATCGAAGCCTCCTTTTGCTATTAACGAGGTCACCGTCGAGCCCTTGCTTTACATCTGCCCATCCTCCCTTGCCATCCATGTAAGTGGAAGGGCATCCAATATAACCCATGCCTACAAGATCAGTTTGTCAATAAAAATTGTATTCCGTTACAACCATGACAAATATGTCCATGCAATATATTAATAACAACGGCGATCCTCTTCGAGTTGCCAATCTTTAAGTGTATTCTGTAATAACAAACGTTTCTTTACATCATTTAGATTTTCACAAATACCAATATAGAGGCATTACTCAAGATTATGACTAAATTTTATTCAAAATCAATTTGAAGCCGGTAATCGGAATCGAACGGATGACCATCGCATTACAGATGTGAACCCACTCCTTGTACTCTGATAATACCTACATTCAGATACATACCTCCAAATGAGACAGAAGTCACCAAAGAGACCTATTGGATTGGCACACCCCTTAAAAAGAAAGGAAAAAGAGTTGCGTTTATGTTACCAAAGACACTATCCCTAGAGCAAAACTGAAAAGGTATGATATCTATCGTCTAGATCGACAGTGAAATTCTAAAAGAGAATGAATTGCAACAAATTTCAGAGCTAACAAGAGGACAAATAATTTACAGAGTGAAGTAGAAGGTAAGAGAGCAAACAAAAACCATGTTCACGGGGACGGCCTGTTGCCTATGTCCAAGCTCAAGATACTTCAGCCCCCACAAATACACAAACTCTCACATTGATCAATTTGAAGGAAAAGACCAAGCCAGAGTACAAGCAATTTGAAAAAGTATGCTACTACTTTGTGATTTATATGTTTTTTTTTTCGCTTTTCTTGAATTTTGTAAACCTATAAATTTGGCATGTTGTTTTAAATTGAGTTAGAGTGTAGGATTTGCTCTACTTTAACTTGACTGTAATGTGTACGAATCTTATTAGGTAATTTGTTAGTTTTGACCTTTGTGGTCGTATATACAGAGTCACAGACATGTCGTGACCTAATAGGAAATCTGATGGGAGGCAACTTGAAAGCTTCTGTAACCTTTACTTATTAATGTCATTCTTTTGTTATCACAAAAAAAAAAAAAAGAGTACAAGCAAGTAAACACCAGTTGTACACTTCCAAGCCTTAGCAATGCGATACACGCCAACTCTTTGGGTAGTTCAAGATGGATGAACGTCAAGACAACTTCAATAAAATCATCATTGAGTGTACGAAAAGATCAACGATATTTCTGAAGAGATATTGAAACATTACTTGCAAAAGTGGTTAGGAATGCATAATTAAGATCTCGGATTAATGCTTTAATTAAGGTTACAAAATATTTCTAACTAGCTTTTGTGCGCAGCGATCGGGAGCTAAAAAAACGATGGATGGATTATATAAGTGGCCGATCGCTTATATAAGTTTTGAATCACTTATGAACCGGTGGACAACGGTTTGTTGCCAAATTCAGTCTTAAATTAAATTATGCTCCTACTAATGTAAGGCATGGTTAAAGTAAGGGATCACCAAAGGTACATCTACGGTCATGTGTCAATTAGTTCATCCATCTTGCTTCATATGGATGGATTAATTTTAGCTCCATCTCTGTTGTTGTGCTCAACCTCCTTTCACTTGTAGAGGCATAACACACATGAATATGAATTAGGTCCCGCTTCAAGCTCCTAGAAAAACCCTTCTCCATCTTTTTCGGACCAGCCGCAGCCCCTTCCTCCTTCGGCTTCCATGGCTGTGATGATGGAAGGGGAGGCCCTCACACCGATCCTCCTTCTCCTCTTATGCCTTTTTCTCACGTCCTTTACTTCCCCAACCTCGGCAACCCAACTGTGCCGCCATTCGCCACCACCATCCTTCATCACCCGATCTCCTCCCCCACCTACAGATCGAGAGCCCTTCAGCCACAATCTTACTCTTTCCCACTCGCTACCCTCAGATCTGAAAAGGTTTTTTTAGATCCGTCATGGTCGCTGGACTTCCGATCCGGTTAGTTTGGGTTGACTTCTCTGACATGGGTTCGATATGGCGGGTTTATGGCGGAAAGAGGACAGATCTAGACGAGATGGAGAATATCATCTCCCTTCGAGCTTCGAATCATTCAGTTCCAGCCTTGGGAATTCGCTCCACCTCCCTTCGATCCGAAGAAAACCGCGACAGTAATCTAAACTGCCATTTCAAGTGGCCCTTGGAATTGATGCCTTGCTGCAACTATTCCACTCTATTACCATTTGAACTGGATTTTGTAAATTCAACAATGGTAATGCTTATCTTTTCCATTTTTTGTCAAGGCCATGTTGGCCGGTTTATGTTCCAGGGTCAAGATTATACTTGTACTCCTTTTGTTTGTACTTTTGGGTACTCTGTTTCTAGAGCCAAACATTTGTTTGTGCTCTTTAGGTTGTACTTGGTGTTTTACTGTAATGTAATTTCAGTTTCGACCAAAAAAAAAACCTCCTTTCACTTGTAAACATCAATCCTTGGGCAAGGCAACATGTGTTAAAGATACTTCATGAATTACGGAGTAACAAAAGCCTAGGGGTAATGTTGACTATTTTTTATGATTACAAACTGTCGCCCATATATATAATTTATATAGTATGATGTTACTAAGTAGTGTGCAAGTGTCATAATGGCAACGTAGCTCTCCCTAAATTATTTAATCCACACAAAAAATGTAACATGTAGCTCTATTTGCGCTAGTTAAATCAAACTATGATGTATATGTTGTCCCCTTTTGTCAACATTAAGAAGAGAATAAGCATGTCAGAGTACATGCGGAAGTCCATAGCTTTGAAATACGGAGTAACATATTATGTTAGTCAAGTCTTTCACGAGGCAAGCATCAAAGTGATATAGTGAAGGTCGAAATAAAATTCAAAAAAGGACATATCATCAAACTATACCTTCAACTTTACATTTAGTACAATTTTAGTACTCAACTTTAAAGGTGCACTAAAGAAGTACCTAACTTCAAAAAAATGTAAAAAAAAATCAGTATCTCGACTGATGGACATGAACGACCATTAAATTTTAAAAAGGGCAAATATGTCAATAACAGAAAAATACATCTACATGACACGTGACTCTAATCACTACTGTACAATTTGCTCTATATAATAATTTTATGACTAAAAAACAAAACGACAATCTTCTATCTCTCTCTCTCTCTCTCTCTCTCTCTCTCATGCGCTCGATGATCGTCTTCGGTCACGTAAGCTCGATTGTCCAGTCACGTAAGATTGCCGCTGGCAATAGATTAAGGAGATAGTAGTTAGGATAGACCCGCGTTCATGCGCATCGCCTGAGCACCAGCGGTCACGTGGTGGCTGTTGGGGCAGTTATAGATGCCCATATCAAACATCTCTGTCCAATGCCCCTTCTAAATCAAAATAAATGGGTTTCAATTTTATTTGGAGAGAAGGTTAGGCGACGGCTGTAATGGTGCTTGATGCGTCGGCGACGGTTGGTTTTGGGTCGTGGATGGGGGTGCCAGTAATGACGAGGACATATTGCATTCGATGGTGGTGATGTGAAGAGATCTAGGAGGTGTAGTGTGAGCGACGGTGATGATGCCACTATGCAGGAGTTATGGTGGTGGTGATGTCAGGTTATGGTGGTGCTGGTTGCGCCCGTGACGGATGGTCTTGGGTCGTGAATTGCTGCGATGACGAGGCTGGATCGGTGAGAACAAATTGCATTTGATGGCAGTATGTGATTGGCTGGTAGTGGTGATGCTGATATATTGTGTGTGCAGTAGAGGCGCTGATGATTGTTGTTGGTGATTCGGGTGATGCCGCAGGTTGTTTGGTGATGATGTGGTTGTGGTGGTGATGAGTCGATGGTTGACCCTATTGTAGTGTTGCGATGAGGGCGTCAGTTACTAGGTGGTGATCAAATGGTTGTGGTAGCGAAGTCATGATCTTGCATCGGTAGTGAGTAATGTGAATAGATGGTGGGTTTGGTGTGGTTATTTAGTAACTATGGGGTGTTGGGGTTGTAGAGATGTCAATGGGCCGGCTTGGGCCGGCCCGACCCGGCCCGGGTCCATCGGGCCTGCCGTGAAACTAGGCCAGTGGGGTTGCAAACCGGGTCGGGCCGGGCCAGATGAAGGGGAATCTGAGCCCAGTCCAAGCCCTGGCCCTAGGCCCAATATCTAGAGCCGGGCCTGGGCCTTATTTAATTTTTTTTTGCATTTTCTTGTTATTCAAAGTAAAGGCTTGAATTACGGTAATTTATTGTTATTATTTAAGTAAATTGTAATGTAGTACTATGACTAGAATTCTTGTTATTATGTAAGCAAATTGCTCTCTATCTCTCTCTCTCTCTCTCTCATTTACATCTCTCATTTTTAAATTTCTTCTTTCATTTACTCTAGGCATGTCCAATATTTATAATTTAACAAATCTAATATTTATCCTTTTATTTCATTATAAGTCATATACATATATATATATATATATATATATATATATATATGTGTGTGTGTGTGTGTGTGTGTGTGTGTGTATGTATATACATATTTATTTGTCTCTCATTTTATTTTTTATTATATGTTATACCTTTTTATACTCTTCTTGGTGAGCTTTATTAATAAAATCTTAACACATAACAATTATTACTATTTGAAAGAGACTGTTTCTACTATTTGATATTTTACTTCTTCTTTCGTTGCTGAAAGAATAACAATTATTTTTTAAAGTGATTGAAAACTCATAAAAAGGTAAAAATTAATATTATTATTTTACTATATATTTTGTATTTATTATTTAATAATATAAATACTAACTTTTATATATATTTTAGCAGTTATTTTTTTACGCACAGTGTCAATACTAATTTATATGTAAGAGGGTGGAATTAGTCGGTTTGGTATTTATTGACAAATAAGTTCAGCCCATCCAAGACTGCCAAGGCCTCTTCAAGGAGGCTCATGATTTCTCACGGTTCGATTATAATCTTTGTAATCTAATTCATGTTTTATGTCAAACATATCTTTGATTATTGCACCAAGGAAGAACGATCATCATAATTAATGTTCAGATTCATTGCTCATTCGATCATCGTTGGACAGACACACTTATATATAATAATGTGTGTATACAATTATACTGGGCCAAAAGACGGCCTGTGTGTGTAAAGCCAAAAAAAGGGGCCAGAAATAGAGCCAACCTTAGGGCGAAAAGGGGGTCAGTTTTCGAGCCAGGCCGGGCTAAACCGGGGCCATTTTAGGGCTGGGCCAGGGCTTGTTTCTCAAATAATTCGGCCTGACCCTGGCCTAAGCCCTAAGGGTTAGGGCCAGTCCGAACCCGAAAAAGGGCAGGGCCAGCCTGGGCCGGACCGAGCCAGCCTGCAGGCCGCCCGGCCCTTTTGACATCTCTAGGGGGTGGGGGTGAATTAAAGAAGAAAATAGAGATAGGGGAGAGAGGAAAAAAATTAAGACTGTCAAAAGGATGGCCACGTGGACAGGTCTTATGTTCTTTTTCAATAATGACAGTCATATCCCTTTGACTTTTTAACAGTCATTTATTTCCGTTAGTCGAGGTACTGATTTGATAAATTTTTTAGAAGTTAGGTACTTCTTTCCTGTACCTTCAAAGTTAGGAATTAAAGTCGTACTAACTATAAAGTTGAGGGTACAGTTTTAAGATTTGCCCAAAAAAAAAAGAAGTAGGCCAACGATGGTCTTAAAACATAAGAATCAAGAAAGCATAAGAAGTAGACATGGATGAAATGTTATGGAACGGATGCAAGCAATGAATTAATGAGGATGATGGTCGTGAAACTCACATAGTATGGTTTGAAGTGCATCTAATCACTAAGGATGATTTGTAACGGGTTTTGAGGTGGCCGATAGATTGAAAAGATAAGAAGAGCAGAAGAAAAGGGAAGAAGGTGGCAATGTGGTTTGAGAAGATGAGAAAGAAGGTGAACAGTATAACAGAGATCTCGAAATCTGTTGACAATTATGATGGCTAACTTTTTAAGTTTATGTTTAGTTTAGGTTATGCTTTAGAAATCATCATGGGCTTGGAGATTGGACCTTTGATTAGTACTTGAGTATTTATTATATTTGGTATGAGTGACAATTAAGATCTAAATCCATTTATCAGCTCAAATCCGCCCACTTAAAATTCATCCAAACCCACCCATTTAATAATTGGGTCTTAAATGGATGATTTCTTTTACAACCCAATTACCCGCGAATTTAAATGGGTTATAAGGGGGGGTGATAAAGGGGTGCCCGTTTAACCATTGACAATCTGAATTTTTAATGGTATTTTAACTTCCACTAACCCCTCTCTCTCTCTCTCTCTCTCTCTCTCTCTCTCTCTCTCTCTCTCTCTAACACACACACGCATACACACAAATTTCATTCGGCATTTACCTTACATCCACACCAACACATTTATACACACACACATCAGTCAAGGGAAAATCACCATCATCATCATCTTCACTCCGATGGCCAAGGTCTAGCAGGTTCCCAAGTTCCAAATCAGTTTGAATCATCCATTAGTTTTCCTTAGGAATTAAATAAGCTCATCCAATCTCTTCACTCGTGTCCAAAGATTGGCAGATCCAACTTCCAATTAACATTGCCTTGGAATACATCTTATAGCCTTAATTATTGCTTCTTATAATTTTTCGGTTGGCAAATTACCGGCCATCGCCGATCGTGACCAGCCGCCATCGCCGTCACCATATCTTCCTGGTTCCGTCTTCACTCCATCTTCGCCACCTTGTTGCTAGATTCGCTCAGGTTGTTGTGTGATTGTTGTGTGGATGTGATGGCAGTTGAACTGTGGCGGCAAGGGGTGGTTGTTTATATGGTTTTGCTTGCGGTGGTAGTTGGTGTGGTGGTGGTGGTTGGTGTTGTTCACGGTGGTAATTGTGGCATGAAATTGGTGGTTGTAAGTGTGGGGGCAGATTGGAATGGTGCCGCCGGTTGGGAAGCAAAATAGGTTGATGAAGATGAGATGAAGAGAATGAGATGTATTGAAAAACTGTATCGGTCTTGTAACAAAAATATTAATCGGTCATTGTTAAGTAATTGGGTGAAACCAACCCATTTAATAATTGACTCAGTTAACCCATAAATAAATGGGTCTAAATGGGTAAGTCAACCATTTGATCCAAACCCAACCCACTCACCCATTTTGTCAGGCCTAATATTTGGGCTCTGATTTGGTTTGGTGTTGAGGGTAAGTGGGTAAATTTCAAAGGGTTCCATTGGGTGTATGTGTTATGATGATAATTTTTTCGAGTAGTTCACCGCATTCGTGTTTTGCTGACATAAAAAATGAATTATTGGAGGGTTTTGCTATACACATTACGTGTTATTGATCGACACAAAACTTGTGCAATTAATTCATGTCGTATGACGTGTTTATATATTTATTTTGAAAAGTGAATTCATATTTACCAATTGGCTAAAAAGTTAATGTTCTTTTATTACATCCACAACATATAGGGGACAACCTGGGGCAACCTACAATTATAGAAACACGCAAAACAATAATAAAAAAAGGTACCAAAACGTGCACAAATATACTTCTCATTGTATGGTTTGATCCATATATTTAGACTTAATAGACCACGTTCTTTTATCAAGAGGAAGTAAAAAAAAAAAAAAGTACTTATAAATGTGAAGAATACATGGGGGGGGGGGGGGGGGGGCTGTCACCCCTTTTCTTCTTATTTTCCTCCCTTACTCCCTCAGTGTTGAACAACCCCTCTCCTTTTTTGTTTTCCTCCCCTCGTTCTCTCTTTCCTCCTTCCTTTTATACTTGACTGGCGAACGTGGCACGCACGATGCGGGTGCAAAATCAAAGTTATCAATATGAATTTTCTGGAAAAGGTAAACATTACATACAAGTATTTACCCTCACATTAGATAAAATGAGTGTAAAAATCAAAATATAATATAATATTCTTATATCATGCTTGATATTATGATTTTCATAATATTTCATAATATCAACCATTATTTTTGGATGCATCTTGACTACATATTTCGGATGAATTATGATTATATTTTTTGGAATGATTTTCAAATTTTAAAAACCAAATTAACATCTTATGTAGTTATTTAGCATCTAATATTTTTATTTTTATGTCACTATTTGAAGAAAAAAATTAAAATACCACTTGTCAGGTAATTATGTAACACCAAAAACGTGTTGCATCGAACCATTTTTCCTTAATAAGTAGTATAAATGATCCTAATTTCGTTATGTAGTAATTGAGATAGTTAAGTGTAACCGAAACATACTTTCACTATTTCCTTAATATATCACGTTTACTTGGTGTATTCAAGTGATTCTAATCTAATTATATATATATATATATATATATATATATATATATATATATATATATATATATATAAAGGCCGAAACTGAGAAAAAGTTACCACATCATTATTTATGCGGACACTCTCTCAGCTTGCCACGTGGACTTTTTTTAAATAACTTTTTTAATTCTAATCTTGAATTTCTCTCTCTCTCTCTCTCTCTCTCTCTCTCTCAGACAATCTACAGTATATCAACTTAAATTTTAGCTATATATTATCTTCATACCTAAAATATCTAATCTTATTGAGGAAAATATTTAAACCTAAGTAATTATCTTCTCAGGTGATTTTTTTTATAATGTCCCTTTATATGTTTACTTATATATTTGTTTCCTTTTTTTAGAATTTTGTTATGGCAATCTAAATTCAAAATGGATTCCAAAAATTTTAGATTCAATGATCTTATTTAAAATTCCAAAATTATCTCTCAGAATAAAATACTAAATTGACCTTCTCCTCCCGAAATCACTTTTTATAAATTTGTAAAATAGATTTTTAAAAATTTTAAATCTACTAATCCTACTTAAGTTTCAAAAATATCTCTCACAAAATGATAATATGTTGACCATAGCCTCTCATAAGATAATCTCATTTTTATGAAACTTAAAAATTTTCAATTATTTCTATGGTGAGTATTTTTCTCTATCACAAATCACTTATCTCTTTATTGCTTTCTTTCTTTTTTTATTTTATCTAGCCGTCATATTTTGTTCACTTGGGATATCAACGCTCATTTTGTGACTCAAATGACCTTCTCCACGTTTTTATTCCCTTATTGTGCCGATATTTTTTGTCAATAGATTTGTTTGCAATGTTCATAGTTCTTCAATTAAATTGTCACTTTCTCATTGTTAGATTTTGTTGTATTGTACTGTATATAATAAGATGAGAGATTTTTCACTATTATTTTATCATTTTCAATTAGTTTTCCATTTAGTTTTAATGTTAGATGTTTATTTTAGGTGACCATTATATAAATTCTATAACTAATTGTTCCATTCTTTGTCAAAAATTTTAGTATCATGCTTTATTTTATTTACGTAATTTATTGAGTATAGGTGCTCCTGTGTGCAACGCACAAGATCAAAATTAGTTTCATATGAAAGCGGACTTTCATATCTTTCTATTCATGTAAGGTCAGCCTAAATCAAATTTCAGAGGAGAGTGGCAAGCTTCCAAAGTTGGCATATGTGTGCTATCATGTTCGGCAGTTACTGTTAAAGGTGTACCGGCTGCTACATCCACTTCCAAAAAAATAATTCCTCTGCTGAACTATCTGCTACTCCCTGCTCAGGTCCATATAGAAGTTTTTAGGACCCTCATGATTAATTAGTTTGAGAATTTTGAGTCCTTTTGGACTCAAAAGTACTCATTTTGTGAGTCAATTTCTAAATACCCATTTTGAGGGATTTCTGCAATCATTTGGTATTCATGCGCTAGGTTGTTCTTAATCTCAAGGTAATTCATCATCTAATCATCTAAATGGTTCTCGATTTCTTGTTCAATGAGCAATATCTTAGGGTAGAAAGATATATGTGATTTGATTCGTAGTTCTAGTTTTGAGGTTTTGTGTCCGATTGGCTATTGAATCTTCACCCCAAAAAGAATCATACATGTAGCTTTAGAAGTCGTAATCTGCGTTCTCGAGAATTGATACAAGCAGTCTTGGGTTGATTTCAACGATGAAGCAGATAATTTGTTGTTGAACACCTTCACAACACTGTTTGTGTCGTTAGGTGCAAAACGGTGGTTCCACTCGAGCTCAGAACAAAATCAAATCGTTTTGTGTTTCGACTAATCCTTAAATGTGTTTAACGCAAAGAGAAAGCGAGGTCCCGCCTATGGTCACGTTGTCAACACTAGTTAAAAGATAGAAACAACATACTTTGACTTTAATAGTCTATTAGGTGACCATCTTGCTTCATAAGGATGGTTCCACTTGAGCTCCATATTAACTAGTGTGTTTAGCTAGTATTTACCGTGGACATAACTCTTTAACAATGACAACAGTTTAAGCCTAGTGGTAAGAATTCGTGTCTCGTCATCGTCACTAGAGCTTTTTTTGGTCGTTGATAAGGACGACAGTTCGGAGGTTGAAGTCATCACATGCAACTTCATATTACTAGCGCCATGAGAAACATCACGAAGCGAGAAGTCATCTAGGTTTGGCTTACCCTCGTCACCATTCAAAATATTTACCTTCGCTTGACAAGATGTGACAAGAATGACTGTTGACAGAAAGTTGCTCAAGATTTTCACTAAACTACTTTTTTTTTTTGGCTTTTGAGGTTTTTTTTTTAGTCACAAAAAAAAAATTGATGTTTTCTAGAATTTTCGAAATGTGTTTTAGTTTGAGTGGGTCACTCCTGGTGCAAGTAAGGAAACACAAAAAGGAAAAAGAAATAGGAACTTCTCAAAGACCTCAGTCCAAAGGGCCCAATGTTGGCCATCAATCTGTGTTTTGGATGAATTCCAGAGAGCTCTTGGCCCGTTTGGAATAGGCCCACAAGGATGCTCCGTTACTGTCTCCAGCCCAATTTTGTAGCTCTTTCGTCTGCCAACTGAGACCTCCTGCAAAAGCCCATTGTGCGATGGCTGTTCGATAAACCGATTCCAGGCCACTTGTTTCATGGGTTCATAGAGATTCGGGCTCCGTTTGACAATATTTTCAATTTTAGTTTTCAGTTTTCAAAAAAATCAAAATCAAAATCAGTTTAATATTTTTTTTTACAAAAAATAAGTGGGTGTTTGATAACCCAATTTTTATTTTTTTGTGTGGTGGTTTGCAATGGCTGTGGCTACAGGCCGCTGCCAGGCGGTGGCCCCCAGCGGTGGGTGGTGGGAGGGTGGTGGTGGTCTCAGAATAAAAATCGAAACTCATTTTTGGAGTTTTTTTTAAAATAGCCTTGGTTTAAAAACTGATTTTTTAAACTAAAGAAAAAAAACGAACACCGGTTACCAAACGCGTTTATTTTTTTCAGTTTACAAAACTGAAAAAAAAAAAAAAACTCTGTCAAATGGGGCGTCGGTTAGTACCTCGTCGACAACTCCTCCATTTTTACCATAGACTGCAATTTACTAGTGAGCACGCGATGACAGTGCGATCTAGCCGTCCATTCATTACAGATGAACGGACCAGATCACTTTTATTTTAAATTTTTCCTGTCACCAACCCTAATATGGGATCTGTCCTATAATGGGACCGAGTGAAGAGAATTTCTCTTCACTTATAAAGTGAAGAGAATTTGAGCCGCCCACGTCGACGATATGGACAGTCAAATGCTAAACTCGTAATCATATCCCATGTATCTTAGATAAGAAAATATTTTTCAAGTTTTTTTTTTTGCAATAAATTTCATATCATATAATCTACGATGTAATAAATCATCTACATGATAATTTAGAATAATATAAAAGTACACCATACAATAAAGTGTGAGATTCTCCATTGAGCCCAATTAGCATTCTAACAACGTATCCTAAAAAAATTCTAACTTAAATAATGTGCATGAGAAATTATATCCCCCATACAAGGCATTCTTGAAAAATACAGGAAAATAATAGAATAAAGCATATATGAGAATCCTACTACAAACTACTCTAATAAAACAAATGGAGATGTCACACAACACATTATTCTCAAAAGAATTTTTTTTAAAGAAAAAGTATATACATAAACATAAGTTCATTTAGAATGATAATCTAATATCCATCCATTCAACTTAAAACTAACATGCTCAAATAAAGGTTAAAGGACAATTAGATGGATGAATATGCCACTTTTTTCTTCTAAGAAATGGGCAACAAGGCTTTCAAATTTTTAGTTTTAAAAAAAAATGTGTGTGGGCTTGGCAAAGCCAAAACAACAACTATACGAACAACAAAGGTATAATTAAACCATAATGTGAATCAAGGCATGCTCATTAAACAGAATTCATCTATGTCATATGGCTCTCAAAATATTTATTTCTGCCCACGAAGTGCAGAAATTAATATTTATGCATTATTCGTACTTTTTTGGGATTACATAAAATACCATAAAAGTACTCACAAATAGCCAAAAATCGAGAGATAAATTCTTAAAAGATGAAAAATAGTAAATATAGCCCTAATATACTATCTGGAATTTAAGAATAAGTTTTGTGTGTATTAAATAAAATTTCTAAAAACAAAAGTCATTTAAAAATTAAACAAAATACAGACCGAGTAATTTTGACTCCAAAGAAAAATCAGAAAGCCAAAACCAATCTTCATTAGTCGGTGGTGAAAAAACTTGCTAAAGAACAGCCCTCACGGCCGCATGCACCAGCGTGCGTGTGGGGCAGCGTCTATGCATGTGTGGAGCAGACGCGTAAGGAGCACTCCTGCACGTGGGGTGCGTGGTGGCAGCTCAGCTTAGAGTGTGTGGAGCGCCTGAGGGGCTGGCTTGGCACATGTGCTGCACATTTGCAGCTTATCCTTAACTGGCGCATGCGCGTGTGGCGGTTCGGCTTGGCACGTGGGGCGCATGTTCGTCTCGCTCTTAAAAACCCTATTTTTTTAGCAGGGATGCTTGCATAAAGACCCCTCGAGTTAGAAAATTTGCAAAAAGACACCTAAAGTGCCAATGTTATTGCAATTGTTAAAGAAATCGTCCAAATTGACACAGCGTGATGTTCACTGTCTTAAGAAGTGTGTTTGGTATATTTTAATACATGAAAAAGATTAAAATATCCTCCATTTCTTTTTTCTCTCCCATTCAAGTCCCAACTATTTCTCCAATTCAACCAAATTCAAACCCTAGCCACTACCTTCACCAACAAAAACCTAGCCGCCAGCCTGCCACCCTCAACCAAAACCCAAGTTGCAATTTTTATCACCACCGAGCCCCGTCTACCACCACCATTCCTAATTTCTGTCACCATTGAGCCTCGACGACCAACCATGACCCTTTGTCGCCGCGCCGCCACCCACCATGAGCTCTACATCGTTAGACTTGTCATCAACCGAACTATTTGCACCGTGGCCAACCCCGCAATTAGCCTCAGCCACCTGCGCCGCACCTAAATGCAACCCTAACCCTAATAGCACAAACTCAACATTTGCACGGTTGCCAACCTCGCAATCAGGCCCAGCCACCTGCGCTGCACCTAAACGCAACCCAAATCGTACGAACTCAGATATAAGGTTTTAATTGCACATTATGATTGAAACCCTAGATCTAAGTTTCTGCAATTTGGGTAAATCAACCACATCTAAGCCTAAATACTTAGGTTTTCTTCCACAAACATGTCTTGCACATTAAGACTCGGCAAGAATAGAGGAGCACGTTGCGGCAGTAGGATTAGTTTGGCGATGAAAGGGAAGGCGAAGGGTTTGACTATGTTGTGGCGGCGAAAAGAGCAGGGAGATTGGGCCTGTGGTTGCAACGGGCATGGCTAGGTGGTGGTGGTAGGGGATGGATGGTCGTGATGAAAGAGAGGGCTTGGGTTGTGGCGATGAAGGGCGGGGCTTGGGTTCTGGTCAAGACTTATTTCTACAGGAGTATTTTGGACAATTTATTTAAATCGTTATAGAAATCGTCGAATGCAACACTTTTACATTCACAGGTGCTCTTTTGTAAAATTTGTAACTCGAGGGGTCTTTTTGCAACTACCCCAAACCACAGGAGTATTTTATGCAATTATCCCTTTTAGCAGCCACAATGCCTCGAATCTCTCTCGTTTTTTAGCCGAATAATGCATGCTTTATATCGTTAGAAAGCTTATGCGACATAGATTAGTCTGTATCAAGCAATCATGATAAAAACTAAATATCATACTCTAAATTTAAGTCCCAAAACTAAAAAAAATTACAGTTTTTTGAAAAAGCAAAATCGTGATTTCTCACAAATCATGCATCCAATCAATGACCATGAAATTTTATGGAATTCATCTTCAATCATTGGGGAATAAAATCATATAATCATTTTTCAGAATAACATGCTCAAAAAAACTTCTAACTTTTCTTTACGAGTCTCATTTATGTGTATTTAAAAAAACTGTAACATGCAATAAATTAAACTAGCACGCTAGAAGGCGAATCAACAAGTAATCATACTCTGATACTAATGTTAAAATTTTAGACATATATCATGTAACACGTTGTGGATTTAGGAACACACTGTAAGAAGTACCTGAAAATTCCGACGAAGGATTCTTGTTGTTACTAGCTTCCAACACGCTTGATCTTGGGGATGGCAATGAGGCAAGTCGGATGCGGATCTTATGAACTCCGTACCCGCCCCAGTAGTCCTCAAACATAGCCCCGCCCCACCCTGCCATCGGGTTAAAAGATGCGGATGCCATCCCCAATCCGGTGGGCTTCTAAAAAACCCGATCCCGCCCTGATTCCTCCCCGATCTTTGTAAAAAAAAAATTGATTAGAAAAAGAAAAAATGAAACATCCTGACAAGAAAACTAAAAGCTCGGGAGCACACAGCTTCAAACAACTCTCAAATTTCTAAACAGAAAAAAATATCAATAGCAAGATGTAAAGCCAAGACTACACAAGATGGGAAAGGGAAAGGGAAAGGGAAAATATGTAAAGCCAATTGTATACTTTATTTGTGAAAATTTGGGAGA
The DNA here is from genome assembly GCA_033070095.1 of Escallonia herrerae. Lineage (NCBI taxonomy): Eukaryota > Viridiplantae > Streptophyta > Magnoliopsida > Escalloniales > Escalloniaceae > Escallonia > Escallonia herrerae. The sequence goes on along the minus strand of JAVXUP010000482.1, from coordinate 185,093 downwards.
AAACTTACATTATCTTCACCAGAATCATGATGGTCATCAAGAACAGCGTATATGAAACCCCTCACCCCCATAAGAAAATACTTTATTGTTGTACCTGGACCTATGATGAATCATTAGCTTCTATCTCTTCTTATATCCTATGAAAGTTTTGTAAAAAGAAACACAAGAGACATTTGATATAACAGGAAAAAAAAATCACCACTGCTATGATTATTTCACGGCTTCTACAACACTTTTGTCTTCTCCATTAGCCTTCATCATCAATTCTCCAAAGAATAAATACAAAACCGAAATTAAAAGCACGAGTACACATCAAACCCCTAAAATGAACCACCGGCACATCAACACCCCTAAAATGACGAGATCAATGAGCCAACAATTAGATCGGTGGACGATGAATGGTGTTTGGTGGATGGTCGCCGGTGGCGAGGTGGTCCGTGGGCATGGTGTGGTGGATGGGATGACGATGCGGCGTAGAGAGAGGTGAGCTGAGCAGTAGAAAGATGAAACACAGAGTGAAAAGTGAGTAGGGTTTCATTTGTGACCTACTTATATTATCATGATGGACGGTTAAGATTGCACATATTAGATTCAGATTAGGATAGCTATTATATAAGGGGCGGGTATGGGTCAGATACCGGGGCAGATTATACCAAATACCAAAATCGGTCTGTACCTGCTGCGGGTTTAAAATTTAATTACTGTAACAGCCCATAACCCGGTCAAAGTCAAAAAAATCCGCTCCTATCAGAACGGGGCAGGGCGAATATCTGTAGGGTCGGGGCTAAATTGCCAATCCTATTTGATCTCTTATCGCAAGTACAAAAAACAGCTACTAGAGTCTAATTCCTCGCTCACGAACCAAATCTTAAAGTTTAGTGATGTTCTAAAGAAAGTGCAACGGGGGAAGGGTTTTTAATTTGTAGGGAAGACTTTTGTTTTGTGACTTCTGATATATTAGAATATCTTTAACCTTTATATAAATATAGTATTGTAGTCTGACTTTATCTCAAACACTTAAGAGATAAAGACTGTATTTATCTCAAACAATTAAGAGATAAATATCTCCTAATTAATTATAATTATCCTGAGTAACAATTAAATATTATCTGTTAGTGGACAGATAATGAGTAAAGGGCCCAATTTATATTAACAATACCTTTCAGGGGGTTTGCTGTTGTGAATATGTCGACGTTACATCTTTTGTGGTTTTGTATAAGAAAGTTGGAAATACTTCTTTTTTAATGTGATCGTATTTAAGCGAATTTTTATCACCGTAATTATGTTCTTTAATATGAGTGCATCAGTTGAGTTTCCTTTTATTTTATAGAACTATGTTAATGTAATGATTAATTGCAAATCTGTTTTCCTTTTCAAATTTTTATGTGTACATTTCATTACTACTAAATAAAAGAATATTTAAAAGGTTTGTAAGTTGTCTTTCTAACAAATTTGTCGGCCAAATTCTAGCAATTCAAAGGTTCCAACACACTTTGCTACAACAAAACATTCTATCACTGTCAAGTAAGCATAAAAATTCTCTTTAATTTCTTGCAACCGGAAACACCAACGTCTAAGAAGACACCATAATTTAAGCTGTCTAAAACATCCAACTTTAAATCTCTTTTTTCTTGTCAATCAATAACAACTCGTGAGCAACTAAGCATTATTGTTCCATATGATATTGAGTTAAGTGAAATAGACCCAGCTCCATATGGGTGGATCACAAAAAGATGCATGTTAAATAAATTTAACTGCATATGCACAACAACGAAATAAGCTTAATTCATTTTGAAGTAGCACTTTTTCAATCTCAACGGCTTCTCTAATTAGATTCTGACATGATCAATTGTTCCTTCATCGCATGTTCTAGCAATTTTGGAAGATGAACTTATTAGCTAATGCATTAAAGTCGATGCTTTTGCAGCAATTATATTAGGATTGAGTGCCAAAATTTTAATACAATTTTAAACTACACAAAATATGATAGAATAGTTAGAAGGCTGAGGCTAAATTCACATCCTTCTTGGCTAAATTCATACCTCCCGATCACTAAAGAATTGAAGAGTGCCACAATACCTCTTTTAGTGACAAAAAAAGTATGGATGTTGCCAAAAAAAAATTGTATATTTTGTCCCACCCTTTGTAGAAATGGTATTTTAATTCCGTGTTCAATCCTAAAAAATCTTTTCAAGTGGATAATGGTCAAAGAAACCAAAAATATGGAATTAGAAGCTCTATAAGGATGTTGCTTTCAAGAAATTTGACAACCAAGTTAATGAGCTTAAAAAATGATATTCCATACTTATTATGATGGGAAACTAAAAGAATACTCACTCAACTTTAATAAAGCATAGAAAATTTATGCAAGACTTCAAGTGGCCACTCGAGAATGACTCAATAAATTCGATTGACCTTTTAATAGACAAATAACTAAACCTAAACATTTCTATTTTGTAAATCTCACGGTGGGTACTTACTTTAACGGAACACTCTAGGGTGAATAAGCTTACAATTTGCGGTGACATATTAAAGGTCCAAAACTGTTTTAATACTTAAATTTTAGACCATACATTTTTGTTACTCGGTCTCACACATACACTACTGATTCTCTCTCCCGAAGGGAGCAGCCTTAAAGTGCTCAAAATTCACTTGGAGATTGACCACATAATTTTTCCTTCAGGACTGCTGCCTTATCAGATGTAGTCTATCTATTGTGCTCTTTCGTCATCTATAATTGCTTTGAACATCATGAAAATGAGGGCTAAAGCTGTTTATGGAAGGTTTGCCCTTGGTTGCATAGAGCAGGGTAAGGCTTTGAATTTCTTAGACTTGTTAGGTAAAAATGTCAAATTTATGTGCAATCTACAATGTGTTCTACTGATATTGCAATGTTCAATTTAAAAAAGCTACAACACTTGACATAAGACAACTAAAGTAAACAACCAAGAGAAAGTAAGTTATTTTCTAACATTTAGCAGGAATTGGGGAACTTAACTTTTAGTCACCAAAATTTGGAACAAAAACAGATCCAAACAAGTACAAATGAAGATAAGTAAAATGTACTCTATTTGAGCAATTAGAGGGAAAGGAGCAAAATCTACCTCTAATCATCGGTGTATTAGCATTAATGTTGGTAGTTTATTGCTTGGGAAGCTACTTATAAGCGTCTATGACCAAGTTATGGATTAGCTCAATTAGCCTTCAAAAGCTAACATTGTCTCTTACCCAAATGATTTTTAGCAAAGAAATGGCCGGAACAAATATTATATTACAGCTGGATTGGTATTACTTGCAGCAATGGCAAAAGGGCGACATTCGTACAATCTTCATCACCCAAAGGAAGTTGGCAACCTCACATCCCTTGTTTTCTTGAAGATTAGCAACAAAAGCATAGAAGGCCATGTGCTTACTGAAAGTGGGACTTTTGAACCCATTGCAATGCATGAATCTGCAATTTAATGAGCTAAGTGGTGAGATCCCATCCAGCTTATCAAGATACTGGGAGCTACGACAATTATGATTAAATTGAAACATGCTCAATATGTAAGCACAAAAGGACGTGAGTAATATAGCGAAGCTTGAAAAACTATATCTTGGTGAGAACGATTGGCGAGGTCGCATTCCATAGGAGATGAAACATAGTATCAGTTTGTCGATATTATCCATTTAGCAACACCACCATAGTTCGCAGCCAAACACTACCACTTCCACAATTAGAACCACCCAATAGCCATGGCACACCAAAATTACCAACCACCACCGGCCAACACATATAGTGCCCTGAGCCCAACAGTTTCAAACCAACACCAAGACTAATATCATCATTTAACGAGTAAGCATAAGAACACCTATATTATCATGTAGTCAGAATTTGGACCAAAGCTACACAATTGTAAAAAAGGAAAAAAAAAAAAGGGGACAACTTTATTTGAGCAATTAGAAGGGAAGAGGCAAAATCTACCTCCAAAAAATCCAAGTGAGAAGAATAATTTGGGTAAGGATTCTTAAAATCTTAAAAGAATAAAAACACTACAAAAAGCAAGTTTGTCAATTACCTCCTTTTCCGATGTGGTACACAGAGCTTGCAGTCAAAGTTTAGGTTGGATGCATGAAGAAAAAAAGATTACCATTATATGGTGGAAAACCTTCCTAATCCTGTGCTTAATGATGCAATGGAGATGGAGAGTCGCCCCTTGAAATCTGCTCCAATTAATTTGTAGTACGAAGTCGTTTTAGAAAGAATCATAGTAAAAGAAATGGAACTCGAAGAGGAAGGGTTCGCAATAATTAATGCTGTGGAGATGGAGAATCAACCATTACATGAATCATAGCATTTAATTTCTGCAGGATATGTATGGAGCTTCTTTGCCGAGAACTGCAGTACATGGGAGGGAACGTGAAGTGGAAAGGGTTGTAAGGAGTAATTGCACTTACTGAGGAGGAAGGTCTAAAGATTAAAAAGGGTATTTCCGTTATGAACAGAGTATTTATGTCCAAAAAATAATATATAATTATTCAAACTTTTAGAAATAGTATAGATATAGATATGTTTAATATAAATGTACTTTTGCTAGACCTTGAAATCCGCACCCTTGAACTCTGTTCTGCTTCTAATTAATCATGTTGCTTACAAGTTTACTGACTCTAAAATATTAATCTTTTGTGACAAAAGCAACTGAAAAGTCATTATGAAGGCATTAAGATGCTTTTCGCTAGCTTTATACCATGTGTAAGTCAAAGGTCTCAGATTGCACAAAGGCATTATGCAATCTGAACTTCCTCAATGTTAATATCTTAAAACCATTAAATATGTTTTGCTCTATTTCTTGAAGAAAGTCTCTCTGTCACCACAAGTTACTTGAAGAAGATGGAGAACTTGAAGAAAGTCTCACTATCATTGCAAAGATCAAGCCAGAGCGCTTGGTTTATATAAATTGCTAACATGATTCTTTATTTTCTTGTTATCTTCATCTGTTATATATTGATTATGAAAGAAATAAGTTTTTATACTTGTAAATCTACATTTACCAACCCAAAAATGAAGTTCATGTGCTCCAGTAATACTTTCCTGAGTATTCTTTATTGGAAAATTATATATTTACTCCTAACCTGTCATTAATAAGTAAATTAATCTCTCTTACCTAATCTTTTGTTTTTATTTGGCTAATTGGATGTACGGACCACCTGATGGTCCGTAGCCCTCTTATTACCTTGTCACAAATATAATATCCGGGTTAATGATGTGTATCATGCTATTAGTAGAAGATCACGCATTTATTTGTCTACCTATTAATTTCTGTTAAAACTGTTGGCTTATTGTTGAAGTATGTGTCGCTTCTACTTTGCCAAAGGCCAGGCCTATTGCTTTGGCAATTTGGCTATAAGCTTCTTGAATATCATATGATGAGTCAATTTACATTCCTTTCTTTACTTCCATTAGATATATAATCTTGTCTTCTTGTGAAGAATTCAAGAGTTCATTTCAGTTTTCAAATAATCCAAAGGCCACCATATGTTGCATGCCCGGTGCCGTTGTGAAAACTAAAAGTTGATTGTTTCAAATTAACTTGTGATTATATAATAGTTATTGACTCAATCCAATATGTAATGATTTATTTAGCCAATAAAGGCTCAACAATAGATATTAAAAGGAAATAAAAACTAAGATGGGAGCCACTAGCAACTGAAATACTGAAAGACGCTGCCTTGACTGCTACATAGCCTATTTATTTCATTTGCTGCTTCTATATCGTCAATGTTACGTGCGTATGCATTTTTATAACGTATATATATGAATACCCTATTTTTCTATTTTACATTGTTATTAATTTCATTTGTCACTAAAGCTAAATCATAGTCTCTATACGTAGTGGGGTTTCTATAGGCTCACCTTATTACTATTATGCAAGCAGTGGCGGACCTACCCTTTCACGAGGGGAGGGCTAATTTACCCCCTCAACTTTTGAAAAAAAATTTATTTCACATTTCGGCCAGAGGTGCGACTCTCTCTCTCTCTCTCTCTCTCTCTCTCTCTCTCTTCTGCACTCACAGTCTCACCCTCGCAGCCTCGTCCACTCCGGCCACAATGGTCTGCGATGCCCACATCGTCGCCAACTCACTGATAGCAGCGGTTCTAGGGTTCTGACAACGACGGTGGAGACTGGAGTTTTGACGACCACCGACTGTCGACCACGTCTCTCTCTCTCTCTCTCTCTCTCTCTCGCTCTCTCTCTCTCTGATAGCACCGCCGACACCTACGATCTAGGGTTCTGATAGCACGGCTCGTGGACCGGCGACGACGAGCTCTTCTTCTGTTCAAATCTGATCGGTGAGTGGTGATGGCGAAGAGAGGACTCCATAGCAGATGAACCCACTGTTGGCGACGACGACCCGCGACCGGTCAATTAGTCAACTGCCTCAGCCATTTTCAGATTAATTGTTGATTTTCTTTCCCAATTGAGCATTGATTGAGGATTTGATGTTGTTAATTGAGCATTTGAGATTGCTAGATTAATCATTTGAGATGGGATAGGTGACCTGATTTGATTTTCATAATTAATTGCATATGAAATTAGGACAAATGATCAAATAAAATGAGATGTCTATGTTAAATTTTCAAGCTTGCTTGTGACTGCGTACATCAAATGGTAATGGTTCTGATTAAATGGTCAGGAAATTTACTTAAGTTTTGCCATGAAATGCACCAAAGCAATACTATTATACTAAGCAAACAATTCCTCAATTCCTTACATGCTTGTGATTATCTACATTCATTGCCCTTGTTTAGAGAAAATGACAATGTTTGTGATTAAATAAGCAATCAATTAAATGAAAAAGTGACCAAGCAACAAAAAAAAATGTACATCACTTCATATAAAACAAAATACTGTTACCTTACCACTATACACCCGGTTCAGTTTCAAAATTTTCAAAGTTTAGTAAAATATTACTGAGCAAAAAATATATATATACATTGGCGGATAAATTTGCGAATACCATCGAACAATGTAACCATCAAACCATGTCTTTCCTAAATTACATTTTGGAAGATAAATTTGCGAAAATCATAAATCCCATCTTTCTTAAAATTATCTCCATACTATCAGAAAGCATAAAGGATTTATCCTACCATATGCGAGGATGATTTTACTATAATTCTCTTGTAGGATATTTGTACTAACATGCCACATAATGGGGAATAAAAATACAATTAACACACGTTCACACACACACACACACACACATTCAAACTCTATTTTTTAATATGATCTTTTGGATGCTCTTTAATATTTTTTTTTTTGTATATTATCAAAAACTGAACTTTGTTTTTGTCTACTATTTTACTCATAAAAAAATTTAGTGACTTCGATATATTTTTAGCACCCCCTGAAGTGAAATTATGGTGCCGCCATTGCATGCAAGTTCCATAGCTATGAAAAGTATCTCATCTGATTTTGTACGCATAATTATATTTGAATTGTTATACATGAATTTTAGAACACATCAAATCAAGGATCATTAAGTTTGGAAATTCATATCCTCTGGTACATTCTCCATCAAAACGGCCTACCTTCTAGTCTACCTAAAAAAAAGGAATCACAGAATGGGACATCTTCAATTCTATTCTTACCTTCCCCGGCAAGTAAACTTTGGAAGGTAGTATGGTCCTTGTCGGCTCCCTAAAAAATGAAGTTTCTCATTTGACAAAATTTTATGGGATCGACTGCCTGTCCACACCAAACTCTGACATTAACTTCAGTGTAATCCAATCGGTTACATGCCCTCTTTGCCTTAATGCACCGAAAATGCTCGATCATCTATTATTGTCTTGCCCGAAGGTGAGGCCTGTATGGTTCAGGGGGCCAACGGGTCTTAAGTTGGATACCTTGGCATGCCCCTTTCGGGAGTGGCTTATCACTTGATTTGAATCTCCAAAACATAAAAGCTCATATATTAACCAAACTTTTGCCATTATAAGTACCCTCTGGTGTATCTGGACAAATATATATAAACCACCTTATATTCCGTCAAATTGATTTCAAGCCTAGTTTTGTTATTAGTTGTATCGAAGACTTAAACCTAAATGTAAAAACTGTCTTTAACCAAAACACCCATCAACCCACTCTAACTTTCAAAACTTTAACACAAAAATTCCCATTCACTATTCATAATGACGTTCAACCATGCTTTTGTTGAGATAAGAAACATGTTTAGTTGTTTATAGCTGTTTGCTTTAACCCCAAACAACTAAAAGCTGGAGTTGGGATTTCATGTAAAAATCATTTGCAAAGCGTTGTGGATCTGCTGCCATTACCATTGTTGCTTCAGATTGCATGACAACCATGGGCAAGGGTGTTTTAACTGTCGTGCAATGGGTAAAAAAAAAAAATAGAATTTGCAGATCTTTTTAGGAGGTCCCAATGACCATGATCGAACCTATCCAATTTTTATAGTGCGATGGTTGGCTATTCATGGCCTAGTTGTACCTACCGTTTCTTTTTTATGGTCAATATCAGCAATGCAGTTCGTCCAACGATAAACCTAATCCAAATCATAGAGCTGCGACATAATCAAACTGTTACATATAAAAATTCTTACTAATTCCAAATCTCTTCTCTCACAGATGTCGGACAGTGAGGATATCTCAGACCAGGTAGCCCCGATATTGTATGATACATGTTATATAGTAATCTACACTATTGCAATATTGATAGGCCAACAGTCTTCCAGTAAAAGAGGCCAGATCCCTAGCAACTTTTGCGTGTCATGCCCGGATTGTTGTATATCAAGATTGGGTCAACGAGACTTTGGTGCAATAAGAACTCTTGCTCTTTACCTTATGCTTTTTGCAGTGCAAGAACTTTTCTCTATTTTGGTGCCATTATTGTATTCATGTACAACTATAAAGGCTATAACAAAACATCTTTTATAACCCCTTATTATCAATGCAATTCTCCTTATTATCAAGGGAAAAAAACATATCTTTATTTCACTACATGGGTCTGTTAGGTTTTTTGTTAGCATGTGCAAACAACAACAACAATAATAATAAACAAAATCTAAAAGCATAAGTTGATTGCATTAAAATTTGACACAAGTATCACCAATGACTTAGTTTTGATGAAGTTATTTTGCCTAAGAAACTTATATGTGCTACTTCTCCACTACCACTTGATCTCTCCCAACCGCGTCACTCTAAGAAGATACTTCTCACCCGTAAGAAGAAGGATAAGACCCCCCCAGTCTTCTTCTCTCCAGATAGCACCGCCGTAGCCCCTTTCCCCTTCAGCTTCCATGGCTGTGAGGATGGAAGGGGGGGCTCCTTTTCTTATTTCTTTTTTTAGTTTGTTTTGTTCCCCATTCCTCGGCATCCCACCTTTGCCGCCATTCCCCAACACCCTCATCCACCCCCCGATCTCTACCCCTACCCTCAGATCGGAAGACCTTCAGCCACAAATTTACTCCCTCCATCTTGCTAACCTCAGATCTGAAAGGTTATTTTAGATTTGAACCTCCAATCCAAGTGTTTGGGTTGAAATCTTTGACGCGGGTCTGATATGGCAGGGTTGTGACTTGAAGATAAAGGATCTAGTTAAGATAGATGAAGCTGACTCTCTTCGAGCTGCGGATCTCTCAGATCCGGCCTCAGGAACTTGCTCCACCTCCTTTGGATCTGACCATAACCGCAGCAGTAATATAAACTGCCATTTTGTGCGACCCATGGAATTGATGGCCCGTTGCATCTCTTCTACCCCGTTACCATTCACTCTGGATTTTGTAAATCCAACAGTGGTAATACTTATCCTTTCTATTCTCTTTCAAGGCCATGTTGGCCACTTTAAGTTCTAGGGTCCAGCTTCAACTTGTGGTCTTTTTGTTATACTTTTGGTACTTAGTTTCCAGGGCCAGACGTTCGTTTGTGCCTTTTTAGGTTGTACATTTGTGGTTTAGTTAATGAAGCTTCCGTTCGACCAAAAAAAAATCTCTCCCAATCGTGTCACATTACTCCATGAAGTCATAAGTGGCTGACCCATTTATTTATAGATTAACCGGGACCATCATTAAATGAGTTGGTTTAACCCATTATCTCAACATGACCCATTTTTCATGACCCAAACCAATTTGATAGTTTCTTACCCAACTTAATTTTTGACCCGACCCCTTGACTTTTTGACATTTTGACCCATTGACCTTTTGAATTTCATATTTCAGTAGTTTAAGCTTGGAAATGATGATAATAAGATTTTTGTAGCTATAAGCTGTGCTTTTACACTTCACATAAATTAGTTACGCACTCATCTTGAATGATTAGATCTTCGAAAAGTATAGACATAATATGAACAATAATTAAAAAAAAAGCGAAACAAAAGGAGTTCAAAATCTCAAAATGATAAGAAACCAAATAACTTAAGTTCGATAAATATTAATCAGCTGCAATAAAACTAAGGTTCCTTAAGTTGAATCTTTTTTGCCTTATAAAATGCTACCAAATATACTCAGACAATCACATGCGAAGCAAATTCATTTTCTGAAATCAACAAGTGTGAGAAGTTTTCAGTGAGAACCGTCGAGCTCCTCATCGGCATCATGTAGACCTTTAAAAATAAATAAACAACTAAACACAAAGGAAAACAAAAATGAAAAGAAACATGAAGTTACGTATAACAGGTGAACCCCCTCTAGAAATTATATGATAAACTACAGTCTACCAAAGGATTCTGATCAAAATTTATAATTAAAAATATGGGTCTTTTCCACATAAAAGGAGAATCTTTTGTCACAATAGAAGCAGAAGTGATGTGGGTCAAGGATCGAAGTCGATTCGTGGTACAAAAAGAAGATATCAATAACTTCTATAAAATGATTTTATAGGATCAGCCAATTGTCTTGATCGTCAAATATCATTGAGAAATAGTAATCCGTGTTATGAAATCATTTCATGCGCTTATTTCTAGCAGGGAATGAGTCAATCATCCATTTTGGTATCTTGTTTACCAAAAATGGTGATATTGTTCCTCCATTAATCAAGAATTTCGATTTTTAAGAAGTATCATTATCATTCAATAAGAAGGTTTCCCATGGCATATAAGCTACTATTATGTTTCTCCTTAAAGCAACTTCGCCAACATGTCTTTCATTTGCACATGCCCTGTAATTCAATTCGTACATGCCTGCTGTACATTGTCATTCCTACCATGTCTATGCAAGGTTGCTTTTGTTGGCCATAAAGTTGTTGTTTTTAGAATAATTTCTACACTATTTACAGAGTATATTTGAACTTCGCTTACGTGTATAATAGCATCAAAGCCTATTTTGGTCACAATAACAGACATATATGCATGTGAAGAACGATTGCTAGCATTCCAGTTACAGAAAATCTATAATAGGCAATAAAATAAAGATACATACATAGATGACAGCCCTATCCAGTGGGCAGCACTGTAATAACGTATTGCAAAAACTACAAACACCTAAGAAGCCAACAAAACTAATTGGCCAACAAAGAAGCTACATTTCTTTTTTTTTTTTTAATGTGGCAGTCAATAAGTCAAAAACATTAGCCTAAAAGAAAAGCCAACAACATAAAACTCAAGAATATTCAACCTCAAAAACCGCCATGTGTAACAACAAAAGGCCAGTCAGACAAAACAGTTTCTTGAAACCAAGTTATTTGTCTACGCCAAGCCCTAAGCTTGAGGCTAAGGCTCAAAGCCCGAGGCCTCACCATCAACCGAGACACCCAACCAATGACCGATTATCCCATCACTGTCGACTACTGGCAACCACTGAATTGTCATCCAAAATACCGACTACCAAAACGAATGCCAAAGTTCCACCATCGCTCATTCCTTAGTCTAACGTGACCACACTCACCCATCATTCCCACCAACTAGAGCCCAAAGGAATCCTTCCACCGACTGCGTTCCACCAATGCAGCGGCAACCATCACCACCAAACTCGTCAAAACCAACCTTTCTATAAAGAAGAGGGAATCCACTAGGGGGATTGGAAGCAGTGGCGGAGCCACACTTGTACCAGGGGGTGCTAATGTACCCCTCAGATTTTGAAAATAAATAATATATATAATTTATTTAGAATTTCACTCTCTCTCTTTTTTCCATTTTGACGACTCTCTCTCTCGTTTCGATTTTCACGACAAGACCTCGGACCTCCTTTCAATTCGATCTCACAATCTCAGTCACGGCCACGACGCCTTACTCTAGCAAAGCGCAGATGGGCGATGGCGGCCACGAACCCACGACAAGAGCCACGATCTGGGGACTGGGCTATCTGAATCTAGATCTGGTTCTAGATCTACGCACCAACTGCCGACGGCGACTGACCTCTGAGTTCTGACGACTTCCAGTCTTCGCTCCATCGGGGCCAATATCTTTCACTTTTAGTCTTCTTTGGTCTTCACTCCATTGGCGGCCAAGAACCCACCGCCGACGAGTCGGCGACAATAGGTATGTTCCGAAACTGTTGATTACTTGATTTTCAAAATTGAACATAAATAAATGTAATTATGAGTGAATATTCGTTTCCAATAAAGCCTAATCAAATAAATGAGCTTTATTAATTAGAGACAGACAGAACAGAAACTCATACTTCAATCCATAAATCATTTACGAAGACCTAATCGAATGAACACATATTTTTAGGACTTTAAAAATTAAATAGAAAAAAGTAGTGTCTGCACATATGCTGTCCAAACTCCAACTATCAATTCTACAGTAACAAGATCATCAGGACAATGTAATTGCAGATGTTCAAAGAAAAGGGGGGCCTAAGGGCTACTGTTGCTATCTTTATAACAAAATGATAAAAAGGGGATGAGAAACAAAAACCTTGAGACTTATGACATTGTGTATTTATATCAACACTAGAAAGTCAATTAAGAGAAGAAAATTTAATTGAACACTTTGTTATCTAAAGCGCGGAATATCGAATTGAATCATAAGTGGAGCTATATTCAACTGTCAAGTAACCCTTGACGTTAATTGTCATATATTATGAGATAAGATTTAAAAAACACAACAATCTGAGATATTTATTTGTGAAAATTCTAGAAAAGTAAGTCAATATGCAGTAACATACACCCTTCACGCAGAGCATAATATCTTTAACATCAGTAAAGAAATTCACATTGTGATAGAACACCTATTCAATTCAAAAGTATTGACTAACACAATTACTCAAGCACCTATGAGCAATGTAAAGAGTCTTTAATGACTCTCATGAAACTTAATAAGACCTTTTGAATGCTTTTTCGTATTTTTTTTGTGTATTATCGAAAAATGTACTCTATTTTTTTTGTGCTATTTTATTTGTAATTTTTTTTTATTAATTTTGATATATTTTTAGCACCCCCTGGGGTCTGGCTCCGCCACTGATCGGAAGGCAACCCTAGTAGATAAACAACCCTTCATCGTATACTCACCCACTTTCGCCAACTAGTGGCACCACCAAACCAAACACCCATACCCACCTTCAACACTTTTCGCCAACTACTCATACTACCAACCCTAGACACACCTTCCCAACTCACCTGCACACACCACACTCCACAACCTGCAGCAGCTACCATCCTCAACCTCAGGCAACAGATCTAACGTCTCGAGCCGCCATTCATAAGGAGATCCAACCAGAAATAAGCACACCACAAAAATTGAATGTATCGAAAGCAAATCCTATCCTACCACGCCACCATACACTAGAGAAAACATGTTGTGGTGATGGAGAATGGAAGAGAGAAGGGTTTTCTTTTTGTTTTGTAGAGAGAGATGAGAGAAAAAGTTGACTTTTTTTTTTCTTTCACAAAAACATTAAAGCTATGCATGTTATTAACTGTATTTTCTTTTCCAATTTTCCACATGCCTCTCATGATCCCCTGCAATAATTGATATCTCAAGGATCTTAAACATTAAAGTCAAGAGCTTTAGGCCTACTAATTATCTTAACTTTAGGCCTTCTAATTCTCTTACATTTTCATTTCAATATTTCAGCAAATTTAATTCTAATACATAGCATAACGTCAAATTTTTCTTTAATTGATGTGTGTATGTTCACGAGTGTGCATGAGTATATAATAGAGCAAACTTTTATATTATCGATTATGAAGAACAAGATTGCTTGAAACACTATGCAATTATTGATAGCGAATGATATTTGAGTTTTTCTGTTAGTACCAAAGTTCTAAAAGTTTCATTAAAAGTCTTTTTACAAAGATACTTATGGTATTGTTACTAAAGAAAATAAAGTCAAATGATACAATATGAAACTTTAAATCAGATTCGTCTGTTAAAGTTGCCAAGAATAATACGCTTTTATGGACGGCAACATTGGATGTGTCCATATGTCCTTTTTTATGTGTAAATATAAATATAGATCGACAGCATAATAAATTGTGGCAATTATGCATGCACCACAATGTCAACATTGTTTCCACAGTAGTTGCAAACCTGCCACCACACTGTGACACTAACGCCATATCACACCATGTGATGACTCTCATAACGGAGAGATGTGATTAATAAATGTTAACAATCTAGCTAACATATGTATAATTTATATAGACTTCTTCATTATTTATTGAAGAAAGAGGCCATATTCGTTGAGTTCAATCCAAGGTGTGTCATAATTATTACGGTGAGCTCACATGTCACGTTGATCAGTAATATAGTACATTACTAATATAGTACATTACTCATTAGAAATTCAACGAAATCTCAAAATAATGATACTTTTTTTTATTTATTCAAAACGCGTTACATAGCTATTTACAAAAGAGTTGATATTCTCAACTCAATTAGTATTACTTCTATAGTCTATTTATTCTCTATACTACGAGCAAAAGGAAAATGAAAGACTACCATTAAAGCAGCTCAAATGAGATTTATATATATATATATATATATGTGTGTGTGTGTGTGTGTGTGTGTGTGTGTGAATTCTGTCACTTATCTTTATGAAGGTATAATTCTATCATTGATCACTAATAACAATGGAATCAATTATTGCGCAAAGTCAAAAAGGGATTTTATTCAAATATTATTGGTATCTAGTTATTCTATATATATATATATATATATATATATATATATATATATATATATATATGGCCACTTGAGTAAAGAAAATTAATGTCTATCTCATTCAAAAATAAAAAATTAGTCCCTAAAATCTCCCATTAATACATTAACTACTAAGATATATCACATATTTCCTCTCTAATTGTCATCACTTGAATTGCTTATCCCATCAAAAGAAATGGATAAAGGAAATCAATGTTTGTCATTTTCACTTGCTACAAGTTTTCAAATTTTATCCTAAAATCAATCACTGTCATCCCTGAAATCTAAATTCCTTTATCACATAAACCTAGTGGTCATCTCCCTTTCTTGTTGCAGCTAATAATTTCTTTAAAGTATCACACAAATCTAATGGCCATCTCCCTTTCTTCTTAGAACTGATCATTCTAGCAGCTCCCTCCCTTCTGTCTCCATTTTTTTAAATTAAAAAAATTACTTTCCTTAATATTTGATGTCATGGTATCTTAGCTTTCCCTTTGATGTAGATTATTTGATGTTTTTACGTTTTCATTTTTTTTATATTTACTCAACCCACATGTTCCACCTTAATATTGCAAGTGAATGTGCACTCCTTAACGTGTGAAATTGGATGATTTACATTGCGTCAACAAGGCTAATTTATTTGTCAAGTGCTCTCTACGAATTTTGGAGGATTTTTACATATGTCCTCTTACTAACGTTTCTTGTGGATGCTAACTATTCGATAGGTGGACTCAAATAGTTTTTCATGTTCTTCCACCAAGACTCCCAGAAAAAAAGCCTATAGACATAAGGTAAGTGGTAATGATATTCTTTGAATCAAATTAACTCTTAGATGCACATACCTATACCAACAGCAAGCTTGTTAAAAAAGAACTTCTTTTGTTCCGATTTCATTACCTTAGCAGCGCGATTAGCCTTTCTGAGCAAGACCATATCGAAAGTTTTCGGGTACAATAGCAAAATTTGTGTCCGTACAATTAAATGTTTTGCACATTTCATATAGCTAAAATGTCCATCGTTGACCTTTTAGTGATGAATAATTAGAAGGTAATAGTTGGGACTGTATCATATTCATAATGTTTAAATCCTAAATTATTTTCATCTTCGTTAGGGTTAAATACTCATAAGGTATGAATTGGGACCTTATTATACTCATATTGTTCTACCACTTCTATGTTATGTTTACAATGATAATTGTTATTACTAAGCCTTACAATCAGATTCAGTCTAATGCCGACGCGTTGGAGGTGTAGTAGCTCAGCCCTTTAGTCATCACGCGAGTCTCATTAACATGGCATATTATTAATAAATATTTTTATTGTATTGTACTATCCTCCTTTATGTAAAGCACCGGATCAAAACTAGTTTAGCACTTTATTTTCAGTCATTTTTATGTTGAGGTGATACTTCACTTTATTTGAGGGCATAATTAATTATTTTTCATGCATGGAGTGCAAGTAGGAAAAGTGAAATGGAAAAAACTTTTTTCCTGTCATTCACTTCAGTAAGTTAGTAATATCAATAAGGGTCCGATTGACAAATAGAATTGGAATTGGAATTGAGAATTGTAATTCAATTTCAATTCCTATGAAATTGGAATTGACTTGGAATTGAGTAGAATTTGTAATTCCATTGATTGGTTAGCACAAAAAATTGGATTAAGAATTGAAATTGCTAAAGTAAAAAAATAAGAGGTAAATATGCAAAATGAGAGTTTTATATTTTTCTTATCAAATCATACCCTACAACACTGCTCGCTCGCACCACCCGCCCACCCTATAAAACACACGATGACTTAGGTACAAAACATAAAAATGCAACTAATTGATAAAAAAACTTGAATTTGCAACCTAACAGCTGAATATTAGAACTTTAATGCTATGCTAGTACTTGACAACAAGAAAATATTCTCAAAGATAAAAATATGCTTAAACTTAACAAAATGAAGTGGCTCTTAAATGTAACAAGCGATTAACAAGTTAGATCTCTACCAGTAAATAAGATAATAGCTACTAAAATACTAGGCTTGAAAACATTTCAAAGTTCATAAGTTCTTTGTTGGCTCCATATTTTAAGTTTTATGAGTGCCAATTTGCATCATTAACCATGGCTTCCTCAAGTGAAACGGAAGGGATATTGATGACTCAAACTTCCTCACGTTGCCAATCGGCACATCATAAACTTTGAGCAACTCAACCTGATCCAAATCTGGCACCTCTGCTAACTTCTCATAAATGAAATCTGCACTTGTAATTGCAGCTTCTGATGCACATACGTTGTCGATGGCACTAGCCATTGAAGTAATAGCTGTAGCAAGGGCATCACTAGACTGACTCCTCTTTCTCGATGATTGTAACTTAGTTGTAAAGGTTGCCTTTTGACGATTCGTGTTATCAAGATCTTCACTGTCTCCTATACATTGGAATTAGATGTTAGCTCATTATAACCTTCAACACCAGTCTCAGCTCCCTCTCTGTTGTTCGATCTTGTCCACATATAGCTGATAGATCTTCCCAATTCTCAATTACCTTTCTTCTATATGACTTTGCATCGGGATGATCCTACAAAAAGTAAATATAGAACTATATAAGTAACATTCCAATTGTTTAAAAAAATAGAGAGATTAATATGCTTTTTACCTGAACATATGCGTTCCAAGCTTTTGTTTGATTATAATGATACAATTTGGTTGTTTCTTGGGTGACCACATAAAAGCTAAATCACAAAGTAAAATTGCATTTACTCTTTCCTTCCATCTTTTGTTTGATTCTAATGATACAATTCGGTTGTTTCTTGGGTGACCAAAGTAGACACCATTCTTGACCAGTCAAACACAATCATCCCTAATCACAGCCCTTATCATAAGAACATTTCCATATATACTTTAGATTTGCATGTCAGATTACATCTCACATGACAGACCACTGAATTTCTCTAGTAATCACTGAATTCTCTGTGAGCAATGCTACATGGATGCAACTAAACTTTCCATCAGATGTAAGTTGCAAAACTAGCATGAACATTACATTTTCTTTCGACCTCGTTGTATCTAAAATTCAGAAGGTTTGAATCTCAAGGGTATTTGATCTCAAACAAACTAAATGAAGCTTTAACTTCAAGATGGTAGATGAAAGAGTTGTCAAAGATGCAACCAACTTAACAACATTAGAAAAGTGTTCCTAGTTACTTTTTAAAATGTTTACAAGCAGTTTTTATTGAAGGTGAATGACAAATGTATGTAAAAGTTACTTTGAAATTCATCGACAGTTGGTAGCCCATCTGCAGCTGTTGAATAGCCATCGAGACCCAAAGTTCAAAATTCCAACAGCTAATGATCAGTTGTAACTTCAAGAGAACTTCGGCAGTAATATCAGTTGTAGCCGTAGTATATATTTCTCGCCAATCCTGACTTTTAGCCAAGTTTTGAAAATAATTTTGACTATAGACTCTATATCTTAGGCTTTTTTTTTTTCTATTCAAAGCTTTGAGATCAACCTATTGATGTACACAAGAAAATTTTAAGACTAGTTACAAGAAGATTTGCAATTTAAGCACTAAATTCGGTCTTGATTCTATCCTTCGCCAATCCTGAGATATCATGAATGAGGTCTTACTGGCTTTGAATTTAGCTCAAGATTGCACTTACAAAACAAACTTAACAACTCAAAATTATCATGATACCTAATTTAGCATATATTTGTTTATAGCTACCAAGCTATAAACAAATCCTAAGTCGTGCAGACTTTAATACAAATGCGGAAACAGTACCAACTGATTGCCTTCTTCAATAACTGATCTACCGGCCGGCATAGAGGGTCCTAAGTGCAACTTAAGTGTATTGGCCAATCTATCTCAATGCAGAAACATGTCTCTGATCTACTTGCTGTTGCTCAATTTTAGGATACCTCCATAACATGTGGTTTGTATTGGGCCATTGATATCTATCTCAAGGTAGACTTTGTACGCCACTATCCTATGCTTAATTTTGTCATTCACTATCAAGTTGAACGTAGTACCGTTTATAAGATGCTGCATCACATATAAACTAGACTCAGTTTCTAGCCTACAATACACTATTTGGTATACCTGGAACCGGAGGCCATCTTAATTGGAGTTAACAAATTGGAATTAACAAGCCGAGACAAAAAGCAACAGAAATCATGAAGGCATAAAACTTTTCTTCATTTAGGACTTAAAACAAACAATTGGAGGTCTCAAAATTTGAACCACTAAAAGGATCACCAAACTCGACCGATAGAACTACTGAAAGCTTCAGATTAGCAAAAAGGTGTCTGTTTCTGTTTCACAAAGATGTTTCTTTGCCTACCACTTTTACAAAATGAACTTGCATTTGATCATCAAGTATCCAATTGAAGAGGAAACAATTTACAAGAGGCCATCTAAACATATAATCGATCAACACAAAATGGTTAAACAAACTTGCAAAATGCTAAAAAAATCAACGATATACAGAGTAAACAAGCTTCAATTCGAGCAAGATTGTGGAAGCCCCATCATACTTGACGCAAAAAAGCTCATACATTCAGCACTATAGATGCATCAGATCAGCTAAACCTCAGTATTTAACCGAGACATAACAAAGCAAAATCAGCATAGATGTTTAACTAACCTAGATTGTCGTCCCTGTCGTAAAAAACAGTAGATCGCTGCTGCCATCACTACCGTCCAAACAGTAGATCGTTGCGGTCAAGATACTAGATGATAGCCACCGCCGTCTGCACAATACATTGCCGCTGCCATGGTGAGGTTGAGTCCAAGAGAAGAGAGAAGGACGATCGTCGTTGCGATGGTGAGGTTGAATGAAAGAGAAGACTGAAGAGAGAAGGAAGAGAGGAGCTTAGAAAACCATCGGGCAGAGGAAAGAGAGAAACAATGACAAAACATATGGGCTGGAATTGTAAGTTTGAGGTTGGGCCTTAAGAATTGAAGTGTAAGCCTTAAAGTATATTTTTAATTTCATGGAATTGGGTATGAATTGTAATTCCAATTCTAAATAAGCGATCCAATCAACAGAATTATAATTCTTAAGGTCCAATTCTAAAGTTTATCTCAATTCCAAGACTAATTCCGTGATCCAATCGGACCCTAATAGAACTTAAATCCAAATCATTAACGTTAGAGCAAGTTAATGCTAGATATAAAGAGAATTGGGCCCTTTTTACGAACTTTGTTATGCACCTATACTAACAGGAATTATTTGACTTTCAAGAAAAAACAAAAATGTTAAAAGAACCGAAAATGTTTGAAAAATACATAGCTTAACTTGTGCAGTTATGTATGTGTTTACAAAGTGAACATTACATAAATATATCTCAACACGAGGAAATGGTTTGAAAATGTGTTTCAGTTTTGTTTAATTTTGAGGTCCTCACATGCCGGAGACATAAGAGACATTGAGAAACAGATCAACAACTTGATTGATCTCTTGACTTTGGCATCACCCAAGCTTTTTTTCCTTTCTTTTCTTTTTTTTTTTGGTCCCAAAGCGCAACTGCAAAAAGTGGATGATTGCTTGTTGAGATATACATTTTGTATCGAGAAAATAATAGCAAATATATATATATATATATATATATATATATATATATATATATATATATATATATATATATAGGTCTTATGGGACTTTTTCCTAATTGACAATTGATTTTAAGTTGGATATATTTATATGGTATCAGGATGGATCGATCCAGGTCAACAAGAAATTCAAAATTAAATCCACCGCACGCAGCTTAAATAATCTACTTGTTTGTATCACTCAAAAAAAAAAAAGTACAGGCACACGTGAAGGAGCGTGTTTAGATATAAAAAATTTACATTAAAAATATGATAACAAATAAAATAAGCGTTGGAGCACCTATAGGCCTCTCCCTTCGATGCCAGACAGGGGTTGCCCCACCTTTACGTGGACCAACAACAAGGAGAACCAAAATTGCACCTGCAAAAAATTGCACCTGCAAAAAATTGCATAGGGAATTCTTAAATCTTCTTCGGCTTTTGCTGTTCCGCACAGCCCACCTCCT
Source organism: Escallonia herrerae (assembly GCA_033070095.1). Lineage (NCBI taxonomy): Eukaryota > Viridiplantae > Streptophyta > Magnoliopsida > Escalloniales > Escalloniaceae > Escallonia > Escallonia herrerae. Next base: position 163,972 of record JAVXUP010000482.1, on the reverse strand, counting down.
GAACATTAGTACTCAAATATGTTGGACCACTCCCCCGTCAATCCTTCTGGGTGTTCAAGCCATGTGGCTTAAATACCTAGAAGGATTGATGATCATTAGATTGTTTGGGGTGTCTCATATAGAGGGTTCTCACCTCTTTAAAATGGCTTCTTCAGACAAAATTATGATGAAAATGATGTTATTATGGAACAAACAAAGTTTTAGGAACCTCAGCTCGCAAATCACTGATAAGGACTAGATAATTTGAAAAAGTCCCACAAATATGAGGTATCTACAAGGCCCTCGATGTGGGAGCTTGCCTAAGCAAACATCACCAAATATAACTAAGTTTTATAGAAAAACCTGAAAAAAAAAATCATAGGACAGACAACTGATGTGAGGACATATGTAAAAAAGGGTCAGATGTTGGTGATGGGTGGCAGATCGATTGTAGATGTTGGTGATGGGTGGCAATGATGACGACATGATGGAGATGGCGTGCGGTGGTTTTGTGGTAGTAGTGGGTTTAGTTGAAGTGGTGGTTCTTATGATGATGGTGGTCTGATAATAATGATAGTGGTGCCGCTGGTTCTTGTTGTCACCGTGGCTTGGTGGTGTGGTGACTGCTGTTGGACAAAAGGAGAGGAGTTAGCATTCATATTGTTGGTAGGTAGTGGTTAGTAGGTGATGGTGGTGAAGCAAGAAAAAGATACAATAAATGAAACATAAAGGAAGCTGTTTGTTGGAATTAAAGAAGAAAAAGGAGTTTGAAAAAAAATTAAAGTAAAACCAATCATGTTTGGCACATAGTTAATGGTTTAATTTTCTTTTATTTAATTATTATTATTTCACTCAAATACCCCTTCAAAAGGCTAGATGAGTAGCGCACACAAACAGAGGCTAAGTCAGTAAAGTAACCCTTTTAATCTCTCTCTATGGGTCTTCATACACCTTTTTGTGGAAGAAAATATTGGGTCTCTATCTCAATCTCTTTATTTTACCTTGTGGCATCTCATCTTAAGCAATGTGAATCCTTAGTTACTAGATCATACTTTTCATCTAAGGATGATTTTTAACTCCTACTGGTGTAGCATCTCCTCTCCTTTGACCAGGAGCTTCTGGTGTTTTTCAACACAAATTTGATAACAGTCTCTTTCTTCCTTTATTCCCCACCAACTGAATCACAAACTGCCATCCATTTGTTCAACCAAACCTCCATCTACCTTAAACCCATCTTATAAAATCTCTAATTGTCTTCAGCTCTCCATTCATCTACCTCGAATCCTTCTCATAAAGTCCCTGCTGGTCTCCATGGAATCCCTTATTAACAAGACAATCTCCCTACAATGTACAGATTTTAAAGATTTGGTCCCCAACGAAGATACCGCTATCAAAGACTATGGTCTGACTCTCCTGGCCAAAATTGTCAGCTAAAAAAAATCGAATCCCAAAGTGGTCCAAGCCATCCTACACAAATCCTGGAACCCCTCACAAGGTATGAAAGTTCAATTCCACCATGACAACATCTTCAGCATTATCTTCAATCATGAATGGGACAAAAAACGCATCATGAAGCACCGACCATGGTCGGTCATGAACTCCCATGTGGTAGTTACCCCTTCTGGATTCAAGTGGTGGGTTTTCCCCCAAACCTGATGACAAAATAGAATGCGGAGAAGATTGGGTCAAAAATTGGGAAACTGATAGAGGTATATTTCACGGTCAATGGGAATTTAGCCTAGTTGTGGTATCTACGGATTCAAGTCCAAATAGATATCACTGAACCACTGTGAACTGGTTTCACCTGGAATAAAAATCAACAACAAAAGGTATGGATTCTCTTACAGTACAAAAGGTTGCCAGATTTTTTCTTTGCATGTGGGCATTTGGGACATACCAACCGGAGTTGCCCACATAAACCGCCAGACCCACCAGAAAGCATAGCTTCTCCCTATGGACCATGGCTTAGAGCAAACAACATGGAAGACTGCCCCCACACAGCTTGCTGGAGTCCTTCACTGATGTCAACCCAAGTTAAATCTGCTAGGATGAACGATTGTGAAAGTGCATCGTCGCCAGAATCAAACACCTCCCCCAAATTCGTTGTTCAACTCCCGGCAGAAAACCTCGAAACATACCCACCGCCAAAACAACTGACGAAACCTAACCCATCAAAAACTCTGACACCATCCCATCATGACAATACCACAGCCACGCCTAATCCGACAATCGACATAAAAAATTCTGAAACCCCCCCCCCCAAAACCCCCCTTCTTTCCACAATTCAAAGCTATAACCAAACAAAACACTCCCATCTCCCATCCTAGCCCCCACATCCCAACGCACGCAGACCCCATTCTAAACACCCCTCATACCTCTCTCAGCACTCAACAGAAAAGAAAAAACCTTTTTGCCAACCACTACAAACAAAAAGACTCAAACTAGAAAATACAAACCAAACCACAGCTTACCAAAACCAAACTAAAGACCAAGCATCCCCCCCAATCAATTTGGACATCACCCAGTCCTCCCTCAACCCAAATTACCCGAGGTGCAAAGTTGAAAAAGCTGAAACATTTGGCAAGGAATGTTAAGCATGCCTCCACCAACAGCACGCAATTCACTACACCATTAACAACAAACTCTTCCAATCCCTAATCTGAATGGATCAAACGCAACACAGAGGTGATAAGCCTGGGCTTGCTCACTCAACCACCATGATCATCCTCGCTTATAATGTCCGAGGGCTTAGGCGCGCTGAGCATGTCAGGGCCCTCAAAAGGATGTTAGGAACCTCAAACCTGGCATCATATTTCTAGCAGAAACCTTCTCCTCTTCTACTAAACTCTCTCCTCTTCTTGAGTCTCTCGGCTTCCTCAATAAATGTGTTGTTCCTCTAACTGGAAAGAAACCAGCTGATGGTCTCTGTCTAGCTTGGAAAGTGGGAGTTGACATTGAAATCACACTCCAAAATAACAACATAATCAATGGCCTGATTTTCTCTGATTGTCCAAATCAACCGTGGATGATGTCGATGATTTACGAGCCTCCTCACTAGGCAAACAAAATAAGTTTTTGGGAAGAATTAAACACAGTTGCAAAGGCTTTCTCTGGACCTTGGCTTTGTATGGGAGATTTTAATGAAGTCGTGGATCAATCTAAAAAGCAAGGAGGAAATCCAGTTGCCTCTTCGTCCAATAGAGGACTGAGTGGTCTGATTAGCTCAACCCATCTCATCGATTTAGGCTTCTCTGGGAACCCGTACACTTGGACAAACAACCGGCCTCTATCTGTAAATATCAAAGAACGGCTAGACAAAGCCTATGCAAATTCAGAACGGAGAATTATGTTCCAAGATGCTTCCATCATTCACTCGCCAAGCAAACTTCTTACCACCTTCCAATCGTTCTCCACTCACATAGGAATAAGCGACTCGACCCCATGCCATTTAAATTTGAGTCTGCATGGACTCGAGATCTTTCATCCCATCTGGTTGTCAAATCAGCATGGAGAAAACAGGTAAATAGACCCTCAGAATTCGTGCCCTGCCGAAAAACAGACAACACATGTATAGCTTTTAGGAAATGGAAATTCACACATTTTGGACATATTCAATCTCAAATCAAAAGACTGACAGAACTTTTGGACTATGTGCAACAACAAGAACCATCTGTAAGGAATATAGAACTCCAAAGTAATCTTAAAAAATAGATCAATGAACAATGCTATAGGGAAGAATGGTTGTGGCATCAGAAGAGCAGATTGCAATGGATCAAGGAAGGGGATCGGAATACAAAATACTTTCACCTTAGCACTATCATCAGGAAAAGACAAAATTGCATTGATTTCTTAAAAGACAGTAGTGGGAAATGGACCTCAAGCCGTGAGGAGATTGGTACGTGCTTCATTGAAAATTTTGAGGACCTATACAAATCCTCTAATCCCTCCATCCCTGAAGATCTGGATGGCCTTATCCCACAGGTTCTATCAGAGAAGAAATTCATTCTCTTCTGCAAATTTTATCAATAGAAGAGATTACCTCCACCTTGATGAAGTTTAGCAACTTAAAAGCTCTTGGGCCTAATGGAATGCCCTCTCTATTTTGCGAAACTTATTGGAAAACTGTCAAGCCAGAGATGTGCATGGCCATCCAATCCTTTTTAGTATGAATTCTCCACTCCATGAAATAAACCATACCAATATAGCCTTAATCCCTAAGATTCAATCTCCCACCAAGGCAGTGCCCTTCAGACCGATAAGTCTTTGTAATGTCTCCTACAAAGTGATTGCCAAATCTTGGCAAATAAGTTAAAGCCTCTCCTTGCAAAAATCATCGCTCCCATGCAGTAAGCCTTTGTCCTGAGAAGATTGATCAATGATAATAGTATCATTGTTCAAGAAATTTGGCACTCCGTGAGAAAGAAAAAGGGAACATGGCTAATGGCAATAAAAATTGATATGGAGAAGGCATACGATAAAATCGAGTGGCCGTTTATCATCAAAATTCTACAAAATCTGGGTTTCCCACAAGTTTGGATCCAATGGATGACCAATTGCATCTCAACAATTAGTTTTTCCACCATCCTTAATAGAAGAATCTCCATTGGTTTTTTCAAACCTCAAAGAGGGCTACGCAAAGGAGACCTCTTGTCTCCTTATCTGTTTATTCCAAAATCCTTACAAGACTGCTCCTTCAAGCTGAAAGCAGTGAAGCACTTCATGGAATCAGTAGGGGTAGCCTTGTAATCTCTCAGCTCCTCTATGCTGACGATCTAATTATATTTTGCAGGGGAAACAACAAGGAGGCAGAAGCTGTCCAAAAATGCCTGGACACATACAACTCTTGGTCGGGCCAGTGTACAAACCAACATAAGTCAAAATTTTACTTCAGCAAAAATCTCAGCCACAATCGGTGTAGTGAAATTTTCCAAATCCTTCAGCTGAGAAGAGCACCAAAGGAAGCAAAATACCTGGGATTACCCATCTTTACTAATCAGCCCAAGAACAGACTCTTTGAAGAGATAGTCCTGAGTGTTGAAAAAAGACTTGCTAGCTGGAAAAGTAAGGTCTTATCCCAAGCAGGCAAAGCTACACTCCTAAAATCAGTGGCTATGGCAATACCTACGTATGCGATGTCCACTTTCATCCTTCCGAAGAGCATTACTGAAAAATTAGACAGACACATGGGCCAAAGCTTGAGACTCAATTTGAGTACCAAAATCTGTGGGAGGAATGGGTTTTAAGAAAATGCATGATTTTAACATGTTGTTGATTGCAACAATGGGCTGGACTATCTTGAAACACCCGAGTTTCTTATGGGTGCAAATTATGAGCTCTAAGTACCTAAGAGGCATCCCTTTCCTAGAGTATAGCATAAAAAAGGCTTCTTCCTGGCATTGGAAAGGTATCTGTAAATCCCGTAGCATTCTCAAGAAAGGAATAGGAGTTTTGGTGGGAGATGGGAAAGCTGCGAATGTGTGGAAGGATAAATGGATACCAACAGAAGATGGTTTTATACCAGCTAGAGCAAGGTCAGATATCCATATAGTTAACTTGGTGGCAGATCTATTCTTACATGACTCTCAAATCTAGGATATTCTAAAAATCCAAAGCATGTTTGATGCTGTGACGGCAGAGGCTATTCGAAAGATCAGAATTCTACCAAGTTTGCCTATCTCACAGCTTACAAACAAAAGCTTAGACCAAAGCTAAATTTTCCACCTAAGATTTGGAAGAGTTTGTGGAAAGCCAAAATCCGAGAAAGACACAAAGTCATGATCTGGCGAATAGCTTGGAATCTCCTCCCGACGAGAGCGAATTTAGCTAACTTGATCCCAGATATTGATGACCGATGCCCGCTATGTGAGTCATGTACAGAGACGTCTACACATCTCTTTCTTGAATGCACCAAGACTACACTGATTTGGGCAGCATCTTTGTTTGACTGTAGGCCCCCAATTGGTACAAATTCTGGGAAGCATTCTAAACCCACGAGGGAACGCTGAAGATAAAGATAAATACACCACCTTTGTAGCGTTCTTTTTGGACATGGTTTGGTATGAGAGGAACCAACTGGTACACAAAGGAAACTTGGAAACCCCCTGTCCCTCATTGGTTAAAACTAAACTTTAATGCGGCACTAAGAGGTCACAAAGCATGTGCGGTAATGGTGTGCAGGAACTCAGAAGGATCCTTCGAATTTGGGTGCACGAAGATCATCGATACTATTCATCCTGAAGAAGCGGAAGCCTATGTGGCTCTCTTAGCTGTTTCTACGACTCTATCCCAAGGGAAGCAGTATGTTCTGCTGCGTGACGAATCTTTGACCCCGGGCTGGAGGATAAGGTCATTTATTTTGCAGGTTAGACAGCTCTTATCCAAATTCTTGTGCTGGGAAGTAGAATTCTCACCTAGATTATCCAACTGTGCGGCTCACAATCTTACGGTCGATGCTTTCTTTTGTAATTACATTGGTTTTGTTCCATCGTCTTCCAAACTTTTGTTTAATTTAGAAGGAAATAGGAACAATATTGTACCTTTATCTACCTTTTAATCTAAGTTCTTCTATTTACCAAAAAAAGAAAAGAAAAGAAAAGAAAAGAGTAGCGCACACAAACATCCATCTTCATAATTGTAACGGTAGTTAGAATTGTGATTCCTACTATCTCAAAATGCCAGGATTTTCAATTATCGCAACAAAGAGACTCTGTATATAATGTGAATGACATCATCACACTAAATTTTTTGTTTTATTTCTAGAAATATTCAGAGAGTTACGTTCCGTTTTTCAAGACATTTCATTTTTCATGATATTTTTGTCTAATTTGTTGCAAGCACACTGTGTGTGCCATTACTCTTAGACCCCACATATTTGATTGTTGTGTGTGTGTGAGAGAGAGAGAGAGAGAGAGAGCGAGAGAGAGAGTAATAATAATAAATTTAGAAAGTTTGGCAACGTAATGGGTATTTCGAAATTATAATTGTTTTAGAAATATAAGTTTATACATTTTAGGTATTTGATGACTTACGTGCAATTATATTCCTAGGAATAGAAGAAAGTTTAGAAAAGCCTCCAGAAAATCCCTAGGAAGAGATTTCTATCGTTACTTTGAGGTAAGCTTATTTTTTATTTTGAAATTGAGGTTTGTGATGCGAATCACAAAAATTATTGTGATTGATAGAGTTTTAATTGAAAGTTTGGGTATTTTTACGTTAAGGTTTTTATATAATTTGTTTGAGAGTATCAAGACTTTAATTAAATTGCGTGATCAAATGTAAGAGTTTACTAATTGTGGAATCTGAATCAGCGATGGACTAATCAATCTTATGTTGTAAAGGTTTATTTTTTTCAAATCCGTATTACCATTGAATTAAATCAATTATAGTTGTAAGGATTTTTACCCTTATTCTGTGCATTTGACTGAGCCTGCGTAAGAGTTACTACGACTCATGCGCAATATGCTTCTTCGCAGCATCTTGAAAACCGAATTGGTCACTAATTCGTTATTTATGTTCTTGGATATTACCTGAATTGACCTGTTTATTTTACTAACTGTCGTCACCTCCTTTGCATTCGCCGCCACGTCTGGGCAGAATCTTTGAGGCCTTAAAGCATCAGTTTCGTAGCCAGCATTCTCTATTTCCTTTGGTTTTAACCTGCATTATGAGTTTTGAATGGTGGGCCAGCATGTCTTTCTTGCTTTAATCCTATGCTGGCTATAAATTAATTCATTCCATGAGAAACCATGTGTGGTTGACTGAGACCTTTTTATCCCTTTTGTTTAGTCTTTCTTTGAGTACTTACCTTTTGTTGTTGTTGTTTGGAATGAACATCCTAGATGTTTCTTTTAAATCCCAAGGCATTTGATTTCCTTTCGATACCTCAATCCATATTGCTGCGTCACATCATTCTGTCCTCGTCTTAGAGATATACTGATTCTAATCAGTACAAATCATATACTGATCATGGGTCCTGCATTCAAAATACCTCGGGTGGCTTTCACAGCCATTTGTTTCTTCTTTTTCTTTACCTTCAATTTCTTTTCCCCAAGAATTTTGGCACGTCGCGTGTACGTGACTTTTGTTTCTGACTTACTCACGTAAATTGAAACGTGTGCCAGTTCACTAGAATGAGTTAGAGATCACGATTTTATTTTCTGAACTTTGTCCTATGCCCCAGTGATGACATCTGACCTTATTCTGAATGGATGTCTAATGTATGTCTCTGCACAAAGATATGTTTTGACATTTTAAAATTCTGTTCGGTATGAAAATATATATAATTTGTGTCCAGAAATTCTGTTTTATATCTATTCCGTTAAAATTTCATTTGTCATAAATTTCGTTTTCTCTGGCATTTTGTTTCCCTTTTTTGTTGATCTGTTGAGCGACTTTACTGGGCATTTGACTCACTCCCTTCTTATTTTTACTTTCAGGTGATCAGTAGAGGAGACCGGATTTCATGACTAGCTTGTCATTGAGGACTGACATTTATAATTTTAGAGTTAGTATTAGCATTTTTTTTTAGAAATGATAATAAAGACGAGTTGATTTTTTTTAGGTTTTATTTTGGGAACTCCGTGTTGGAGTAATTTGAGATTATATAACTGTTTTAGGTCGCTACGACATTAATTGGTATTTCTTAGAGACTGATTGGTAGATGCTCTAAATGACCACTTGGAAGACTTAATGATATTTTTGAAGTTTTCTTACTTTGTTTATTTAATATTAATGCTCCAAAAATTCAGGCCGTTAAAATTACACTTAAGCACGTGGCCTTGAGATATAGTCCTACATCGAAAAAAATAACAATTAATGAATTAAATATTGTGACTCTCCCTTCATTGCCAATTGATTTTGAATTGGATTCTTTCAAATGATACAATAGCAGATCGAATTAAATATAACCGACAGTTTTATTTAAAAATTCCCCATCATGCAATTTAGTTAATTCATATTGAGATGTAGTTTCACATTAACAAACAGTAACAATGAGGAAGAAAGAAAAAACGACTTACGTCTCTTCTCACTTGGGATTGGAGATTTGTCCATGTTAGAAAAGATCACACACTTTTACTTTATTGAGTTTTACATATCTTATTACAAACTACCATATTTCACAAAATGGGCATTTGGTTTAAACCTAACAGACAATTCAATTAAAAGTTCACCACCATGCAATTTAATTAATTCATACTGAGACAAAGTTTCACATTAACAAATGATAACATTGAGGAAGAAATAAAAAGAAATGGCTCATGTCTCTCTCACTCGAATTGAGGATTTGTCTTTGTTAAAACGATCACACACCTTTTAATTTCTTGAGTTTCACATATCTTACACCAACTACAATACTAGTAAAATGGATCATGATCCTCTCTTTTTATAGAAGAAGTGTTGTATAATATTTACGCATAGAAGATTGTCACTAAAATTTTTAATGACAATGTTTTTGTCGCTAAAAAATATTTAGAGGTATTTTCTTAGAATAACACTTCTACTCTGAAGAGGATCCTGATCCCACTAAAGTAGATGTCTGGACAAACTTTTGTCAGGTATAAGAAGGACTATTAACAATAAAAACGTAATTATTTACACACTTGAATAATTTTTAGGGCTTATCACAAAATTATACCCTTAACTTTACCTCTAGTACAACTTTAGTACCCAACTTTGAAGGTGAGTCAAAGAAGTACCTAAGTTTCAGCGGGAGGTGGGGAGAAGCCCACCTGTTTGGTGGTAGTAACTGTGTAGCTGTGTGAGGGAAAAAGGATGGTTAGTGGTGAAGGAGGTTAATGGGCCATATTTGAGCTAGGACCGGAACTACTACCGCGATCTTTGAATCTATCCAAATTATATTTTTTTTGTGTCCTTTTCTATTTTTTTAATATATTTTCATTCACTTCTATGTTTTGTTAAATGGATTTTTTCCATTTGAAAAATCTCATCTGGATTTCAGCTTTTGAGTTCAATTTGAAAGTATTGGGAATAAGAAGATAGGTCTGCGTGAGAGAGTGTGTATGTGTGTGTGTGTGTGTGTGAGAGAGAGAGAGAGAGAGAACATTGGTTTAATAATTAACTTGCATTGGTAATGTAAAAAACGATGGCACACGTGGCCACACCGACATTTTTTTTCTTTCAAAATGACAATCCTATACTTCTGACTTTCTATTGACATATGTCATCCGTCAGCCGAGATACTGATTTGGTACAGTTTTTAAAAGTTAGGTACTTCCTTGACGCACCTTCAAAGTTGGGTACTAAAACTGTACTGAGTAAAGCTAAGTGTACAATTTTAGGATTAACCCTAATTTTTATGATTGCCGACATTAACTGTCGGTGCCGGCGATAACTATAGACAATAACTGTCGAAGGTTGTTCTGGGAGGTGGCTGCTTGTGGTAGTGGCTAGCTTATGTGTGTACGAGAGAGAAAACAAGAAGATATATATATATATATATATATATATATATATATATATATATATATATATATATATATATATGCTAGCGCTAGCACGTTGCTAGCGCTGTTTTCCCGTCCGCTACATAATGTAGCGGACGGTGCTAGCGCTGCTAGCGCTAGCAACGGCTCAGCTCCCTATATATATATATATATATATATATATATATATATATATATATATATATATATATATATATATATATATATATATATATATATTTGGGTTAAGTTGGGAATGAAAAAAGTCCATGTATGCTTAAATGAGCTGCATCTCCATATCCCCCGAGCCTTATTTGCCTCAACTCCATTTCAGGCCTCCCCAAGTAAGCTCAATGTGGGGCAAGGACCGGGAGTCCGATAAACTACTAGCTCTTCTCTTTGTAACCTGTCTCAAAAAGTTCCGGATAAAATCTTATTTTGGTATGCATACTTTCAGTTCCGAATTGTCATAGAGAGATTTAAGAAAGAGTTAGGAAAGGATGAGAGAAAGATGTCTCTTGTTGCCGTAAAAAAGTTCTTTGTGGGGTGTTCCCACAAGTCAACACTTTAGTAATGACATACGGCTATTAAAATTATTGAGAGCATGTCACCCAAATTCGAATGGAATCAAAAGATAAGCAAAGTTATTTATGTAGACAATGTTTGCAATTGAGCTCAAAGAACCATTCAAACGAATCGTTCAAACTGAGGATGAAATTTGTCAGGTTGGTCAGAAATTCTAAAAATTAAGTGACATTGGTTTGGTTTGATCCCTTTATTCCGTCTAAAGCCTAACGTGCTAACCAAAAATGTTACTCTCCTTATATATGGCATGGCTAGCACCCATTATCTAGTCCAAATCGCAGTCGTTAAGTCTAAGGGGATGTTTGATAAAACTGAAATTTAAGTGCTGAAACGTTAAGTACTGAATTCGTAAAACTAAAAACTTTAAGCGTGTGAACTTTTACTGAAAAAATAAGTTAGTCTGTCTGGTAAACCAAAAATAAATATATGAAAATTACTCCATTTACAAATATATCCTTTCTACCAAAATGATGCATTTATTTATTCATTTTATGACTTTTTTTTGCCAAAACGTGTTGATGGTGGTGACCGAGATGGAGAAAAGGTATTGGTGGTGGGGATAATAGTGAATGAAGAAGCGGTGTTCATAGTTATGGTTGTAGCTGTGGGTGGTGACACGATCATGATAGTGGTTGTAGTATGGTAGATATTTAGATGATTTTAAGGGATATAAACGTGGTGGCAGCGACTATAGTGTGGTCGAGGTGGCTGTCCTTGTGGTGATAGTAATGACTAAGTCGTCAATGCGGTGAAAATAGCGCTCCCCACAGATTATTTGAAGTGGCATCATGGTAGTTATTATTCCTTTTTAAAACGTAATTGTGCCGACGTGCCGTAGATGGAAATAGAAAAGCTAAACTATAATTGCACAGAATAAATAGTCAAGTTGGTTTTTGTTTTTTGTTTTTTTTTTGGGAAAGAATAGAGCTATTTATGAATAAGATACACAGAATTGAGGCATCCCTTGACTTTTCAGTCGGATGATGTCATCTGAACTATAAAAGAAAGTAGAAACAAACACGCAGATCCACCGAGACAGAAACTGGGGGGGGGGGGGGGGGGGGGGGGGGGTGTCGACATTCCTCTCTCCCGTCGCCTAACAAAATGTGGCGACTGCGTCTTACCCTCGCCCCATCACCCCCCTTCCCCCATCAACAATGTCGACATATTTCTCCCCCTCAACCCACGTCTTTACTTCTCCAACTCATCACTGCTCTCTCTCTCTCTCTCTCTCTCCCCTCTTCTCTCTCTCTACAAAGAACTCGTATCACCCAATCCATCCCACCGAGTGTCACATTTGGCGGTGAAGCCAATACCTACTAATGCATAGAGATTCGTATTGACCTGCCCTTCGTCTTTACATAAAAAAAAAACCCATCAAGGAGTTGCCATTAATTCACGCCCATGTCCTTCATTGAGGTTCGCCCTTCCCTCCCTGCCTCTCTCTCTGTTTTGCTTTATGGTATTTCTGTTGCATTCCCTGTTTTACGATAGTGTGATTCTTGAGTTGGGGGTTTTTTTTTGGTCGTAGGATCAATTGCCGTTGCTTTTCCTGGACCGGATTGGTGTAAAGATTCGGGGTATATCAGGTGAATTCCGGTACCCTCTTTTCTGAATTTCGTGTAACTGAGGAAGATGGGATGTTGAACTGGGTTTGGATGTGGCCGTTTTTTATTTGCCGTTCTTTATGCATGGACAATTGCAGCTCATTTGATGTTAATTCTTGTGCTTTTATGTCCCGATTCTTGAATCTAGTTCTTTCCTTAAGCCCCGTTATGTTTTTTTTGAGAGGGGGCAGTTTCAAAATGCAAGACGTTTTTATTGCATTTTCTCTGGACCCAAGAGAAGTATGTTCCGTTCTATCACCATTTCTTGTCAATGAATCACTTTGGCGTGAATTCCAACTTGGGTTTCTGTACTTGTTACAATTTGGGATGCTGGCGGGGTAGGTGGGGGGCAGGGATCTTCTTAAGAGCTTTTTTCTGGTCCCTCCTTTCAACCTCTCAAATAAGAGACGGAGCAATTGGGAAAAATAAGTCCATCTTGAGGGTTCTTGACTAGAATCTCTTCTCTGTGTGTGTGTGTGTGTGTGTGTGTGTGTGATAGAAGTTCCCTTAATTCATATAGTTTCACTTCATTGCTCAGCAAACAAGCCCCATGCACTCTTTATAACTCTCATCAAGCCATTAACAGGATGATTCCTTTGTGACGAGTTCTAAATTTCCATATTCGTTGATTTGGGGTGTTCAAAAAAGACTCCATCTTGCAGAACTTCTCTGAATCCATGGCCACCACCACTTGTGGCGGTGACACTGCGGACTTAGAAGCGTGCCAAGACGACAAGCTAGCTCTCATTCTCAAGATGGTAGCTATTACGTCCATCCTTATCGCAGGAGTATTAGGTGTTGCCATCCCATTGGTTGGAAAGAAACGTCGGTTCCTTCGCACGGATTCCAACGTGTTCTTTGCTGCCAAAGCCTTTGCTGCCGGTGTGATCCTCGCCACCGGCTTTGTGCACATGTTGCCGGATGCCACGTCGGCCCTTACTGACACGTGTCTACCTACATACCCTTGGTCCAAGTTCCCCTTTGCTGGGTTCATAGCAATGATGGCCGCTTTAGCCACCTTGCTTGTTGACTTTATTGGCACTCAGTACTATGAGAAGAAGCAAGAGAAGCAGAATCAAACTGTTCGGATTGGCTCTGTTGACGTGGAGTCCGAGTCGAGTATTGTCTCTGTGGAGGTGGAGGTGAAGGAGAGGGATGGGAAGGTTTTTGGAGAAGAGGAAGGAGGCGCAATGCACATTGTGGGGATGCATGCGCATGCAGCACATCATAGACATAGCCACTCGCATGGGCAGGAGGCATGCGGGCATGTAAGGGACCATTTGCACGAACACTCTCACTCTCTCTCTCACTCGCACTCGCATGGGTTTGGTGGTGGAGACGAGGAGGGTGGTGTGAGGCACATTGTTGTTTCACAGGTAAAACTGTGTTTTGCTTTTGTGTATTATGCACCTCACATGCCTTTGAAGATACCTTTTTGGAGTGTGTATTTTTTTTATTCTAATTGTTCTGTTTGCATTGTCATTGCCATCGCCATGCCCTTTGCTTATTGGACAGCATAGCACTTTGCTCTTTGGTTGAAGCTTGCATACTGTTATTACAAAAGTAGCTAAAGGTATAGCCAGTCAAAATTGCTACTACGTTTTCTGGAAGAAGAGACTGAGAGAGTTTGATCTTAGTGTTCACTGACATAAGTTCTTAGTAAATTGATGTTAGAAACCCTCTTTCGCGGTGGAAGTTTGGAGTGTGTATCCTCTTTAATGCATCAATGCACTAGAGAGGTCCATTACTAATTTCAGTGGCAGTTGACTACACCTTCATAACTGGAAAAAAAAAAAATTCCTATTACACCCATTGCAGGTTAAGGAAAATTAGCCATTTGCAGAGTTTGTGTGTGTACAACAAATTTGAGATATTGGTTGTAAGTATCTTAGGGACAACTGATACTTTCTTGCAGTACCTCATCTGGCTTGAAGTGCCGCTCTTGATTTGTGAAGTAAAGACTAAATAATTTTATCGAGTTGTTATAGTTGTGAGTTGGTTTTTTAGGCAAAAAAAGAAAAACTTCTTGGTGGTCGTTAGAGCAATATATTTTCACGGCAAAGTTATCTAGCAATGTATTTTTATGGTTGTGATTGCTTGTGCATAGTGAATGAAAATGCCTCCTTACATATGTTCTTCTTTTGCAGGTTTTGGAACTTGGGATTGTGTCTCATTCAATTATCATTGGGATTTCATTAGGGGTTTCACACAGTCCATGCACGATACGCCCCTTGATTGCGGCACTATCATTCCATCAGTTTTTTGAAGGTTTTGCACTTGGAGGCTGCATTTCTCAGGCTCAATTTAAGACCCTCCACTCCACACTTATGGCATGCTTCTTTGCTGTTACCACGCCAGTTGGGATTGCCATCGGGATTGGCGTTTCTTCATTTTACAACGCGAATAGCCCTAGAGCGCTGGTTATCGAAGGCGTCTTTGATTCTATATCTGCTGGAATTCTGGTCTACATGGCTTTAGTGGACCTAATTGCTGCTGATTTCTTGAGTAAGAGAATGAGCTGCAATGTAAGGCTCCAAGTTGTATCTTATTTCACACTATTCCTTGGGGCTGGGTTGATGTCCTCTCTTGCAATATGGGCTTGACTGGTCTTATGTGAAAGTAATGCTCGTTTTCTTTTCTTTTTTTTTTTGTTCGATTTATTTTTCCCCTGGTCTGTTGTATTTAATGGGAGGTGGATAAAGGAAGGAGGATCAGCGAATGCAATGCTATAATTTTTTGCCCATGATTGCTGAGTGATTTTCTTCGAACTTCCGGTACCTTCTTTGCAGCAATTGTGACAGTTTGCCCTTCTTTGGCCGAAACCTGTTCATGGACATGAAACTAGTGTCCAAGCGTTTATAATCCTCTTTTACTCTCTAAGTTCCTTCTTTCATGGTGTTTGGATACGAGTGTGATGAAGGGGTTGGTCATAACATAAATCTCAAATAGATGAAGGGGCAAAAGTAAAACCAACATATTCCTGATTCCTAAAAAGCATCTTGCTGTCCACCCCTTCAAGAAAAATAGAACTGATGAAAGGAAAAAAGAGAACATACGCCATAAGATTATACGGGGTATATTACTTCCTAGGTTTTCTTTTTGGATTAGTAAATACATTTGGATGGCTGCATTTGGCGCGCTAAATAACAGTTTGGGATAGGATAAAATAATCATATCTGGCTTTTAGCCACGTATTAAACGGATGGATAACATTTTCAACGATTTGGTTTTATCCCTTTGGGGGGTTGGTATCACTTTTTTGGATAAAAAGTGACCGGCCAACAGAGAACACAAGCACCGCAACACCCACAATCGATGCAACATAGCATTACCTATCGTCGCCATCGATGGGTTGTCTGCCTTTCCAATGCAGGTTCTACCTCATTTGGTTCACCGTATCCTCTGTGCTTACCAGGCTCTCTCACCGCCACGATCTCATCCATCATTGCCTCGGTCCCTCGTAGATCCATCTCCCATTAAAGCCACTAGCGGATGTTGTCGATGTCCGCTGTCGTGCACTCCGTTGTCAAGACATAGCGGTGGTGGGCTTACTGATGTGTACTGCTGGTTGAGGTGTGATCTGTTTACGGAGTGGTTGAGGTGGTGATTTGGTTGAATAGTAGACCTATCCGACTTTTAATCGTATGTCTGTTCCAAACACATTAAAGGATTGAATCTTATCCTCCTCTGCCTGACTTGAAAAGAAATCCTCCCTTATTCTGTCCTTTTGGCTTGCCTATCTGGCACGCCAAACGCAGCCTATTTTCCTTTTTTCATGGTGTTTGGATACGAATATGCATGAACGGTTTGGTCATAACATGAATCCCGAATAGATGAAGGGGGCAAAAGAGAACATACACAATCACATTATATAGTAGTCCCTGGTTTTTCTTTTTGGACTAGTAAGTATATTTGAATGGTAGTGGAGGTCGTTTGGTGATCAACCCAGACAACTGTACTGCGACCTACCTAGGTAATTTGGTGTGGGGGGGGGGGGGGGGGGGGTTGGCCAGGCCATGATCGAGACCAATGGTGTCAATATGTAGAAAATATTGTGTGGTTTTAAACTAAGGGTTTTGATCATATAGGACAGTTGAATGTATTCAAAAATAACCTTCCGTCTCCCCTAAACCCCTCATTCTATCACATCAGTCCCATGGGGTCCTAAATGGTCGAGACTGATGGTCTGTTTATGTGCTCTAATCGCTCATTTCTTCCATTTCCATGGCGGTAACTTGCAAACTTGGTGGATTTATCTCCAGTGCCTTGTAATTGTTCCACTTGTCATGGTTGATCATTTTGCTTCACAATGTACACTTTCACAACTTCGTAGGTGCAGTTGCTTGTTCAACAGAGCTCTTCATCTGTGTAGGTCTCTCTCAACTTTTCGTTTCCGATATAACTAGGTCCACAGTTCGGATAACATTATCGTCTTCCTTAACCGCCTCTTCTTTTTTGTCTTCTTGTGTATGAATACTACCATAGTCCTCCGCATTGCTAGCTGAAGGTACTTGAAACTTGTTGACTATGAAATCTTGTTTAAGGTCAATATTGCAGAGATATTTATATATTCAGCCATTGTAGAAGAACATTTTTACAAACAAACGCGTGAACGTTGTCATGAGATGATTATAATTCAATGTCTCAAATTCTTCAAAATCAGTATGTGAATGCTACGCAAAGGCAATGGTTCCGTATAACGTGTTCGCAACTTTAGTCCACCATAGCAAGACAAGTTCTTGGGGCAATTCTTTGATATTCTTTTGAGTGAGAAAAAGTAAAATATGTCGACATAACATACCAGAGAACTCAAACTTTATGCAAACACGTGTAACCGTATCCGTCTTTGTGCCATGGTAGACATTATACGGTCTACGCATTTTCTTAAGGGCAAGGTTGTTGGTCAAGGAATAAACCTTGTCTTCACATGTGTTCATTGTAGCCAACTTGTGCATATTGTATCATCCCATTTAGGTAGCTCTATTTGGTATTGTCTAAACATCTCCTTCGTATAGACTTTTGCACCATTCACCTCCAACAGGGTCTCAAGCAGCTTCCTTCTTTGTTTGTACATCCTTGTAAAACTGCAGCCCTTATCTCTGGGCAACCACTTTTTGGGCATTTATTAAAATATTATTCAAGTTCATAGTTGCAAATGCATAGAGATAAATTATGACATTCGTAGATTCACTCCTAACCATCGTTCATGTCCGCAGCAAAAAACCTTTTGATGGAAATGGCAATCCATTTTTCTTTGAGTTCATACAATGATTGGAGCCTGTCATTGTATTTTAATAAGTAATCCTCAACAATTTTTTCCCAACTTTCTTCAAATTCATCAATTGCTAATGACTTGTTAACACACTAGTCAAAATCTTTTTAAAGTCGGAATACCTTGCGTACACGTGATATAGATGTTCAGGATATTTGTTGCTTACGTGGTAAAGGCACAAGTTGTGTCTAGTCTCTACAAAGACGATTGTAATAGCATTCTTCATTGTCAAATCTTGATCAGTGATGATAACTTTAGGTGCTTTGTAGTTTATTGCTTCCAACCACATCTAAAACAACCATATAAAAGAACTACGACTGTCATCCATTAACAATGCGAACCCAAACAAGATGGAGTGATAGTGATGATTATCGCCCGTGAAAGTAGCGAAAGGCATTGAATACTTGTTAGTACGGTAGGTGGTGTCAAAAGTCACAACATTTTCAAAATATACGATAAGCATGTCAAGAACACCCATCAACCCAAAAAATTATCTTAACTCTGTACTCGTTGTTAAGACTAAAAATGTATGTAGACCCTGGGTTCTCCATTGGTATCCGCTTCAATAGGCTCATGTGGCTTGAACGTTAGTGACGTTAACCACTTCTCATCTTTGGAGTCGGACCGCTTTATGAACGTTTGTAGCATTAAAATTTAAAATTTGATTTTCCTCATCTTGTTCAGTAAGAACATTAACAATGTCAATTATTCGTTCAGCACTCATTGTATGAATCAGGCTCCTTGCAACACTGTCTATCTTCTTCTGTTAAGTCATTTGAGTCACCTTTGAAGGCGTTACTAATAGGTCACTGCGCGCCAATTCCAAGCTAATAATAACCCAACGATCTTGTTTGTTTTATACCTTACAGAAATATTTACCTTGCAAACTATGCATGCAAAGCAGTCCTTCCTTCTAGGTGCATGTCCTACTTCATCATCACTAACATGGTTGTCATTTGGGATGGTGGTCTACTCCTATGACACTCATATATCCTTGAGAATACTTTCCTTTGTTATGCTACTTTTTCTAGTTGTGTGGATTTTAATGCCAAAACATTCTTTCTTCTAATGTTTGAAACATTCGCCCTAGATAAGGGTCAGTAGCATCTAGTAGTGTGTTAGAGTTTGTTCCAAAATGAGACATTGTGGGATAAAACCTATAAACTAAAAAATATATGTTTCAGTTTTCCAATTGTACACTACAATGAAACTGGTCTATAAGGACTTGGAAAGGAACGCTTTACCAAGAGCATCCTAAAAAGTGGAATATGAGGCGCTACCTAATAAGTGTCCCTTTTTCTGGTTAGCTGTAAGGACGCTTTGCTCAAAACGACGGCGTTTCAACATAAGATTTCAGTGGGGCGCAACAAAAAGAGGAGGGGATGAAAAATGCCACCAAGTCAATACTACACCGTTTTAGCTTTGGGTTTTTACTTCTCTTTTCGCATTTTATTTCCATTTCATTCTCTCTCTCCACTCGTCTTCCTCCATTAACAACATCCATGGCCAAGATGATGAATCCAAGGAAATTGAAGACGTACTGGTAACTTGCTCCTCCCTTTCTCTATTATACCTTCTAGTTATTTGATTTATTGTGCATTTGGGTGGAAATTGAATAGGAATCAAATTAGCCACTGATTGACTGGGATTACTCCCCACGAGTGAAGATCTAGTGATAGAGGAACCATTATGTCCTCAAGTTTTTAGTCTCTAGGCCGAGAATAACAATAGCGGGTCATTTTCTTAGTTCACTTTTCCAAAGTAAACGTGGTGGTATGCTGACTAGAAATCCCTCATGGACTTGATAGCAAAGTTACATTGTGCTATGACTAGTTCAGTAGTCCGTATTTTGGCAATTGTAGGTTTAACATAGATCTCTCTATCTATTGCGTTTATTAATGTGTGCAAAATCTTTCGACTTTGACCTGTAAATGCAGATGTGAAATTGTTTGGCACAAAACCTATTCATTAAATTGTGAAGTAAATTAGAACTACTTAACGGGATTCAGACAACTATTTGATTTGCGAAGTTCCACGAACGATCTGCACTAGTTTTATATGTTGATTCTGTTTGGTGGATTTCTATTATAAATAATATTCATATTATTCACCTTGTTGGAGCTTGGTATTGAAGTTACGGGCTCTTCAGCGGTTGGACTTTCAAGGATTTTGATTTGGGCGGGTTATAATTTCCAAAAGCTAAAGATTAAAGTTGACCTGTTGAATGTGCCATAAAATAGCTTTGTAAAAAATGGGGCTTGTCACAATAAGAAAAGAGGTCTTTACCGATGGAATTTTCGCGACGGACGAAAATTCATCATAAAAGCCTCATGTAGTGACAAAATCACCCGTCGTCTAAGATCCGTCGGTAAATTTTTTTACCAACAGACAGATCTGTTGGTAAAAGTTTTTATCGATGAATTTTAGACAACGAGGTTGGAGCGAAGGAATATCCTTCGCTACTAGAATTTTTTTGATTTTTTGGTTAAATTTTTTCAATATTTTGGAAAAATTATTTAAAATTATTTAGCGACAATGTCTTTAGCAACAATATTTTATGTCGTTAAAAGTATTAAAAATATTAAAAAATACTTTTAGCAACTGACTTTGAGCGATGGCCTAATCCGTCGCTAAAAGTAAACCCTAATAAACTGAATTTTCCCCTTATTTTCTGTCCTCTCTCTCTCTCTCCTCTCATCATCGTCGCTGTTCACTCTCGGTTTTTTGTCGCTGGTGTTCACTCTCCCCTCCTCTCCCACCGCCATTCAGTCCATTGCCACGTTCTCCCGCGGCCCTTGTCCTCTGTTGTTGCCCTCCCCCGTGGCCTCTGCCCTCTGCCGTCTACCTCCCCCTCCCCTGCGACCTCTATCCTCTGTTGTTTCCCTCCCCCTCACTGCAGGCCCAGTAGTCGCCCACTGCCATTGTAGTCCCGGCAGTCACCCACCGCAGCGCCAGCCAACGACCACTACCCATCCTCAATCGATATGTATTTAATTTGAGATGTAAAAATGTAAGCAAGAACTATTTCTTCTATAAGAAACTTTTATTTGGATTCATGATATTAATTTCAGATTATTATGATGGCACAACTTCTTTGCACTTAAATCAGCTGAAAGGAGTTATAAAGATGAACTCAAGCCCTAGTTGTAACTAGCTTATAAAAATTAGAGATAGTAGTAACAGATAACAGGAAAATAAAGATGCCTCAATATTCAACTTGGGTTCCCATGTCTTCTACTAGGTAGCTGAAAATCTAGATTTGTCGAGTCTAGGGACAAAAAACTACTTAATTGAGCTAGCAGTTAAGTGGCATCTCTTACGACATAAATGCTCAATTTGTGTTTGTAATTTGCAACTCTTGTGACAGGAATGCTCAAGTTGATTTATATTGAATTTACTCTTCAGGTTCGAGATGTTGTATGCCTTAAGAGTATAATGAATCCCTTGAAAACTGTAGCAAAGGGAATTATACAAAACATATATCCATCTACACAAGTTGGGGAGGGGGGGGGGAAGAACTTGGGCCAAAATGTTTTAAAGTATCTAGTCAGGTTACTGTGAAGAAGGATGAATGTTTGATACGATCCAAGGGGTTTCACAAAACCATTTACGATGCATATGGAACAACTGTCGCGTGGTCGTGTCCTTATGTAAGTTCCCACCTTTTTTTGTGGTTGCTTTACTTTTATTTGAAGAAAACCTTGAAAATATCATGTTTCTTGAAGTCGAACTTTATCGTGTTTTCATACTTTAGGCTCAACCTTACAAAACAAGGATCTAGAGTTTTCCAAACTGAAAAGGTTTAGCTATATAATCATTTCTATGATTTTAAGGATAGGTTCTTCCACGCATATCTTATGATCAATTGAGATGCTTGCACTCTTGCTACTATGGAGCAGTACATTTATGTGTTGTGGAGTCGAGTGCTTCTAAAGTTGCCAATGTATAATTGTTGAATTTTGTCCCTAGAAAGCGCGAAGGTAAACTTCTATACATATACACAATCAAATAATGAGTACATGTTTGTATTTATAGGTGGAATTAGAGAGCGTTGATGGCATGTGATCGGTGACTTAAAATGGTGACTTAGATAACTATATTCTGCTTTTGGGTGGACATTGGATAGCTTGTTACTCATGAATCCTTTTATGATTCTTATTCTTCTATGTGTTAGGCACTCAGAACTAATGTTGGAGTCAATGTAATTATTCTCTTGTGACATTTGGTTAATATGAAGACTCTGGATGTTATCCTTCAATTTAGTTGGTTTTTGACTTCTTATGGTTGAACTAAATTAGGCTACATTGGTTTATTGATATTTTGATGTGATACAAATTTGGGTTAAATACACGTTAGTACCCTGAAAGTACCTCGAAGTCTCACCTGAGGGTCCAAAAGTTTATTTTTTTTTACACATAAGTGTCTGTAATTTCAATTTCGTAATAAATAAAGACTTCCATCCAAATTTCTGACTTTTTAGGCAAAACCGTCCGGGGCAATTTTGTCCGGACAGGTTAAATTGTTTTTCTTCTCTTTTGCAATTTTGCACTTTCTTCTTCTACACAGACCCACCACCCCTCCACACCCACAACCCCCTCACTCATCACACACCCCACCCCACCAAGCCTGCCCCTTACCCAAGCCCCAATAGTACCCCAGAAACACAAATTACACCACCAGCAGATCGACCTCACCACTGCACCACCAAATCACAACCACCGGTCGGCATCACCGCCGCATCATAGCAGCGCCACCGACAGACAGATCAGAGTCATCGCCGACCCGATCAATCACTAACACCATCATCGCTGGACTTTTACCACCGGTCACACCACCCGCCAAACCATCAACCACCAATGTCGTCGCCGGCAATCTCTCTCAAAACCAAGAACAAGTCTTCGCCAGCACACCCCATCACCACCACCATTGCATTAAAACTGAAACCGGCCAAATCTCCACCGACGTAGACCCGTCGTTGGCCAACACCAGGGATACAATCTGACATATTTAGCTACTCAGATCCTCTATAGTCCGTCCTTTCGGCTTTCAGTACCGGAACCATCAACCAGTCAACAAACCTAGTGATCTTCATCTCGTCAAGGTCAACGGTCACAGTCACTGCCTCGAATGATCCTTTGAGCCCTCACTTTCTTATCCCCGAACCACCTAATAGCGAAACTCCCACACATCACCTCCTCTAACTTGAGCTTGCTTTTGCTGATTGACGCTACAAAAGGTGGGTATTTGAAGGGTAACTTACCAGCGGCGGTTTGTTCTTCAAACGTGAGCATCGGGTAGCCAACACCCTCAGTTCGTGGGATTCCTGGTTGATTCTGGCAATAATGAAGGCCCTGCGAGGTGGGTTTTCTATGGGTGGATTTGATAGCCATGATTCTTGTCTGGTTCATCTAAGCCTATTTATTTGTAGGTTAGGTTGTAGACAAGTCTATAATTTGTTATATGTGGGTGAAAATTTTAAAAAGAGTATCGATTTTGCCCCTGACGAATTTGTTCTAAAGTTAAAGAATTTGGACGGAAGTCCTGATTTGTTGCGAAATTGAAATTACACACTCTTATGTATAAAAAATAAACTTTTGAACCCTCATGTGAGACTTCGAGGTACTAACATGTATTTAACCCTAAAATTTTCAATTGGTAACGTAGGCATCACAAATATGTAAATTCGTAAAATGAAAATGGGAACATGTTTCAATGCTCAGAAGCATCCCAAAAGAGTTATTGGAACACTCTTTAGCATCGCTATAAGGCCTATTGGAGTCTTCAAGCTGATGCTCATTTGCACCTTCTTAGGCCTTACCTTTGTCGATGCACATAAGTGTCCCAAAAGAGTTACTGGAACGCTCGTTAGCGTCGCTATAGGTCATATCGGAGTCTTCTAAATGAGCACTTTATAGGACATGTAAATGCATCTTGTAAGACCTGCCCTTACTGAGGCACTTGTGTGCATTGTCATAACTTATCGTGACGGCCTCTAATGGGGCAGGATTTCGATGTCTTTCAAAGCGACCTTAAGCGAAAAGCATCCGTATATGATACTTGAATGGACGCTTTTACAGCTCAATTTTGTTGTAGTGGAAACATTTTTTAGGCATAAAAAATAAATAACATGTTTTAATTTCCGAATTTAAATATTTTCTTAGACATAACAAATAAATTTTTTAAAGAAAGTGTAAAAATCTGGACAAGGCACGAACAACAAACATAATTTCACAAACATTCCTAAAAATGATAACAATGCTCCCATAACTTTTCTAAATTAAGACATATATATATATATATATATATATATATATATATATATATATATATATATATATATATATATATATATATATATATATATATATATATATATATATAGAGAAAGAGAGAGAGAGCTTATCCGTTGAGAGTGCTAGCAAAATAGGAGAAGTTGCTAGCGCGATCTGGCCGTCCACAGGCGATCTGTGGATGGTCCAGATCTTTTTTTTTTTACATTTTTTTAATCCGTCGGCTACATAATGTAGCGGACGATTTTCTGACAAATATACCCTGCAGCCCATCTGCTACATTATGTAGCGGCCGATTGAACCACTACTTTTCTGACTTTTTCTCTGTTCTTTCTTTCTTCTCTTTCTCTGTCATTTTTTCTTTAATTTTCTGACAGACTCTTTCTCTCCCATCAATTTTCTAACTCTCTCTCTATGAGCATATGGGGAGCGCAATCAGTGGTAGTGCTAAGCTCGTTGACTATCTAATTTTGTAGGCAATTGATGATGCTGGCCATGATAAAGCAAGCATCTTTAAAGTTAAAGGATTGGAAGCTGTTGATCGAGCTATTGGGCAGCTCGCCAGGCTTCTTTGGCAGGCAGAATCAACTGGAAATTTTCAGTTCTCCCTTTGCGTCACTGGGAATCACTCTACTCCAGTTGAATATGGAGACCATAGTTTTGAGCCTGTTCCTTTTCACTATGCCGATTGCAAGACTTTGTGGGTGCAGTGGGTGGGGAGTCCGTCCTTTTGCAAACTTCTCTTAATCCTTTTCCTCTTCCGACTGTCAAGGCTGCCGAAGATTTAGCTGATGCTGCGAGGCCGGAAGAAAATAAGGGATGCAAGCATATTCAAGCTCACAGGGGCGATTCAGTTTCTGAGTTCAATGAGATAGCGGCAGCAAGGGTTTTTCTTGGGCGTTCCCCTGGCAGTGAAATGATGGGAATAATAAAGACCTTTCTAAAATTTGAAAATTGAGTGGCTTTGTTGGAAACAAAAGGTTGTTATTTCCTGCTCCTGGTTTTTCTGGATCGGCTTTAAACATTATACCAATCTTTCGAACAGGGGGTTATTATCATCCATATAAACCCATATTTTTATTGTTGCTTTGGGAAACCACCTTTCAGCGATGAAGCATAATCCATAATTTGCTGTGAAGTTTTCGAATCCATCTCTTATCAAATATGCTTGCTGAATGATTAAAACCCCTCATGTCGAAACTGGTACCTAGCAGTATTTTGGCATGCCATTAAGAAAAGGACCAGTAGCCTAGAGACAATATTTTTCAGTGATAATTTTGAGAGAGAGAGAGAGAGAGAGAGTGTTAGAAAATTGATGGGAGAGAAAGAGTCTGTCAGAAAATTAAAGAAAGAAAGGACAGAGAAAGAGAGAAAAAGTCAGAAAAGTAGTGGCTCAATCGTCCGCTACATAATGTAGCGGATGGGGTGCAGGGTATTTTTGTCAAAAAATCGTCTACTACATTATGTAGCAGACGAACTAAAAAAAATACAAAAAAAAGATCTGGACCATCCACAGATCGCCTGTGGACGGCCAGATCGCGCTAGCAACTTCTCTTATTTTGCTAGCGCTCTCAACGGATCAGCTCATATATATATATATATATATATATATATATATATATATATATATATATATATATATATATATATATTGAGATCACAAAGTTACCTTGTTTGAGTAGAATTTGTAACTTCGACGATCAAGGGCTACCTTCGAGCTTGGATCTTCAAGGGCTTAAGTGGAGCTCAATAGAGTGGAAAGAAGATATTGAAGAAGGAAGAAGAGCTAGCAATTAGGGTTTAGGGCTATAAATACCTTGTTGTCCGCTACATTATATGATGGACGAAGACAATTTGAATCTTTTAAATCTGCCCCATTTTATTTAGCGGACGGGGCATTGTTTCACTTACTGATGGGGTTGGAGGGGCAAAATGGTCAAATAGACAATTCATTACATTATGTAGCTGACAACGGGTTTTATTTTAAAAAATAGTTAGATTTAGTCCACTAGATGGCGTTGGCAACTTAACCAAGTTGCCTGCGAGAGAAAAGGGAACACACACAAAACTTTTAATGAACTTAACACCACCATCATTCCAGTTAATACACTAAACTCACAATCCTACTATCCCTTCGACTCTGTCGATTTCCAAATATGTGGCTAAGCATTTATCAAATTCGCAATCGATTCGAAGTATAAGCTTTTGCATTAGTCTTTGGCCATTGTCTCTTGATTATTGTAGTTGAATTGGTAAATGGGAGAGGAATTCAGTATTTGGTTAGTGGGTTCAATAACCTTGTCTTGCTAGTGCTTTTGGCGGTTGGTAATGATGGGTAGTGGTTGGTTGCTATTGGTGGTGTTGATGTTGGTTGGTTATACTCATGTCTGTCTTGGTAGAGCAAATGAATAACATTAAGAAGAAAAGGGAAGTATAATGTTCTTTGGAGAAAAAAAAGTGAATCTGACAAAACTAGTGATATATTGTGTTTTTGCATGCAGATTAAGGATTTAAGTAATATATTGTGTTTGTCCCACATAATTTGATCAGATTTTTTTAGCACGCGTATTAAGGATTTAAGTGATATTTTGTATTTTCTATTCTAACCTTTAGAGAGATGAGGAGAAGAAAGTAGGCCAGGAGAGAAATTGGTTACTGGAGTGTCAAATATGGAGAAAAAAATGAATAAAAAAGTTTAAGAAAGTGGGTCAAGAGAGAGAAAATGAGTTGATGGAGATTTGATTTTGGAAAGAGAAATAAAAAAATGTAAAAAGGGTAAATATGAAAAGTTACCTACAAAATCTTTCTTAATTTGGAAACGAGCAATTTTTGTGGGACGAAGGGAATACTAAACATGCACCAGTTTTTCTTCCAAAAGAAAATTACAACTAGTTTTGGTTTGTTTTTTTTTTTCCTTTGAAAAATCAAAACTAAAAGGTTGTCAGCCCTTAAGTTTACATCTTAAGGCTAAGAGAGAGAGAAGTTTAGACAGGCAAGGATAGTTGAGGGCTTGTAGGCACGAAATATTTTTGGCTTCCATGCAAGCATAGAATTTATAGTTTAATTTGATCCAAAGGGGGCTAATGATATGAGCTTATCTCATCAGAGAAAAAGGACCGGGGGGTTGGGGGGTGGTTGGTATTGAAGATTTTGTGGGTATTATTAGCTAGGTTGGAATAACCTGACTTATATCCTTGAGTATAGGGATATATTAAGTCGAGGACATAGTTTAGTGTTTATATCAGTTATATCCGTTGACCAAACGAAATCGCCACGTCGTTAAAAAGTTGTATGAATGTACGTAATTGCCCTATACACCTTCTCTCCCTTTTCAATCTTCTCCTTATACCTCTTCTTCCATCAACCTCAGCCACCACCAATCGCCAGAACTGACCACAGCTACGATCCCAACTCAATATCATCGGCCCATGCACCATCCCAACAACAACAACAACTTCAACTCATCACCAATAATTTTCAACAACAATTATCCAAATCTCAATATACACACGCACACAAGCACTCGCACACACCACACACTCCAACCAATCAGCCTGCCTACCACCACCATCAACCCATCGTCGCACCTTAGCCCATAGCAACCATCGCATCTCACAGCTATCGCTATGATGGTTCACGAAGATGGATAAAGCATCAATTTAGTCCCATGCACACTCACTCCATACTCTCAATTGAATTCACCTTGGATGTTGTGCTTCCCAAATAGGAGGACGGAGATGTCACCCATTCCCTAGAGATTCCCAGCTTCCTTCTTGCTTTACTAAAGCTTAGCTATGGTGCCTGGAAGCCATCATCAAGCAAAAGGAGGTTCAAATTCCTTCTTGATATGTCCCAAGGAAATTTTCAAATTGGATCTGCTTCCAAGCAAGAAAAAGGCTATGTGTAAAGGCTATACCATAGGTCATTGGAGTGTGACATGATAACGAGCAATGGGTCACGTCGTCGAGTCACGGCAGTACGTTGTGGGTCTCGACGGTGGGTAGCTTCCTTGAGTCACGCTTATGGGTCGTGATGGTGGCTTGAGGCGATGGATTGTGGCAATGATTATTGTTTGTAAAATGTTCATTTTAGTCATTCCTTACACATTGTGCATATAAAGCTGGTAAATGATTATTGTTCGTAAAATGTTTGACTTTCAAATCCATATCAACATTATAATATCATTTAGTATTTTATTGGATCTAATCACGGTTAAGTACAACAGATAAGAGAGTGTTTGAAATTGATTTTAGAATGATCAAATCTGATTAAATCCAGAATTAAATCATATTCGAAGTTGTAGGCAAAAAAAGATAAACTGATTAATGTACTAAAACTGATTAAATTCAAAATTTTCATTCTCTTGGATTTTGATTTAATAAGTTTTGAAAAATAAATTTGATTAGAAGAACTATCAAGATATCCTCACACATTAAAAGAGACATTAAAAATTGCCCCTTAAAGTTTAAACACATTATATGGTTATTAATTTTCTCACATTAAACTTACTTTCATCTCTTTTTACATAAACAACTCCTAACAATTTTCAATGTATTATGTTTAAAATAGAATACAATTGATTTTAAAAATTAATTGTAGTTTAATAAAATTAATTTAATTTTAATAATCAATCTCAAACTACTTATAACGTTGTTTAGTCCCCATGGCTTACGGCAAACATACTCTCATTCCAGCTTGTTGATATATGTCTTGTATTTATGTCCTACATCGGTTACTCAA
This sequence comes from Escallonia herrerae, assembly GCA_033070095.1. Taxonomy (NCBI): domain Eukaryota; kingdom Viridiplantae; phylum Streptophyta; class Magnoliopsida; order Escalloniales; family Escalloniaceae; genus Escallonia; species Escallonia herrerae. The sequence goes on along the minus strand of JAVXUP010000482.1, from coordinate 135,057 downwards.
AGAAGGTTGCAACTTGGCCCTTAGTATATAAGACATCTTGTCCCACATTGCTTAGAGAGAGAAGATCACTGCTTTCTCCAAGTATAAGTAAGGTGTCTTGTATTGTATTTAAGGGCAAGAGAGAAGAGTCCTTCTTTGAGTAGGCCAAGAGAGAAGAGTCCTTCTTTGAGTAGGCAAAGAAGAGAGGAGAGTCCTTCTTTGAGTAGGCCAAGAGAGAAGAATCCTTCTTTGAGTAGGAAAACAGTTGAGAGATACACTTGAGGGAGTGTTATAAATTTGACTTGTGCAAAGTGGATTTGAGTTCTTTCAGTTTTCTCGTGTTTTCTTGTTTGGTTATCGTGTTTAATACATATTTATCTAGAGCGATTTCGTAACAAGTGGTATCAAGAGCTTCCAGGTTTTTTTTTTGGGCAAAATTGAAATCGATTTGAGAGAATAAATATGTCGAACAACACGACCATGAAGTATGCCTGTGAACAATTCGATGGAAAGACGAATTTTGGCATATGGCAGAGCACGGTGAAGGATATCCTTGTACATCAAGGATTGTTCAAGCCTTTGTTGGGGAATAAGCCTGAGTCAATGGATCAGGACGATTTGGAGGAATTACAGGCTAAGGCTGTATCTACGATACGGTTAAATCTAGCCCCGAAGGTCAAGTACCAGGTTTTGACAAAGACTTCTCCAACAGCTCTGTGGCAGAAATTGGAGAAGATATATATGTCAAATTTTTTGTCGAATCGGTTATATCTGAAGAAATATCTGTACCAGTTACGGATGGATGAAGGCTCAGATCTGGGTGACCATATATCAGAATTTAACCGATTGGTGTCCCAATTGTCAAGTATAGACGTTAAACTCGAGGAGGAAGATCAGGCAATCTTGTTGTTATCTTCGCTTCCAAAATCATGAGACCTTGAAGACTACGTTGCTTATTGGGAAGGAGACATTGCTTGTTGATGATGTTATGTTGGCTCTTATGGACTCGAGCAGAGTTAATGGGACGAGTTCAAGCAATCAAGGTGACGGTCTGGTGGTAAGGTCTAAAAATAAGAATGGTCATGGAAGAGGCAGAGGTCGGTCTAGAAGCAGAAATTCAGGACATGGAAAGGACAGGTCTAAGTCTCGTGGAAAGCAGGATAAGTCCAGTATTGAATGCTGGTATTGTAAAGAGATTGGCCATATCGCAAGGAAGTGTCCAGAAAGGAAGGACAAGAAGAACGGAAAGAAACATGTAAACAATGCTAATGTTGCTGAAGAAGATGACAAAATCAGCGATGGTGATCTCTACTTGGTTTCCTCGATTGAGCAGCAAAAAGGTAATCTCTTATTAGTTAAAGACAACAGTTTTTCTACGGAATGGTTTCTTAACTCTGCATGTTCGTTTCAAATGTGCCCACATAAGGAATGGTTTGATTGTCTTAATACATGTAACGGTGGTACTGTGTTAATGGGTAATGACACTATTTGCGAAGTCATGGGGAGAGGTACCATTAAAATTAAAATGTTTGATGGGATTGTGAGAACCCTAGGTGATGTAAGGTACATACCTGACTTAAAGAAGAATTTGATTTCCTTGGGCACACTCAATTCCATAGATTGCAGTATATCTATAAAAGGTGGAGTCACGAAAGTTAGCAAAGGTGCCATGGTGATAATGAAAGGTCAGAAAACTGGAAATTTTGTATAAACTGATGGGGAAGACAGTTATAGGTGGAGCTTCAGTATCAACTCATGCAGGTTCTAGCAATGATAACTCTGAGTTATGGCATAAACGGCTTGGACACTTGAGCGAGGGAGGTATGCTGGAACTTCACAAACGCAAGTTGCTGCAAGGAGTGAAATCATGCAAGCTGGACTTCTGCAAATTTTGTGTGTTTGGGAAGCAGAAACGAGTTAGTTTTAAAGCTGCTTCTCATACTAGTAAAGGAGTTTTGGACTATGTGCATACGGATGTTTGGGGACCAATCAAGCATATCTCAAATGGGGGAGCTCGTTACTTTGTTACATTTATAGATGATTTCTCAAGAAAGGTATGGGTGTACTTTATGAAGCATAAGTTTGAAGTTTTTAACGTGTTTAAGCAGTGGAAGGCAAGAGTTAAAAATCATACGGGTAAGAAGCTTAAGTACTTCAGATCAAATAATGGCATGGAATACAAGGATGAGGAGTTTCTGGAGTTCTGCAAAGATAAGGGTATCATCAGACACTTTTCAGTGAAGAGGACTCCAGAGCAAAATGGGGTTGCCGAAAGGATGAACAGAACCTTGCTAGAGCTTGTTATTTTCCTAAGAGTTTGAATGCAAATTTGCCTAAGAGTTTCTGGGTAGAAGCTGTTAACACATCTTGTTATTTGATCAACCGTTCTCCATCATCTGCCATTAATCACCGAGTTCCCGATGAGGTATGGTCTGGTAAACAAGTTAGTTTTTCTGTAATGAAAATTTTTGGTTGTCCTGCGTATGTTCACCTTCAGAATGAAGAACGATCCAAACTTGATCCTAAGTCAAAAGAATGTATATTCCATAGGTATGAGGAAGGAGTAAAAGGATACACGTTATGGGATCCAGTGGCCAAGAAAAGGGTGATCAGTAGAGATGTGGTATTCAATGAAGCACAGATGTTGAATACGAATGCAACTTCTAGCGAGAGGCAGGGTCACACAGTGGAGATAGAGTTGCATGAACAGAGAACAAAATCAACTGATGAGTCTATAGATGAGCAGTCTTTAGAGGATCTAGAGGAGCATCCTAGTGATTCTTAGAATCTAGTCAGAAATAGAGAGCCACGTACCAAGAAACCAACTCAGAGGTATAGTTTTGAGGACTTGGTCTCATTTGCACTAATCGTGGGAAGTGGAGATCCTACCAGTTACAACGAGGCTGTCAAGGCAGAGGATGGTAACTTGTGGTTGACAGCAATGCATGAGGAGATGGAATCTCTACTGAAGAATCAGACTTGGGAATTAGTTAAACTTCCAAATGGTGTGAAGGCTATTGGATGCAAGTGGATTTATAGGAAAAAGGAAGATCAGAAGTACAAGGCAAGACTGGTTGCAAAAGGGTATTCTTAAAAGGAGGGAATTGATTATAGTGAGATCCTTTCACCAGTGGTGAAGCATACTTCTATCAGATTGATATTGTCCATTGTAGCAGAGCAAAATATGGAGTTAGAGCAGCTTGATATGAAGACAGCTTTCCTCCATGGTGATTTGGAGGAGAGGATCTACATGCAGCAACCCGAGGGATTTATTGAGCCTAGAAAGAAAGACTATGTGTGCAAGCTAAAAAAGTCCTTATATGGTTTGAAGCAATCTCCTCGGCAATGGTATAAGCGATTCGACACATTCATGGTAACTCATGGTTACTCCCGAGTCCTTGATGATGGTTCCCTGTTGTTGCTTACATTATATGTGGATGATATGTTGATTGCTGCGAAGAGGAAGTCTCATATTCTGCACTTGAAGAAATTGTTGAGCAGAGAGTTTGATATGAAGGATCTTGGTTCTGCCAAGAAGATCCTTGGTATGGAGATTCACAGAGATAGAAAGGCAGGAAAGTTGTGGGTAACTCAAAAAAATTATGTTGAAAAGATACTGGAGATGTTTAGTATGCTCAACGCTAAATCAGTTAGTACACCATTGGGAGCTCATTTTCAGTTATCCTCACAACTTTGTCCTAGTACAAAAGAAGATGTTGAGTATATGTCTCTCTCTCCGTACGCAAATGCGGTTGGTTCTCTTATGTATGCCATGGTGTGTACCAGACCTGATATCTCACATGCAGTTAGTATGGTCAGCAGGTATATGGGAAATCCAGGAAAGAAGCATAGGGATGCAGTGAAGTGGATCTTCCGTTACCTAACAGGTTCGACCAACTTTGGCATCACGTTTGATCGTGATGGGGAAAAAGGTGAGGTTTCTGGCTTTGTGGATTCTGATTATGCAGGGGACTTGGATTCCAGGAGGTCCACGACTGGATATGTTTTTACATTCTATGGAAGGCCGATATGTTATAAATCAGTGTTACAGTATACTACAACATTGTCAACTATGGAGGCAGAGTACATGGCATTGACAGAGGCAACTAAGGAGGCATTATGGTTAAAGGGACTGGTAGAGGAGCTTGGTCAAGCAGCGTGGTGTTTTGTTACAGTGTGACAGTCAGAGTGCATTGGATTTGGCAAAGAATCAGGTTTTCCATGCAAGGACCAAGCATATTGATGTACGTTATCATAGGGTCCGGGAATGGATTAATTTTAAACAAATTGTCGTGCACAAGGTTCACACTAATGACAACGCTGCTGATATGCTCACGAAGACAGTCACGACAGAGAAGTTCAAGCATTGCTTGAGCTTGATTCATCTTCTTTCTTACTGAATTCAAGGTGGAGTGCATTCCTACCTTTAAAGGGGATGCAAGGTGGAGTACCTGAAGAAGGTACTGAAGGCATATTACACTTTCTTCATGGAGTGGTTTGTAATACAAGCCAAGGTGGAGATTGTTGATATATGTCTTGTGTTTATGTCCTACATCGGTTACTCAAAGAAGGTTGCAACTTGGCCCTTAGTATATAAGACATCTTGTCCCACATTGCTTGGAGAGAGAAGATCACTGCTCTCTTCAAGTATAAGTAAGGTGTCTTGTATTGTGTTTAAGGACAAGAGAGAAGAGTCATTCTTTAAGTAGGCCAAGAGAGAAGAGGCCTTTGAGTAGGCAAAAGAGAGAAGAGTCCTTCTTTGAGTAAGAAAACAGTTGAGAGATACATGTGAGGGAGTGTTGTAAATCTGACTTGTGCAAAGTAAATTTAAGTTCTCTCAATTTTCTTGTGTTTTCTTGTTTGGTTATCGTATTCAATACATATTTATCTAGAGCGATTTCATAACACAGCTATATATCAGTCTCAACTGCAGTGAATTTGTTGACTAAGGCTTGGCTCTATCCGTAAACTCTGTCACATTCACTCTGCCACATTCACTCTGCCACAATGGCATCAGCTTCCACCTATATAGATGCTCACCAATCTCGATCTCTTCTTACCTACACACACACCCCTTTCTCCCCTCTTTCAACTCTACCAGCAAGAAAAAACATGGTTGGGAGTGAAAAGGTGCGGGAGACTGACGACACGGCAAAATTTGCCCCAGAGCTTCATGCATTACTGGCGATAATTGAAGACGAAGAAGCTGACGGGCTCTTTCTGAATGCGGCGATAAAAGAAGAGATGGTGGAGGAGTTAATGCACGAGCTGCTGAAGGAAATAAACTCTTGTTACAGCGATAACCGCAATGTCAACGTGTCACCGTCACCGGAACCTTTCCCGGTGTCTTTTTCATCGTCCCCTTTCGTTGCTGCCGGAGGTAACAACGGGAGCTGTGGCTCGGCACTTTCGAACTCGACATCCACGGTGATGGTTGGTATTGAGACAAGTGATGATAGGGTTAAGAGCGGTATAGGTGTTGGCTTGATGGGTCCTTCCGAGTTCTTTGCCGGAGGTGAGGTGGATTTACCGGGGGGTATCGGGAAAGGGCCTTGGCTGGTAGAGGAAAGAAAGGGTTACATGCGGGAGGAAGTGGACGGCTGTGGTGGTTGGATGGTTGACGATGAGTGGCTAGTCCTCAGTTAGGGCGGAGAAGAGCTCGAGGACTGGGGCTGAATGTCCTCTTTGTTCACTACTAGTAAATAATAGTTTTAGTCCATCCTCTCTCAGTCTCTCTGTCAAGATGAACGATATAGGAAGAGTACTTATATTCATTATCTAGTGCTAAAATGGTGTTTACTTTTGTCACTTACGCTATGTAGATTGAAGTAAACATTTATTAGTTTGGTTCATCGGTGTGGTTCATCAGTGTCTAGAAGAATTCAGTAAAGCTAGATGTTTTGGTATCTGATTTGACGCAATTCTTCAGTTTCGCATGACAATTGTGACAATCACCGATAATTAATAAACGTAATAGTCTACAAGGCAATTGGCTTGTACTTTTGAGCATCACATGTACGCAAGCCAAGTGCTGCACCACCTCATTGTCTTTTCTTTTTCGATCGGCCTAAACACAAAACTGCATTAATATCAACCAAATGGTTCGTGAAAGAAAACTTAAGGCGAAGATTATTTTAGACTTCTAGCATAACAAAATAGAACTACCTTGGGGACGGCAGAGCTCCCTAGCAATAAAGCTCTCCATTATTTCGCCATCTCCTGCCATTATTATTTTTGGTGCAAAAGGAAACGTGAAGGACACACGAGTACGGATTCATGCCCGATAGTTGAAGCTTGCTTTAAATTTAGCTTTAGCGATCAATGAGTTAGGTAGGCGTGCGAAGCATACAACACGAGGTAGAATGCTCATTGCTTCAATGTACGTGAAGCATGATGAAATTTCGGTGAAGTTTCCATGAAATTGCCTGTTAATTACATGCTAGTGTCCCACTGTCCAGTCCTTATCCTATCACAAAAAGTGTGTAAGTGAGTTATTTCATCTATTCCGATTTTGTCCGTTTGAAAGGAGCTTCTTAAAACTATCATTTGTTCCTAAGAGTGGGAAGCTATGATGAACAACATTGAATTCATGACCCGTGAACCCGTAATGTTTGTCTCTTCACTAAAGTGAAAGAAATATGCAATGCTCACAATTTTGTGTCAAGAGAATGAAGATCAAACTGTTGAAAGGGTTAATGCAATCCCTTTCAAGATCAGCAGAACAAACACATCCCAGCCTTCCACAACAAGGCAGCATGTGACCTCTCTGAGAAATGGTTTATTTTGCTTGCAATGTAAACAAATAGCTTGCTAAAAGAGTGTGTCACTCAACTTGGTGGTGCCTAGCTTGATGGGCTGCCGAGCTTTTGTTGCTTTTCACAGTAAAAAATACAAAGACATATCGTTTTCGTAAACGTTGTAAAAAGTATCTCCCCCACCACACGTAATACTTTCACTGACATTTCTTGGGTAAGCGATATACAATTTCTCAGTTTCTTATACTCCATGCACATATATATGTTCTTGGCACATTATACATAGTAGGCTTTTAATGCACGTATATGTATGTTGTTGGCACATTATAGAAATTGGGCGGACCTTCTTAAAGGCCGAGGACCATATGGTCACTCTCTAATTTGTGCAATAACATTTTCAATTACTATGTTACTAGTATCAAAAAAATTTACGTGTACATCGTCATTAGTGCTAAAATTTGACCGAGAGTGATCTTAACCCCTTTTTTGGTGGGTTTGAGTGATGACCACTTATGTAGTGGTCGCTTCATCTCCCGTTTGTGAAAAATTAATCTTCAAGTCTCAAATTAGAAAGTCAGTATTTTGTTCCATGTTATGTTATCTTTAACATTAAAACATGTGTATACATTCGCCACGAACCCAACGATGCTAAACGGTCCAGTTCATTGCCGCTTTCAACGGCAACCAAAATTGAAGCATGACCTCTTCTCTTCACTAACGCTTTCCATTTAATCTTCCCCGACATGAACCGATGAACGGATGGCAATAGGGTTGAAAACCAACCATTTTCATTTAGCTTGCTTTCCTGCCTCCGAGAAGTTGCCGCCGTAGAAAAGCGACTTGCATTGCATTGCCTGATTGGAGGTAATAACGTCAATCTGATGTTTCTTTTTTGCTCATTTTCATGATAGTTTGTTAGCAGCTCATCCCTGTTATCTGTCTCCCCTGGTTGACAGAACCGTTACAGCCGAAATTTTGCTCGAGTTATGGGTAACTTTCATTAACTATCAAATGATATGATTTAGTTTTTGGGAGTATTAGTGACCTGCTACCAGTGTAGTGGGAGAATAGGCTTAATACAGGGTCTAGGTTTGATGATTACGTTTATGCAGTATTTGGCAGCAAGGGGGTGGGAATAGGTTGGTTTCCGTGGTGGTAGAGCAATGGGACAAGGGGGCTGAATGGGATAAACTTAGTAGGATGTGAGTTGCTACTAGAGAGATATTTTCGAACATCTACCCGTTTCGATGATGAATGAAAACACGTGCATTGTACATAAATGCACACCTTGCAAAATTGATGTTAAATTACTTTTATCTGAAACCATATTATGTTTGTAAAAGCAATAAACATGGCTGTGACATTATTTTTAGAATCTTGCTTTTTCTAGAATTTTACCTCATTGTAGAAGCTCCAAAGGCTATAAAAACTGTGATATAGAAGAGAAAAACTATATCAAAAGAAATAGATTTTACTTTTGGACGTGGCTTATTCATATTCAGAACTTAAAACTCAGGCTCACTAAGATATTCATATGACAAATGCAAACCTACAAGTCGTCAAGCAATCTTCACATAGTTCATGTAATGTAAGTCTAGCGAGCTGTCCATTCTATTTGTCATATAATCCCACCAGGCATTCTAATTATATTATCTACCATTATTCATAAATTCCTAATATATATTAAGTGCTACTATGTGCTAAACAGAAAATTATTGATTTCACTTATTTCATCGTAACGAAATTAAAAATTGTTTTATCTCATCAAACTCCCTTTAGGTAGTAACCGACTTGGATTTCTTTCACTACATTCTCTTCAGGAAATTTGTATAGTCAAATACATGGGCTGCATGCAACACTTACCATTTGTGTGAATGCGATATTTTGTTGGTTTATCTTCGTTTGGAAATGGGTAATCATCCTAATCAAAATAGATCAAAAGCAAAAAAACAAAAAGTTTAGAGTAATGTAACCTACTTTCATGCTAGGAATAAGTTAATCAAGAGATATTAAGCAAGGAACAAAGTTACAAATAAATTGATAATTAGATTCGTTAAATTGAGATTATCGTTCTCGCTTTTAGACAACATCGTGAGAACTGTGTATATAAATTTTAAAAAAGAATTTATGTCTCCATTATGTGAGGAAAATATCACTTTTTCCTGTTCAAACTAAGATCTCAAAGACAGGGTGTGCCAAACACAAAATCTTAATAAAGTTGGGTACTCTATTATAACGACAAAGTTACTTTGCATATTTATCGCATATTTTCTCTTTATTATTTTTATAACGGATAAAATGCTTCAACCCACGATTGCAATCTAGGATAAACTTGGTATACTTTTTGGTCGCCTTTTAATTGGTTTAGACATCAAGAAAATAAAGTCTAAGGCCTACTTTAAAGATGGTATCACTTTGGCTACTTAGAACGGGGAGGGTGAGTCCTCATTTTTATATCAAGATTAATGCTGGTATTATGTTGCTAATTCTCTATAATCCGTAGGTGTTCTGTTTTAAAACTTCCAAAATTGAATGAATTATGACTAAGATGTTTGTAAATCTCATCTTACTTATAGAGATTGTCCAAATGAGGATGCTAATCTTCCTATTAGCGTGAGTATTTCAAGTGTAAAATAAGATGTATTTCCCTTGCTTTTGGTAAATGAGCGCCATATATTCGCACACAAAAGATTAGGTAAAGTACTTTTATAGCCACAAGTTGAAGACCTTGATGATTGTTGTAATTCTTGAGTTAAGGTGGTTTTGATTATAAGAATATTAATGTATATTTTTGAGGATGTTATTACATCCTTTAGAAGGCCAAATGAGAAAATTTTTAAGGCTTCCCAGCCCATTTGTTAAAGTTAAAGATAGTAAATAGTTATATATTTTTTGGTCAGATTTACTTTTGTGTCTCTTTGTAGTCAATATTATTGCATTAACTTATATAACTATTTTATATATCTAGAGGTTGTGCAAATCGCAGCATTAGCAGCGGAGTTTAGATGGAGGGTGTGAAGAAAATGTAAAAGAATCATGTATAATGGTAATCCTCTTGAATCTTGAGAATCATTAAAATCAAGATTCAATCAATAGAATTTTGCTACAATTAATTCTTTGAAAGAATAAGATGAAATGCGAAGGAGAAGGGAATTGCTTGATGTTGTCGACACTTATTTTGTAGGTTACATAAAAGATGTTGAACTTAGGTGTAATTCAATTTTACAATTCAGCAACAAAACTAAATCAATTTATAAAGAGTGTAGACGTGGATTTATATTTGCTGCTAAAAAAGTTGAGTGATTGGCTAAAAGTTGAAGAGCTTTAAGAGTTCCATGTATCTAGCATTTGACATTAACATTGAGAGAGGAACCATGCATCTAGCATCGAAAGATGAAGAGATTTTTATGGGCCATGACATTAATTAATAAATGGTTACAATTAAGGTCAACTAACGTATTAAAGCAAAATTGTAAGGATAGTTTTGTCTATAAAATGATTTACATTTTTTTGTACTTTTATAAGTAACTAGTATTGAGCACGTGGACGTGGTGGTGAGTAATTTTTTTAATTGATATCATTATTTTTTTGGGATTAAAATAATATAATTCAATTATATTGATATTTTTTTGTGACTTATTTTAGAATAAATGTCCCATCAAATATTGAATTGTAATCCATTCAATATTTAAAAATATTCTTTGTAGTTTCTGGATTGAAAAAATATTTGATGGTACTGCTGAAAAAAAAAGTAAATAAAGAAATTAAAAGAATGAATTTACATCTTTATTTTTTGTAATCAGTTTAATTGTTATATGTAATACATTTAAGATTTGTAATTTTCGGATTATGTGCGTAACTGAATAAATTTTCAGTTCAAATTTGCGCCATATTTAAGCCTTTTTCTCATTTTTTGATGCATATATAACCCTTTTTTATTTTTGTTTTTCCAACAGCCTTTTGTTTCTTAACTGATATTTCACGTATTTCAATTTTTTTGCTTTGTTTTGTTTTTCACAATTGGTTAATTGTTTGCTAACCTAAAAATGTAAGAAAAAATAATCACAGCTCTCATTATCCAAAATTTATTTCATTTCAACCAAATTAAAAAAGAGAGTAATAAAAGAATGTATTTGTTTTATTTTTCTTTCTCATCGTCTTTTCATTCCCCAATGTTTATAATTAGATTCTTTATCCAATGTTCATTTAATTTCAATCAAATTTAATAGGGAGTCATAAATGGAGGGTAAAAGTGTTATTGATATAATTAACAAATGACATAATTGTCCAGAAAAGATTTATGACATTCGTACTTTTATAGGTATTATAGAATTATAGATATTTTTCGGTCTAGGTCTACTTCTTGCGGTAACCTTCACATATAAACTGATTAAAGCAATATCAAGCCCATGATTTTCGGTACGTTAATCATCTCTTGCCTACCCTCCAGTAATTGCAACCGATTAAAATCAAGTTACAACTCTGCACGCCTGAATGTCGACAGAATCGCCAGCAAAAACTTACATGCCCTCCTCCGTTGCTGGAGCAGAGATAATTAAATTAAGCTCGTATGTTTTTCAGTTCATGTTTTGACGATGCATGAAGCTTTGAGTGTTGATTTTTTTTGTGCATTGGACGTGTAACTTGAAGATGGTATAATATTCATCCCACAAAACCTGTTTCGTAAATTACTTGAGTTTACTTAGCAGTGAAGAAAGTACAAAGGAAGGAAAAGTTGATCATCAGCCCTTCTAGTCTAGGCACAAATTTCTTCTATTTCATTATGCTTGTGTTAATTCATTGATTGATCATTAATATTTTTGTTTAAAATTTGATCTGTTACATTGATCTCACGCACGCGTGCGTGTATAGTTGAGTTTGTGACGAACTGTCTAGAATTTTAGCTAACTTTTCCTTTTTGGAAACAGCATTTCAACTAAGAAAGTGTTCCAACAAACTGTATTGCCACGATCTGGTGTGATTGTTTGATTTTAGTGCTGGAAATCTAATAAATTTCCGGTGTTTTTAGGTTTGGCGACACACACACACACACACACACACATATATATATATCTTGGTCATTGGCAGGCACGATGATAGCGTCAAAAAATAACTCTCTAAATAATGCTTCCTAAAACTCTAAATATACTAATTTTTTATGATTTGATTTTGACTATTACGTTCTCAAAACTAACTCTCTCACATGAAGACAAAAACAATTGTATCTAGAAAATAAAAATACCATATGAGATTTAAAAGAAAAGAAAAAGAAATTATGTTACGGTTATTTTGTTTTTTCTAATTCAATGAATGTATATTTATTTACAAGTAACATAATCATTGCAAAAGATTATCTATATACTACATATTTCAATAATCAAAATATTGGACAGCTTGTTACGTTGATAAGATCGCACGATACTATAATTCTTAATTACTATATTTCACAACATTAAGAACCTTTAAGATGCAAAAATATGGTATATAATCGTATTATGTTTCCAATCTGAAATAAAATTTTAAATATCATAAATGTCTTTAAAAGTCTCAAATATTATCTTAGATGGGGTCTTTATTCTTGATAAGTTGATTTTCATATCAGTAAGGTTTATATAATTGAAAAACATTCTAAATATGCTAAAACTCTAACTAATTAATTAATTAACTTATTAGGTTTTAACTTTTACTGTTGTATCCTTAAAATAACTCTCTAATATGAATGTAAAATTTATATATCTAGTAAGGAAAAATAACATATTAGATTTAAAAGAGAAAAATAATGATGTTTCAATTGAGATTAAAACAATAAAATTGATGTACCAATTGATTCATTTTTGCTTTATTTTAGTATCTGCTTACCGTAAGAATTATAAAGATTTATCAATATAATCAATAGCATTTAGAATCCTTTTGCTAAAATAAAAAAACTTGACGGTATCTAAAGATATGCAAATATTATTTTAGATGTGATCCTTATTTCTAAGTTTATTTATTTTTGCAAGAATTATATGAGGGCTACGTTAGGAAGCCTCTATAATTTGGAAACTAATTATAAAACTCTAAATATACTAATTTATATGGATTTTATTTTGACTATCTTGTCCTTAAAACTCTCTCTCTCTCTCATATGAATACCAAAAATCATGTATCTAGAAAGCAAAATAACATATGAGATTTAGAAGAAAAAAACTCTGTTACAGTTAATTAAAGTTTATTATAATTTAATAAATGTAAATATAATTACTCATAACATAAACATTGCAAAACTTATCTATGAAATATAAGATCGATAACAAATTATAGGAATTTTTATTATTTTTTGCTTTAGTAAGACCGCACGATCAACAAAGTGACTTTATCGCATATATGAGATTTTGAAAAAAAAAATCACATATGTATTAGAAAAAAAGTACAACTAAATCACTGATTCTTAATTACTATATATGAGAACATTTAAAACCTTTAAGATGCAAAAATATATCTATGTAATTCTACAAACTTAACAATTAACCCGTTCGTTTTCACAAATAGCCCTTATAAAAATAAAAATACTTTTTATTTATATTTAATTAAATTTTCATGAAAAGTAAGACTATTCAGTAAATCTTAAACAAGTTATAGGTATTAAAATTTAATTATAATTATAATGGAACTGATTACAACTCTAAGTGCTGATTATTGTGCGAATTTCATAGCAAATGGTTGATTAATGCTTACCAAATAATTATTAGCCTAATATCATCTTCTGCAAGCTCATTATAATTATAGGTATAACCCGAAATATTTTGGTATATAAAGGTTATATCATGTTTTGTTAAAACAAGTATAAGTCATGAGAAAGTATTATTAAATGCATATAGTAGATATATAAACTTTAAGTCGGCGATAAATAATAGTCATATAAAATATGAAAAAAAATTAACACACCAAAACAAGTACACATCATCTTCACCAATTTAATTTTTTTATTACTAGCATCTTATAAGAATATATATATTTGAAAGTGATAAGGTATATACATAAGTCATGTTAAATTTAAAATACAACTTTATTTCTTGAAAATTTCTACTTAATTGTTATATTAACCTCAATAACATATATAACACCTTAAAATCCCTCTAATGTTAAACCGATATACAACATTACAATTCAAAAGGGATAAATGATAGCATCACCATTTTTAATTATAATTACAATCGTATTCGCTATTTAGCTCTATATGACACCAACATGACAATTCAACTACTTTAGGTGCTAAGCCAATGTTCATTTGAAATACTACTTGACAACTTAAAATAAAAGCCTAAAGAATACAAATATTTAGAGGCTCCACTATGTTGCTATCTATTCTTTACCTTTGAGCTTACAATGTAAAGAAATTTCAAGTAAACAAACATGTATATGCAAGTTTCTCATGATAATTGCATGCATCCTAATCAAACAAATAATGCTATTTAATAATAAAAAATAGGAGTAATATATGTGAATTTATTTTTGTGATACTTTACTTAATAAGTTAGTTGTGATTAACTTAGGTACTAAGGTTATTCTTTATAACCAAATAAGATACTTTTTATACCGATAATGTCTTTTTGTCGCATGATGTGTTACACATTAATAAATTTTTTGAAACTTTATGGTATACTGTATTTTATAAACCGATCCAAGGAAAAAGCAATCAATATTTGTTTTCCTGTGACAACAGACTAGATCTTATTTTGTGCTTCTTGTGATAATTTGCCCTGGATAAAAACCTGTCTATGACTCGAGCGATAGGAAAATTGATTAATGTGTGGGTGTAACCAGTGTTGTTAAAGGCGCACCTAAGGGTCAAAAGGTCCCTGGAGCCTAGGCGCAGGAGCGCGCCTTTTCGAAGCGAGGCGCAAAATTAAAATAAATAAATAATACAATAAAACAATAAATTATGTTTAAAAAATAAGAACTTGACAATTAACAAACTTCCAAAACTCCCACCGGGAAGATTATAAACCATCAATTACATCACCATTCACCCCATATATCATGAATTTTCATAGCATATCATCTAAATTCTCACAGCAAACATAAGTTTTCGAAGTGTCATTGAATGGGGGAAAACAAAAGGCAGGAGATTAATAGCGGATCAAATAACTTTTAAAGACTAGAAAGAAAGCGTCTTTAAGAATGGAAAGAGTCAGAACACAAACCCACGAAGCAACCAGAGCAGTAGCTGCGAAGGAGACCTGCAACTGAGGTGCAGGCAGCTGAAGCAGCGCCAACGACTGGGAAGTGCACCGGTGAGCTACGATGGGAGCTGCGACGGGTACCGGAGATGCTCCGGCGAGCTGCGACAGGAGCTGCAATGGTTCAGGGGCCGACGGCGATGAACTGAGATTTGGGTCTTGCCGTCTTGGGTCGCGACTCGCGAGGTAAGAGACAGTGAGAGACTGAGACTACGACAGGTCACGGGCCGACGACGACAAACTCAGATTCGGTTCTTACCATCTTGGCTCGCGAGGTGAGAGACTGTGAGAGAGCTTGGGTGAAGAAAAACAGAAAAGGTGTTTTGATTTGGTAAAGACAAAAAGGAAGATCCAACGGCTATTCATAGCCTTGCGCCTAGCTTGGCGCCTCCACCGCTGCGACGCGCCTAGCGCCTTGGCTCCTGGGTGCACAAGGCACGCGCCTCCTTGAATGCGCTTAGCCTAGGCCTAGGCGAGGCGGGCTGTGTGAGTCTAGCTACGCCTAGGCGCGCTTTTTACAACACTGGGTGTAACACATCAATTATTTAGAATGGGTTGTGACTAGGCCCTTAAATCGTCTTGCCCTACATTTGTTATTCAGAGAAAGTTATAACTTATATCTAAGTATGTATAAGTCATCTTGTATTGCGTTTTAGTATCAAGAAAGAGGAGCCGTTAGAGGGTTTATTGAGAGAGACGGAGATCTGTAATTTTTATTGACAGACATAGTGAAATCGCTTCTACCACCGTGGAGTAGGCTTTTGCCGAACCACGTAAATTTCGTGTCTTGTGTGCATTTAATTTCTGTTAATATTTTCAATTATTTTCTTTACTGCTTGGTGCAAGATCTAATATATTAGTCACAAGTGGTATCAAGAGCTGAGGCTTACATTAGATTGAAAGCACCTTGCGATGGCGCCAAATACTTCGAGAAAGTATAATTTAGAGAAGTTTGATGGATCGAAGGATTTCATTTTAGGAAAAATGAAGATGCGTGATGTTCTGATTCAACAAGGGTTATTGAAAGCATTAAAAGGGAATCAATGGCTTCTTGAGACGATGCAGGTTGATGAAAATGACGAGATGTTAGAGAGTACTCATAGTGTCATGTTGTTGTGTTTAGTCGATAATATGTTATGAAAGGTTTCTCAGAAAATAACTAGGGCTATATTGTTACTGAAATTGAACAACTTGAACATGACGACGTCTCTGACAAATCACCTATATTTGAAGCAGCGGTTGTATATTCTTTGGATGAAAGAAGATACATCGCTTAGTGATCATCTTAATGAATATAATAAAGGAATATTAGACCGGCAAAAATATTGATATCGAGATAGAACATGAGGATAAAGTTTTATTGTTGCTGTGTTCTTTACCTCCATCATCTGAACATCTTGTTACTACCTTATTATATGGGAAGGACAGTATCTCCATGAATGAGGTTGAGGCTGTAATAAATTCTCAGGAATTAAGGAAGAAGGTTACAGAAAATATGGGAGAAGAACAGAATGATGATCTAATGGCTTGAGGTCGAAGCAATGACCATGCTGGGTCAAGAAATAAAGGAAGATCGAGGTCTCAGTCAAAGACCAAAAAATTAAAGTGCTATCATTGTCACAAAGAAGGGCATTATCAAAAGGATTGTTCTAAGCATAAAGGGAAGAATAAAGATAATTCCAAGATGGTTGATGTTGCTAGGGTAGTAGAAGATAATTCTGATGGTGCGAATGTTCTTTCAATTACTATCAGTTCCTCAAATGAAGGGTGGATTCTTGATATGGGTTGCTCCTATCATATGTGTCCCAGTATGGATTGGGTTACCACTTATCGCTCACTCAATGGTGGTAAAGTTCTTATGGGAAATGATATCGTCTGTAAGGTGGTTGTGATAAGTTCAATTCAGATTAGGATGCATGATATTATTGTGACAACTTTGACTGATGTCAGGCACGTTATAAAGTTGAGGAAAAATCTGATTTCTTTAGGTATAGTTGACTCCAATGGTTATAGCTATCGGGCTGCAGGTGGAGTTATAAGGATAATGAAGAGTGCTCTTGTTATGATGAAGGGGTTGAAACAAAATAGTCTCTATTTGTTACGAGGTAGCACAATTACAGGAGTATCAGCAGTAGCTTCATCTTCTGATATAGATTCTGACACTATGAAGCTTAGACATATGTATCTTGGGCATATGAGTGAGAGGGAATATGGATGTGCTGAGCAAACAAGGTTTGCTGGGAAGCAAGAAAACATGAAAGCTGGATTTGTGTGAGCATTATGTCTTCAGAAAGCAGTGCAGGGTGAAATTTAGTCGAGTTGTTCATATGACTAAAGGTAAGATCAATTATATCCATTCAGATCTTTGGGGTCCTTCCACGATTCTGTCTAAGGGTGGTGACAGAATCGTGTTGACCATTATTGATAACTTCTCAAGAAAGGTCTGGGTGTATATTCTGAAAAAGAAAATTGATGTCTTTGTTCAGTGGAAACTAACAGTCTAAGATGATAATAAAAAAACAAACCAACAAAGAAATTAAATGCTTGAGGACTGACAATGGCATGAAATTTGTTTGGATGAGTTAGTTCTATAAGAATGAAGGCATAGTGAGGCATTACCTGTTAGAAAAATGCCACAACATAATGGGGTTGTAGAACGGATGAGTATGATTCTCCTTGAGAGTGCTCGGTGTATGCTTTCAAATGCCGGGTTATCAAAAGATTTTTGGTCAGAAACTATTAACACACCTGCATATTTGGTGAACAGGTCTTCATTGGCTGTAATCAATTGCAAGACTCCTAAAGAAGTTTGGTGTGGTAAGCATGTTAATTACGAAAAGGATTAAATGCACATAAAATCTCATACTTTGGGGTCATTTACACAGAACACCCCAGGGTTTGAATTTTGATTCCCACCACCCCAAACTTCTAATTTTGATGCACATAGCACCATTTGACGGTTGAAATTCAAAATCTGAGGACGGCTGTTATAATTTCAAGGTTAAAATGGGCACTTCACTAAAATGTCCTTGTTGGCAGCCACATCACCCGAACGCCTCGCTCGGCAGTCAAAATGGGCGTCAATTCTATCGGCAAGGGCGTCGGCATGATGAGGGTCTCCTGGAAGGCGTCAGTACTGATCATGCATCGGGGGACATTGACCGGTGATGGCTACGAGGGGGACGCTGTCGATGAGGGCATCGGCAAGGCCACTGCTGAGGTTGGTGGCACCGGCAAGACCACTGATGAGGTTCATCGGCAATACGGTGGGGGACCTGGCCGGTGATTGCTATGGGGGGAACCCTATCGAGGAGGGCACCGGCAAGGCCGCTGATGAGGTTCGTCGGCAAGGCAAGTGAAGTTAGATGAGAGAGAGAGTGTGTGTGTGTGTGTATGTGTGTGTGTCTGACTTGGAGAGAGAATATTAGGGCGGCAGTGTGTTTATGGGGGAAGTTACCTTTGTGCCCTTTGGCTTCTAACAGACATCTCAAAAAAGCGACTAAAAACCGTTAAATGGTGCTGTGCACCAAAATTGGAAGTTTGGGGTGGCGAGAATCAAAATTCAAACCCTGGGGTGTTCCGTGTAAATGACCCCAAAGTATGGGGTTTTATGTGCATTTAATCCTTACGAAAATTTAAGGATATTTGGTTGTCCTGCTTGTGCTCATGTTAATGATGGTAAAGTTAAATTGAGAGCAAAGAAGTGCATTTTCTTAGGCTATGCAAATAGGATAAAAGGGTATCGGTTATGGTGTCCTGACTCTGAGTCATCTAGGTTTCTATTTAGCAGAGATGCGACCAGCAGAGTTGATTGATGCAGGGAAAGACCACGGTGTCAGGGAGAAGGTGGAGCTGGAGGTTCGAGCTCCAGATTCTTTGCCAAAAATTCCTAAAGATGAGGAAGATGGTTCTCATTCTACTGAGGAGAATGAAGAAACCTAGGAACAGTAGTATAGCGTTGCTAGAAATAGATCGAGGAGAGAAATTTGACATCTTCAGAAGTATGGATATGCAGATATGGTTGTTTATGCTCTTAGTGTGGCAGAGAGTATAGAGGTTAAAGAGCCTGTTACATATAAAGAGTCCATCAAGAGCGTGGAATCAACACACTGGACAATTGCTATGACTGAGGAGATGGAATCTCTGTACAAGAATCAAACATGCGAATTGGTGAAACCGCCTATGGACTATAAGATTGTTGGTTGCAAATGGGTCTATAAAAAGAAGGAAGGAATTCCTAAAATTGAAGATGCAAGGTATAAACCAAACTTGGTAGCTAAGGATTTTGCTCAGAGAGAAGGTATTGACCATACTCAGATATTTTCTCATGTAGTAAAACATACTTCGATAAGTGTGTTGCTTGCTATGGTTACTCTATATGACTTAGAGTTAGAACAGCTGGATGTCAAGATAGCTTTTCTAATGGTGAGTTGGAAGAGCAGATATTCATGCATCAGCCAGAAGGGTTTGTGTTCTGGAATAAGGCATGTTTGCTTGTTGAAGAAATCCTTGTATGGATTAAAGCAATCTCCAAGGCAGTGGTATAAGATAGTTCATGGAAAAAAGAGTTTAAACTAGGAGGGCCTATGACACTTGTGTGTATCATCCGAGGTTCACAGATAGTTCTCATATATACTTGTTGTTGTATGTTAATGACATGTTGATTGCTACAAAAACGATGTCAGATATCAACGGTTTAAAAGAACAGCTGAAAAGGAAATTTAAGATGAAACACTTGGGTGCAGCAAAGAGGATATTAGGGATGGAGATTCAAAGGGATCGACCTATAGGAATTTTTTACTTGTCTCAAAAAAAGAACATTGTGCGAGTATTGCAGCGCTTTGGTATGGAAAACTCCAAACCTGTGATTACTCCTTTGGTGGCACACTTCAAGCTTTCATCAATTGATTCCCATAGACCCAGGAAAAGGTGGAGGACATGGCATGTGTTCCATATGCTACTGCAGTGGCTAGATATTTGGATAGGAAGAGATCTTTAACAGATTATGTCTTCACTTTTTTGAGCTATGTGATCAGTTGGAAGCTACTCTATAGACTATTATTATCTTGTCTACTATAGAAGCTGAACACATAGCGGCAACCGTAGCAGTGAAGCCATTTGGTTGAAGGGCTTGATAGATTCTGTCTCATAATTTGTTTCATGTGATTTGGGGTTGAATCAGGAGTCTAGCACTATTTTTGCGACAGTCAAAATGTCATATATCTAACCAAAAATCAGATGTTTTATGAGCGGACCAAGCACATCGATGACATGTTTCATTTTATTCAGGTTGTGGTTTCTCAGGATACTGTTATTGTAATACCCCGAATCCTAGAGTGCTTTTCATAAATTAAAGTATCATTTTAGCGACAAATTTAAATTCATCTTATTGATGACATAATTTGTCTTGGCGACAATATATTTTTAAAATTTTTTAACGTCAACGTATACTTTTAATGATAAATTTATCTTAAGCATTGGTATATATTTCTAAAGCGACAGTTAAACTTTTTGATAACGGTGTATTTACTAGCGACTATTTGTCCAACAGGATGACGTAGCAAAACATGTATCAATTTTCCTAACACATCACGTATCCTAAATATTTTAATATGGACCATATTTTTATAAGTATTGGGTTAGAAGCTTTAGCGACAAATGAGGAGTAGGGTTATTTTTCTGTCAGACTAGGGTTATAATTTACACACACACACACACACACACATATATATATATATATACACACACACATACACATTTCATGAGAACGCAGCCAGCAAAGCATCTCTGGCCGCCTACCGCATACACCCACGCCTAGAGAGAGAAGGATTATCAGAGAGAGCGATCGGGGACTCTCTCCGGCGAAGTTTTCTGGTAAGATTTCAATAATCGACGTTCTTTTTCAGTGTATATACATGAACATATAGTGGGTTCAAGGAATTGATCGTATACAAGTTTGTGGTTTTGGAAATATTGTAGCGGTAATGTATTTATGTGTATTGTGTAAGTGTGCGGGTTGCGTGGGTTATATATGCAGGTAGCTGTGTAAATCTATGCCTAAGTGTGAGGGTGTTTGAGAGTGCGGTGAGTGCGTTTGGTGTTTACATGTGACTGTGTTGTGGTTGCAAAATGTGGCAAAGTGCAAGGAAAAGGGAAGGTGTGAGGTACTGGTGTTCATTGTGCGTGGAACTAGTGCAAAAGAAAGGGACTGTATGGAAACTTCCACTTCTGATCCGGGCTGAGCAACTGGGAATGTACGCATGTTGTGGTGTGTGGATTGCTAGGCACAGCCATGTGTATGCTCATGTATGAATTGTGGTGAGCTGTGCATCTATGGTGTATTTGCGTGTGTTGCGTGAGTGAATTTATGTGTGCCTTTTGGTATGGTGAACTGGTGTAGTGTAGGGTGCTTAATGGGTTTAATTCTTGAAAGTGTGAGATGTGTACATATGTGGAATATACAGTGAGTGAGATGGGAATTTTTCCTGGGTAGTGCAGGCATGATGTGAGTGTGTGCTTGAGGTTAGATGGGTGAAATGGAAGAAGAAAAAGGGGCTGGCTATATGACTTGCGATGGGTGTGACCGTGTGTATATATGGGTATATCTATATGTGTTAGTGGTGTTAAAAGAGAGAGGAGAGGAACATGTGATGTGTATGGGGGTAAGCAGATGAATGAGCCAGTAGACGGCAGTGGGTGTGAGAAGCAAGGTGTTTTGAGGTTAAAATGTGAACCTGATTGTGTGAAGATCTTGAGTGCAAGCAGGTGAGTGAAATGAAAAGAAGGAAAGAGAGAGAGAGAGAGAGAGAGAGAGAGATAGCACTGCAGTGTGAGATGAAGAATGCTGCGTGAGGTGTGCATGAGTGCAAACCGTGTGGGTGTGGGTAGATTTTCATCTTAGTGTGCCTGTGTGTGATGTGTACGAAAGGGTAAGTGACGTGTACATATATGTGGGTGAGTGTGTGCAGTGGTTATGAAGAGGTGAAGAAGAAGATGGAGTTGATGGGTTTGTTGCTGTGTCTTGGATGTGTGAATAGAGGGTGTACTGAGTGCATGTGTGTGCTGGGTGTGTGTGTTAGTGAGCCGTGTACTCATGTGTGTGTATACGGATAATGTTAGGCTCGTTACGCACTTTGGATAGCATATAGTAAATATTAAAACGAAAAAATTTATGGTACAGTACCTGAGATTATGCTAGAATTACTGGTAAGATTTCATAATTTTCTGAGATCATATGTATTTGTAATATTTTCTGTAAGCTTGAAATGGTAAAATTCTTTTGAAGCCTTTAAACCCTGAAAATGCTCTAGGAAAAATTATAGGAATACTTTTATAATATAATAAAGGCTCAATGTAAATTTGGTGAGTTTTAGAGTTCTTTTGCTATCATTTCTCTATCGCATTGAATTTAACAAAATGGAACTTTTTAAAATATTTTGACGCCTTTTAATTTCTGAAATTAATTTCCAATTTTAATTTTAGAAATTTTTATAAGTCTTCTAAAGCTGTTACAAAAATTATGAGCCTTTATTTCCAGCTAGAAGAAATTAAGGCAATTTATTGGTTTTGGTGTAATTAAGAAAATTATTTTTTATTCAAAAATAATAAAAAAATTATTTTTTATCCCATATGCTATATTAACCTATAAATAATGTTAAATGAATGATTAGAACATTTTTGGGATATTTCTGAGTCTCGGGAGGTGTGACAAACTTCGAGGTAAGTTGGCCGTGTAAGAAACCGCTCTGAGTTTCATCATATCCGGGTAGAGAAATGGGTACGCTATGGATAATTATACTAAGATTTTAATGTAGTAGCATGAATAAGTTTTCTGATAAATGACTTTGCCAACGTAGGTTAACTTCGAGGATTTGTTCGAAAGAGTTTTAGCTTCAGCGCTTGGATCGAGGTAAGGGATTTTCATCCGAACCTAACTCCTCTCTTTGATTCATATGTTATGCTGAGTTGCAATCTTTATTTCTTTGGACTCAATTATAGTTGTGATGAAATTGTATCGATTGTCATTAATAACCTTTGTTTGAGCCTGACACGTTTATTGAAAACCTCATTCGATGCTCAGTACTTACTTATCTTTGAGTGTCGATTTATGCAGTGTAATATCGCTTATCGCATTCTGCATATTGGCATGAGATAGTGTATTGAGGAGTTATAAGGATGGTCTGTATCGGGGGTGATATAAGGATGGTATGTTATTGTCGGGAAATGTTAGTACCTTGAGGGTCTAGCTAGTGTTCATATGCATATGTAACCATATTGTTATTAAGCACTGCCAGTGTGGCTTTGCTAAGTGTTACCCTGCACTGCCTGTGTGGATTTGCAATATACTCATGTCCAATATCATCTGCATTGCTTCAATGAAATCGAAAGTGTCTTATTGAATCTTGAATTGAGAAATTTGATAATATTGTTTCTACATTGTCATTGATATAACCTTCTGACCAAATCGTTTGTAATCCCTACTGAATGTTGAGTGACCTTACTAAGCTCTCGAAAGCTCACTCCTTTTTCAGTTCCCTCCGGCAGGATATAACCGTCAGTAAGATTTCGGGACAGACGAGCTTGAACTTCAAAGTAATTTATGTTTTTACATTATTTTTTTTATATAAACTTTGCTAGGAACCCTTATGTAATCTAATAAATTAAGTACTTTACAATTGTTTTGGATAGGAATGGTCTGTTAAGAAAATTGATGGATTACAGTGTTCTGACATGGATGTTATTGGGTACCTTTAGTGGTAATGAATAAATTGGACAGTTGAGGTTCGATGGATTGACTGGTTAATGCTCCGAAAATTTTGGGGCATTACAGTTATGGTAGAGAAGATTTTCACCTGTAAAAATCCAAAGGATATGATGACAAAGCATATTCTAGAAATCAAGTTTAAATTTTGCTTAGATTTGTTCGAAATTGCTTAGATTTTATCGATATCAACAGTACTTGAGGTGCAGCCCTAAGAGGCAGGTGTGGGAGCAGCAGATGGTATTTTCAGGTTTTTTGTGGCTTGTTTTATCCAAGCCAAAGTGGAGATTTGTGATAATTTGTCTTGGATAAAAACACGTTTACGACTCGAGCGACAGGAAAATTGGTTAATGTGTGGGTGTAACACATTAGTTTTTCAGAAAAAGTTGTGACTTGGTCCTAAGTATTTGAGTCGTCTTGTCTCACATTGGTTTTTTAGAGAAGGTTACGACTTATCTCTAACTATATATAACGAAACAATGCTCTACCCCTAGATGTCCAATCAACTAAAATTACGAATGTCCTTCATGCCGAATAAATGATGAGTAATCTTGTATTGTGTTTTAAGGTAAAAAGAGAAGAGCTGTTTTTTGAGAATGTTTGTTGAGAACGATAAAGATCTGTAATCTCTATTGACAAACATAATAAAATTTTTGCTACCACCGTGAAATAGGTTTTTGCCAAACTACGTAAATCTTGTGTCGTGTGTGCCAAACCACGTAAATCTTGGTGCGAAATCTAGTATATTTTTTCACACTTCTTATATGAAAAAAGGTCTTTATTGTCTTATTTAAACTTACTATTAGGCTTTTTGTTTGTCACTAAAAGATTACATTATCCCCGGCAATAGGGTGTGTAGGTTGGCAGGAAATGGGGTATATTATTCTTACCCTGATAAAAGGAACTTCTAAGATTTAATTTTTCTAATCATCATCATTTTTTCTCATGTTTAACATGTTAGTTTGCTACATTCGAATTTGTAGAGTTATTGTTCTGGATTTGCCAGATTGATATGCTTACTGTAGACGCTAAAAAATTATTTTTACCGATCAATGATAGATAATCTTACTGACAACTTAAATATTCAACATTGCTGGAAATGTGGGTCAAAATGCTGACTAGAAAAATGTGGAGCCTAGCAAAATAACAGGCTCAAACCAAGATCCAAATATGTGGTCCAGCTCACATTCTTGTTACTAGAAAATCAAAATAAGTCGTTTGATTGAAAGAGATTAAATAGAAAGGTATCAACTTAATTGATTCTGATTGAATTAAGGGAGACAAAATTCCCTTTAATTACAAATTCAAAGCCCCAAATCACGGGCTTTCTAAACTAACCTCACCACCTTGCCTATAAATAGAGGACTTCGGGTAGGGAAGGAGGAAACACAGGGTTCACTGCAATCAAAGCCAAAGCTCCACCAAAACTCTGTCGTCTCCAGGTTGTGCTTCACTTGAAGAACAACACGAACTAATTTAGTGTCGTTCTCTAATCAAGCACTTTCAACACATAGAGTCCCTGCAACAAGCTAGTGCCTCTGTTGGAAAATCTGTGACAAGCACACCAATTTCGAGAATTATGCTCCACTTGAAGAACAATATGCACTAGTTTAGTGCCATTCTTCAATGAGCAATCTCAACAACGAAGAATAATCTCTCTCTAATCTTAAATATCAAAGGAGATTCGTCTTCAACATAGGTGATTCCACAAGTCAAGAATTGCCGCCTTGTTTGGGATAAAGTTTTGAAGCCCTCGAGCAATCACCGCTTTGATGATCTTTCAATTGTGAAGATTAAAGAAGCCAAAATGCAAGTTTCAAGATCAAGCTATTTCAACCCTTAGATCGTGACCGAACCAGAGTGGTGTAACCTATAATTTAAATTTGATAAATTGAATTTTGTGCAATTATTTCTTTTCTTGCAGTTTAGACACGAAATTTGTGTGTACAATTTATCAAATTTCTCGTCTAAACTGCAAGACAAGAAATAATTGCACAAAATTTAATTTATCAAATTTTAATTATAAGTTACATCACTCTATTGTTTTTACACAGAACGGATGTAAATTTCTCTTATTCGATCTCTGGTTCGGTCAAGATCCAAGGGTTGATATAACTTGATCTTGAAACGTGGATTTAGCTTCTTCCATCGTCACAATTGAAAGATCATTGAAGCAGTGATTGCTTGAGGGCTTCGAAGATTTATCCCGAACAAGGCAACAATTTTTGAATTGTGGAATCACCTATGTTGAAGGCGAATCTCCTTTGATATTTAGGATCAGACAAAGATTATTCTTCGTCGTTGAGACTGCTCAATTGAAGAATGGCACTAAACTAGTGCGTATTGTTCTTCAAGTGGAACATATTTCTCGAAATTGGTGTGCTTGTCACAGAGTTTCCAACAGAGGCACTGGCTTGTTTGTTGGGACTCTATGTGTCAAAAGTGCTTAATTAAAGAATGACACTAAATTAGTGCATGTTGTTCTTCGAGTGAAGCACAACCTGAGAAACGACAGAGTTTCGGCTGAGCTTTGGCTTCGATCACGGCGACCCTGTGTGTCCTCCTTCCTTACCCAAAGTCTTCTATTTATAGGCAAGGTAGTGAGGTTAAGTTTAGATCAGAAGCCCATGATTTGCGGCTTTGACTTTGTAATTAAAGGGAATTTTATCTCCCTTAATTCAATCAGAATCAATTAAGTTGATATCTTTCTATTTAATCTCTTTCAGTCAAACTTGACTCATTTGAATTTTCTAGTAGCAAGACTGTGGGCTGGACCACATACTTGGATCTAGGTTTGAGCCCGTTATTTTGCTGGACTCCAAGTCAGCATTATTGACCAGCATTTCCAGCAATGTTGAATATTTGAGTAGTCACTAAAATTATCTACCATTGAATGGAAAAAATTATTTTTAGTGTCTACACTTACATTTGAAGGTGACTAAGGTGAGTTATCAATTTTTGATTTAGACATATACATGTTCTTTTGATACTTCGTTCTTAAAAATCTTGGTCAACATAGGTCAAAATTTGCTATTGTTATTGCCTCTTTCGTATGCATTTGAATTCTATTATATGCACATTGTGGTTCATTCTTTTGTATGTACTAGTATAGAGTACATGCGTTGCATGTAAATATGATCAAGAGTAAATTTTGAGGTGATATCATTCGGTCTTTTAGAACAAATAATATAATTTAATTATGTTCTTTTTTCTTTTATGATTTGTTTTAGAAGAAAAGTAGATTTGATGTTCATAATTGTGACCGGTTCAATGCTTGAAAATCATCCTTGTAGGCTGCTACATTAAAGAGGTGTTTTCATATCCATCAGTAATTATATTTGTTATTTTATTTTTAAAATTCAATATGCGAGACAAGGTTCTTTTAATTAAAGACACTAAAATTTTTTTATATGTTAGCACAATAATTTATTGAAATTACGTCATGAATATTATTTGGTAATGAAAACATTAATTACAGAAGATGGATAGTTGTGCATATCAAGAGTAATATTGATTTGGGTGCGTCTCAGAACCCAACAATGCCCACGGAGGATGAACCCACAAAACATAAAGCAAAATTAAGAAGAGAATACGATCAACCATTGAAGAATAACGTCAATGTGAAAAACAAAGCACCGTTTTTTTTTTCTTAACTGATTTTTCACATTTAAATTTAACTTTCTTTTACCTTTTCTTTTGGCATATTTTAGTTTATTTTTTTGTTTTTTATTTTTCAATATGTTCATTGCTTGCTAACTGAAATATATTATAACCAAATTAAAAAGGGAGTAACAAAGGATTTTTTTTTTGTTTATATTGTTTAGAATAGATTCATTACCCTAAGTTTATTTCAACTAAATTAAAAAGGAGTCATAAAGAGAGGGTAGGAGTATTATTGGCGTAACTAATGGATGAAATAATCGTCCAGAAATAATTTACAATATATATTTTTTATAGGTATATAGATTATGATTTTAAAAGTTTCAATTGATCAAATCTGGTAGAATTAAAAATTTCCCTAACTCGCCATGTTCAGCTTCAATATTAGCATTTTTTTCATTGTTCATCACATTCAAGATTTCAGCAAATACATGTATTCAATTATTGATTTTTCATGTTGGGTATAAAATGCAATGGTTACTTTAAGTTTTTCTTCCTTTGTCTTTGCCATTATTTATTTGATTCATCATTCATGCATCTAACATAAGGATGGTGCTGCAAACTAGATGTCCTTGTAAACTTGATGCATGCCTTGTCTTAGCGGATTTGCACTATTTGAAATTGTCTTAATCATACATTTGCTTTGGATACGAAGATGGACTTCGTCTTCAATCAACCAAGAGGAAACTTTTATCTAGGATATTAAATTCTGATCTGGAAACTTATTTCCATTGTAATGGTATAGAAATTATCAGTTGTAACTTGAAACGGTCAGCAAACATAGCTCAAGCTTGCGACTTGCTCGGGATGACTTGCTGAAGGAAAAGAATCTTCTTTCTATTTCTATTTTATAAAGAATTTCAATTATTGTTTATCTGTTTTATGTTTCTCAGAAAATGATTACACAAATTAATCCATGACAAATGAAGAGGCCAATTTATTTGAGTTATAGTTTTATCAAAAAAAAAAAATTTGGCTTTCTTATCACATGTTAATGTCAACGTGCACCATACTAAATTATCCGTTCAAAAAAAATATTTAAATTGCCCTTTCACTTCAGATAAAATGAAGATTGATGTTTTTAGTATTAGACCCTTAAAGCTCCTGGGTCGATGGAATGCCCGCAATTATGTACATCAACAACTCTGGGAGCATCTTGAGTCCTTGATCACAATAGTTACACTTCCATTACTCAACTCTAGTCACCTTCTCAAAGAGGTGAATTGGACCTTACCTTCTTCGATGACGACTTTTGGCCATTCGTTCTCTTTAATTTCATATACAATATTATTGCAAAAACACTCGATAACAGACTGAAGGAATTTATCAACTCTCTTGTCTGCCCTTTTCGGAATGGATTTGCTCTGGGAAGGATTATTTATGATAATATCATACTGGCTAAGAAGCTCACAGACCATATATATTCGCCGCACAAGCAGTCCAAAGAAGTCAAAATTGCACTTATGGTGGATACGAGTAAAGCTTATAATCAGGTGCAATGGGATTTCCTTGAGCATATCTTAGTGAAGATGCAAATCTCAACTAAAGGGGTTAATCTCATTAGTCAATGTTCACCACAGTGTCGCTAACATCTCTTATACAAATTTCTTTACCCCAACTTGTGAGATGAGGCCGCGGGGCCTCTCTCTCCTTATCTTTTTATTTTATGTCTTTAAGCATTCTATGGTTATTTAAACGAGGCAATAGCTCTGTAATATTCAGTACTTTTTGAGCTGTTTAAAATAATTATTTGTGTTCTAAAAATTAATGAAAGATAATTTTGGGTGAAGCTCGGGAATTAGTAGAGAATGAAATGTTAAAATTATTTTGGGGTCAAAATATAATTTTGAATACTTTTAGGAAAATTTTGTAATTCTGAGAAACTTTGAGAGGCTATTTTGTAAATTATGAAAAATGGCATGTATGTGTCAAATTTTGGGAAAATTGGTCACAACACAATGCCACCTCCTACTTCTAAAAAAGGTGACGAATCTAGTTTAATTTTAACTTAATGAAAAATCTTATAAAAAAAGAAAGAAAAAAAAAAGAAAATTGAGGTGAAGAAAATAAAAGGAAAAAAGAAAGAAGAAATAGAAACAGAGGAAGGGAAGAAAGAACAGAGAAGAGGAGAAGCTCAGGTAGAAAATCAGAGAGAAGGAGATTGAGGAATTCTTTGGGGGTAATATCTCAACCCTTTTAGTGTGTGTTGTGCATGTATAGTTTGTGTTTTAGGCACTGTGCGTATCTGTGTGAGTCATGAACATGGTTGTGCAGGGAGTGTGTTTTGTGTGTGTTTGGGTGCTTCGGGTGTGGGGTAAAGGGTGTGAATTAGTGGTTTTTGGCATGTCTGTGAGTGTTCGGTATGTGTATGTGTGTAGGCGTAGGGGAGAGGGGTCATGAGTGTGTGTAGTGGTGTTCTTGTGTGTGTGTTGTAGGGTGTGAATTTTGACTGTGGGAATTTTATGTGTGTGTGTGTGTGTGGTGTTAGTGTGTGTTCAGGAGGGAATTGCGGTGGGTAATAGTGTTTGTATGTGTTGCCAAGAGTATGTAAGTGTTTTCGTGTGTGTGTGTGTGTGTGTGTGTGTGTGTGTGTGTGTGTGTGTGTGTGTGTGTGTGCAACAGTAAGGAGAAGAAGATGTGCAAATAGTGTGGGGTTTGATTGTAATAGTGATTGTAATTGTTGTCACTAAAAGGGGAGGGGGAGGGACTAGGGTTAACAGCTTTGAGTAAAAAAAATTTAAATGATTCAGATTAGAATCTAATGAAGTACAAAAAAGAGACTTATATTATTTGTAAGAGAAGTACGCTGTGGAAAATTTTGGAAATTTTTGTATCCACGAAAAATGCTAAATTAGCGTATCAGTGAAAAGAGATTCTCGATTTATTTAGTAAAGCAAACCAAATTATTTTTATTAGAAAATTTTGTGAGAACCTTATATCACTGATATGTTTCATTTGTTAAAATTTTATGCTGTTCCAAAGTTCATAGTTATTTTTAGCAAAATGGCTTATGAGTACTCGATCTGGACATCGGTTCTGAATTTTTGGACAAAAAATTTTTGAAATATTTTTTGACCCAAAAAAAACTCCAGGTTGCTTAAAAGAGTTTTTTGAGATTGTTCCGGTGTGAGGGGCATCAGGGAATGTTTTGGTAATTATCCACCCAAAGGGGGTGTGTTTTGGCAATTTTCCATCCAGGGGGTGTGTTTTGGTAATTTTACCTAGAAGAGATATTTTTGGATAAATCCATATACAAAAAGGATATTTTAGTGATATTACAGAAGGGAAGGGTGTTCTGGTGATTTAGGTATGGAAAGGGTGTTTTGGGTAATTTTACACAAGTTCGAGGGATATTTTAGTAATTTCACTCACTCGGAGGGAATTTAGCAGTCAGGCATGATTGAACATCAAGAATTAAAACCCGTATGGTTTATTCTTTAGGTTTCAATGGACAAGAGTTAGGGCCGGCTTTTGAGTAAGTATCAAAACGGGTTGTCGAGTCAGGTAGGTATTCCTGCCATGTTCCTCCATGTGCTCTACTTTCGAATATATGTAAATGTATATATGATTTCACCAAATGGAAGCTTTAAAGTTTTGCTTATGCTTATGTTTTTGTGTAATTGGTTTGATAAGAAAATGAGTTAAGATTGTCATAGAATGTGTTGCGCTTATTTGTTTTTTGACAACTCTGTATATATCGTGGTATCGAGAGGTTAATATTGGTTCTTGTGCCCCATATCCACGGGGGAAAGTGGATTCCAAATCCTAGTCAATGGGACCATATGTTGGCGCACAAAAGTTATATCGTAGTTCGCACCTGCGTCCACAATATTATATATCTCGGGTGGAGGAGGGATTCTAGCCCCTAGTCAGTGGGACCATATGCTGACCGCAGCATTCCGTGGAAAATGAGTTGGGGTTTCGTTCGAAGTTTAATGCAATCGTTTTGGAAGAGTTTCCTGCAAGTATGATTTGCTTTATAAAGTATATATGTGTATAGTAATTCCTATGAAATCATTAACGGTTTTAAAATGAAGAAAACCCATGACATGTTTTGAAATCCTCAAACTTATTTTAGAGAAATGGTTTGTGTGCTTACTATGCCCAAGCTCATTCTTTTAAATATGTTTTAGGCGATTATCTAGATGGAACTGGCACTGATGAGGACCACGGGGATGTTGTTACAGTAGACGACTGCTAGAGGAATTATAATCCTCTTAGATTATTTAATAATTCCTTCAGTGGTATGCTAGTATTAAATTTGTAATTTGAGAACTTTCGAAGCTTAGATCTCCATCGGATTTAAAATGATCTAATGTTAGTTGCTAGTAAGGCCTGATGGGACAGTGGCTGGTCATGAACCTAGCTCATGGGTTCAATCGTGAGTTCGGGTCGTGACAAGCTCGAGGTGACTTTGAAGGTGTTTTACGTCAAAATTGCCCTTCTCTTTCTCTGCATTTTTTTCCCTTGTAGAGGACAACTTTTTACAAATTTTCCAAACCAAAAAAATAAAGCAGTACCAATTTGACAAACATGTTGCAGATATACCGCAAGAGTCTGGCCAAGTGATCAACCTTCGCAAATTTAACGCTTAATTTTCATGAGTCCCAATGCCTGAGAGACTGTCATCTTTGATATACAAAAATTTTTTAATACCCTGTCTCGACACAAATGAGTAGGTACTTTGGCTTTTAGTACGGTATAATGGAGAACAGGAAGAGATGTTTTAGAAGCATGTTGAAAAATTCCAACGTAAATGTGAGGCTGGAAGGCTGAAATGATTAATAGAGCTGGACGATCTACTCTTATTGAGTCAGTGATACACATTCAGCATATCTATGTGTATCTTCTACCAAAACGCAATTGTCATCGGATAGACTCCACCATTGGGGCACTTTTTGGGGGTCAAGAATTCCCTCAAAGAAAATTATCCTTTGGTTATCTGGAATCAATGATCCAATTGTTCTACCCAACAATACCCAAGATTTAAATCTGGCTTTGCTAGGGAAGTTGTGTAGGCGTTAATGCCGTAAAGATAACTCTTGATCTTGGCCCAAGTTCTCACGATCAAGTAATGTGCTACTTAATCCTTTCTGAATGGTCCTCGAAGAGGCAATATCTCGAGTTCGGCCTCGTATCCTCTCTGCCAGAGAAGCTTTTTAAAGACGGGTTGTGAGAGTGTGTTCCTGAAATCAAATTATTAAAGGATTTGGCTGGTTCCACGATTCTGGATAACACTCTTCTAGTGGCTGACGTCATCTTCCAGGACAAGAGTCTTTGAGGTATAAGTTCAACAGTTGGAACACCCGCAGCACTGTCTACTAGTTTTGCTGTACCAGTTTCTCGTTTGGGACGTGAAGATACCCAACTTATTGCTTCTTTAGGAAGCCCCACAAAATGGAAGATACAAATCTTTTCTTAGGTCAAGCTCTCTCAATCACGCAGCTTTGGCGCTTCCTCAGAGCTACCGGAGCTGGCTATGGAAGCTACCTATGCCCTTGAAAATTCTCACTTTTCTATGGCAAACTTCTTTAACTCAGCTCCGCACCAAAAGTGGCTTTATACCGATGAAATTGTGGCTTAGATGTTATCTGTGGCTCTTGTCACAACCAAGAGGAAACAATCCAACACATGTTGCTCGAGTGCCCGACACTACAGATCTAGATAGTATACTTTGGCTCTTCTTTAGGATTCAAATTTGAATTCACTGGACCTTCTTTTGATAATTGATTTTCTAGTTGGCTCGTGAAACCGCTATTTAAGGATGACTCTTCTATGAAAATTACCCTGCTTATCTCCTCGCATCTGTGGGGAATATGGAAAACTAGGAACCGGATCATCTTTAGCGAGGCAAAATTCCAACCACAAAACATCATTCTCCTGGCAAAAGGCTTAGCTTCCAACCTCTTTGAACTATGGTTAGACTGAAACAAAGAAAAAGCATAAAGCAAGAAAGGACTGTGTTGTTGGACCTCTTCATAGGCCCTCTGGAAGTACCACTCTCTGCATCCAGACAATATTGCATGAGCACTGCTTGCACATCAAAGCAAGTTCTATCGAGAACTATTTGGCAAAGAAAGAGCTGCAATTAGAAGTTGACTTCAATAGGCACCACAGAGTATATGGCGACGAATGTGTTCTTATTTCAATCTCAGGCATGTCGGAAGCAACCATATCAGCCTATAGAAAAGCAGTCTTCCGCAACAATGCTTTGCTAGTGGTTATGATCCAGATTTTGGACTGCGCTCGAGATCAAGGCATCCTTTAGCCTACCATTGCATTTCCAGCCGTGGGTTATGGCATCAACTTTGGGAGTGGTGATTAGACTGTCGAAGATGGCCACGGGATTCTCTGATTTATGTGTTATGGCAAGTTCGTTTTGTTGCTGCAAGTATAAACAATTATCCAAGACAGTTTTGAAGGAGGCTCAGAAAGTTGCTAGCTCGACTCACAACCATGCTGCATATCGGCTTGGTTGGACTCGTCGTCCTCCCAGATTCGTGAGGATAACCATAAAAGGAGGGGAGGAATGTATTTGTTAATGTTTTACGTGTTAGCTTTGATGTTAATGAGCTGTCTTTTGTACTGTCTTTTGTAGCGCACTTGCTCTTACAAGTTTGTAACTCAATCTTATTTTTTTCGTTAATGAAATTCTTAAATTTGATTCACGGAAGGAAAAAAAAAAAAGAAGTGCAACAGTGCACTGCATCCTGTTATTACCAAATACTTAGGGGTCATACTCGTTTACCCAATTTTGTTTTCATTTTTTGCAATGACGATAAAAATATGTCTTTTTCGTGTACTTTTATCTTTTTTCAGTTTCGTTTTTGATAAAAAAAAAAATCCAAACAGTAGCGAAAAAATAAACCACCACAAAGAATCACACCACAGCCACCATGCCCACCACTCAACACTCAAACCTTATCTCCTCCGGCCATTTCGTCGCCACACAGCCACCAAAAACCACCACTATGCCAGATCGCGCACGGTTAACGACATAATGACGGCACACAACCACCATAAACCGCACTACAAGAAAAATGGCCTCCGGCAGCGGCCAAAAACTGCTGCAATAGCCCAATCGACCGCTGCTATAGGCTATGGCAGCGATCACAGACCGCTTCTGTAGGTCTCGCTGCAATAGACTTACGGCAGCTGTCAATGGGATTTATAGCAGCAGTACTCCCACTCGTATATCTATTCTTTTACCGCCTATTAATGTTCTGTATCGCAGCGGACATAGCTTATAACAGAGGCTAATGACCGCCTTCATGGGCCTATGGCAGTGGTATGGGCCCGCTACCCTAGCTCTTACTTTTTAGAGAAAAAAAATATTAATCCCTAGACAGGCTTTTTAGTTCCTGTTAAAGACATATATGCAAACTAATATAACCAAGATCTAAGTCATGTACAACACCAACTGATACATGATGTTTTGAACATCAAAATAATTACATTTAGCAAAATGAGTAGTTTACATGATACAAATCCTTAAACTAGAGTACAAGTTTCTCAACAAAACCACATCCATGAAAATTGCCACAGATTGTACGAGATCCCTTGCAGATCATATCTTGCAAGACAGGGCCTTCATGTCCAATTGCGTACTAACCAATCCAAGCTTGAAAATGCCAAAAGAACAGGTACCTACAGAATGCATTACTTTAAGAACATATAAGGAAACTCTAAGTAGAAAAGTAAACGACTGACGGACACACCTTAATAAATGACAAACAAAATCACAAGTAAGCGATGACACAATTAGCGACACAAGGGAAAGTACTTGCCTTCCCAATACAGCAGCCAACTTTATTTCCTTTTTCCTCAGCCACATGTTCTTGGCACCAGCTGCTATCTTCTAATGGTACTGTAAGTTATGCCTGCAATGTTCTTGAAAAGTACTAGTCGAATTGCTGGAACTGATAAAATACTCTCACAAGCAGCAAAGTGTTCCCAGAAGAGCACTGTGAAACAATTTTAATGCATCATATCATACATAGAGCTGGAAATATGTTTTAGTGACTGCTTCAGCTCATAAATTGGTAAGAAAATGTAACTTACATAAAGTTCACAACATGTTTCATCCCCTATAAAGGGCATTATTACTTATGTATAAAAGAAGTGCAACTAAGGGCGTTATTACTTATGCATAAAAGAAGTGCAACTTGGGGTACATTTTAGCAAGCCTACTCAAAATCATACACCTCCATAGGCATCTGATAGGGCATGGGCATATTTCGCATGGACTTTAAGGAAATCAACCCGCCCCAAAAAAGGGCTAGATTCTACTAGCTGCAATTTACATGTCCTTGTGCTTTGTACACATTTTTTAAGCTGCGGAGTTTGTATTATCCATTGCTTGATCATACACTTGAAGAGATATTTTTTATCTTTCAGTTCAGAATCTTTTCCTATTTGTATTCAACTAGCTTGTGGTCCGGCACTTGTTTGAGTTAAAACTTAAAATAACGCCAGCAACCGCACAGATCCATATGAAAAAAATGGTCAGGTCTATTGCAAGAACACACAGGAAAACACCCCGGAAACCGTAATTAACAGGAGATTTTTTTATATGTATATAGTTTTGTCATAGAATGAGGAGCAAAGAAACAGTTTCTCTGCTGAATCATGAGGGCAACTATGAAGCCAACTGCTGAACAAAGAGAAAGGTAAATTACTGCAACGCTTACGCTAGGTCACACTTGTCTGGGCATGGATAGCAATGTTCACATTGCAAGCAACAACATAGTGGTGCACTTACTTGACCTGTAATGGATAGGTATGGGAAGAAATAGAGTACATACCCAGCGCCTGGGAGGCCAACTTTGAACTCATTCCTGAAAATAATCAAGGCCAACTTTATCAGCATGTCAAATAAGTCCTTCCCTTCTAAATAAATGCTTCCAAAAGCAGTCCTTGGAGTAATTTATGAGGTCAAAATTCTGAATTCTTCACACACCTCAATCTCCATGCCTTGATGGGCTCTCTATCTTTCTAGCATGGCTTCCACAGTAACTGTCATTAGCAATTGATACAAGTACCACAAACTCTCAAACTAAGGCTTTCGCTGTAGAGTTACAAGTTAGGAAAATATGGAGTTATTGTCCTACTAAAAAAAGATAAGATTTTGCTCAAATGAAAAAAAAAAAAAACTACAATGTGGCAAAAAGCACCTCCTCGGGTGCTTTTGTATTGTATATACTGTTTTCCCCCTTTTTGCTTGGCTACCCTTTTGTTTTTACATTACAAGGAACTGTGTTCAGCCCTTTAATGGAAAAGCCAAATAGTTATAAGTTACATGACCAGGGAAGACTTACCTTTGTTGGCTAGGTCCTCAAGCTCTACTTATTGTGATTGAACCTGAGCTAATTAAAGAAGTACTAAACATAAATATGGTGCATACCCAAAATCAGAAAAGTGCTAGACTATGTGAAGAAGTTATGTGATGGCATTTGCAGCTCTTAAACCACATTTTTTAAGCCAAAAAGCAGTTGATGGATGATATAATATAAAATAATACTTAAATTAGTTTATAGCCTATCTCAAGCAAGACAAAGAAATATATGATACGCTAACGCATTAGTACCATATAGCATTTACCATGAATATATCTGAAGCAGAATTCTAGATTATATGTCATGTGAGAAATTCATTATGGCAACACTTATGGATTCGTTCCTCATGCTGATGATATCTTTCGTGCTTCCATGGAAGAATATTGAACCCTAAAAGCAAGAACAACTGATTTACAACAATATTAACCCTAAAAGGAGTTCTAACAGCAAATTGATTGCCATAAAGGGGAGATTAAACACCACGACTCCAAAAACAAATTGGGGTCTTTGTTTAGAGAGCGGGGCTGATTGACCCAAATAGGAGAGGAAAAACAAATTGGGGCAAAGCAAATTCCGTAGATGTGCGAAACCTAAGTTCTCGAATAGATCTTAATTAAATCCAATCTATAGCTTTCTTTCAACTAACGAGACAAACTAGAGAAAAGTAACAGCAAAATTTACCTCAGACGTACAAACCAGCAAATACGATGAAATGTGATTGCTAGGGTTCCATCTGCACAACAATTGATGAAGGTCAGGAAAAATTAGACTAAATTTTGTGCATGTGCGTGTGGCTATGCGCTTGCGTGCGGGTGTGAGAGAGAAGAGTAAGAAAATCATATTAGAGAAAGATTCATTTTTAGGAAGACTGAAGCAATTGAAAGTGAGAGCGAGAGGGAGATGGAGATGGAAAGGGAAAGGGAACTAGAGAGGCAATTTCCAGTGTGTTCATCAGGTGTGTGTAAATGGTGCGTGCATCTGGGGTGCGTGTATTTCAGAGAGAGGGAGAGAACCTAATAGGTGATTCTGGAAAGAAAGTAAAGTGAGTCCTGGGATAGCAGAAAGAAATCATTAAAAAAAGGCTACTGCAGCGGTATGGCCGCTGCCTAAACGTCTCTCAGCCGCTTGTATTTGGTTGCAATTGGCGCCGAGTATTCACGGGCCTTTTTGGGAGTAAAGCTTTCAGCTGCACCTAAATTTCAAGCAAAATTTTATGAGCTATAGCAGCGAGACACAGACAACCGCTGCCGTATATGGTAAATACAAGCGGTTTTTATGGCCGCTGCCGTAGAACACTGCTACAAGGCATTTTTCTTGTATTGCGCCGCTACGCCACACAACCACCATAAACCACCCATTATCGTTGCAATTTCTTCTCCAATCGCAACCCACGAGGGCCAACCTCACCACTGCAACACCATTTCAAATAACAAAAAAAGAGATCTGGTAGGTGAAGAGATAGATCTTCTCCAATAGCTTTTCGTCATTTAGACAACCACCTCTTGGGGTGGCGGAAGCCATGGCAGTGGTCCATTTTGAAGCCCTGCGTTCATCTAGAACCCGTGGCAGTCGCCCGTCTTGAAGCCCCTGCATTTATTCGGAAGCCATGAAAGTCGCAGATCTTAGGGCAGCGGTAGATAGGAAAGATTGTTGGAAAGGGAAGAGAGTGGGGGACGGGAGCAGAGAGTGGGGGGACGGGGAGGGTGTGGGGCCCGTAGGGTATATTATAAATAATAAGGATACCAATACAAAAGTAAAAATGAAATCATATAAGTACACAAATCCGACAGAAAAAGTAGCTAAAATTTTTGTGAAAATAATAAAAGTACAGGAATGAATTTTTTATTTAAATACAAAAATTATGAAAACGAAAACAGAAAATAAAAATAGAAAATGAAAATCATAAATGTACTGCCCTTAGATTGTCATCCCACACACAAAGAGAGAGAGAGAGAGAGAGAGAGAGAGAGAGAGAGAGAGAGGAATGTATGTTGCTAAGGTGACCCCTGACGTGAAATCCACTTTACTGCTCTCTCTCCCAATTCTTTAACTTGTCAACGTTCAATGGATTAAATACCTAAAGAGTTTCTTGACAAAGTCAGGCTCTTTGCAAGGAATATTAACATCACTCTCTTGGTTGTTGGATGTTAACTTAGTATAATACTCCTCCGATCCTAGGTCTTCAACTCCAACATTCACGTCACCTCAGTAGTCATCACTGATTTTACGTGAATAGAGGTATCTTACGTTTTTAGGTTCTCTATTTTTTGGTCGATATGATAAATAGTTAAATGCGAAGTATCATAAATATTGTTACAATGTATCTTTTGTAACAATTTCAAGTCACCTATCAACAATATACTATTGAGTTCCTTTAGTGAGCCATCATCTAGCCTTTTAAAATTAGGGATGGCAATTTGACCCGGACCTAACAAATATCTGTCCAACCCCGATCCTATAGGAACAGATTTTTTTGACTTTAAATGGGTTATAGAGCGGGTATGGTATTTAAATGTTAAACCTGTAGCGGTTGCGAGTCAGGTTTGGTTTATAGGTATAACCATCCCGGTATCCACCCTGCCCCGCTTTAATATACTCTGTTGTAACTAAACCCTAAATCTAATCCTAAGATGCAATCCTAACTGTTTATTTTGGTCTTATATATTAGTTCACTAAAAATACCACCCACCATTTCTTTCTCTTCTTCTCCTATCATTTTTGCCGCCACCTACTTAACCACTGCACCTTATCTCTGTGCGGCCACCAGATGATCAACTCCTCCATGGATCACCTACTCCACGGACCTCCTCACCACTTCACCCGTCCATCTTTCATGACACCGAACCAGAGATATCGTCCAAGGCCACTCATCGGTCCCAAAAAATGATGTATGAACAAGGAGGCAATTAGTTCCGGCAAGCTACTACAACCTTAAAAACAAATCTCAGAAAAGGCTTCCATAACCAAGGATCACGAAACTCTTAAGTTGTGGGTTTGTTTTGTGGTGTATTAGATATAGGTTTTCTCGAGTTTTTTCTTAGATCTGGTTGGATTTGTTAATGCTTTATTTTGATCGACGGTAGTGTGGTGGCCGTTGGTCGGCGGTCGTGGTTTCAGTAAAAAAAATAGGTTATTTTGGGGGGGGGCGGGGGGGGGGGGGGGGGTCGGACTTTTTTATGGTCCATCGAAGCGGGGAGGATATTCCCTTTGCTTGACTTGATGGTGGGGCAGAGTCGGTTCTTATTGTGCATCCAACCTGCCCCATTGCCATTCCTATTCAAAAACAAATCTCTTAAACTAGAGTGAATAAAATAGGTAAAAGTTTTTTTCACGCTTTTCACCGTTTCAAGGAATCATTAACTTATCAAGATACAAACATGATATACAACAAAAAATATTATAGTCTCATAAACTATTAAGATTCTTGAAGGATGATTGAATTGTTATGCAAATGATGTAATTTTTAGATGCGCATGTTTACTGTAAATTCATTTGAACCGTAAGTTGAAAGAAGATTGTGCTTACAGCGTCTTCTTTAAACTTTGGATTTACATTGTCAAGTAGCATTAATTTCAAAAGAATTCGTCCTCTTAACATGTAACCTTAAATAGTATATACAACTATAATTCTGATTAGAAAAAGTGACGATATTCACATATCCAATTTAAACTCTAAATACGTATATACAAAATTTTTCCTTTAGGCTTAAGAGGTTTTTAAGGTCTAAATAACCTTACATAAGTTAGCGTAGGTTATTATAGTAATTAGTGACTAAGTAATATTACAAGATATATTAGGTGGATTATCATAGTTTAAAAAGATTTGATCATTGCATTTAACCTTTAATAGGACTCATAGACATCTTATTACTTTTGAATAAGTTATTAACTTTTCTCAAAATAATTTTAACAGAA
This sequence comes from Escallonia herrerae, assembly GCA_033070095.1. Taxonomy (NCBI): domain Eukaryota; kingdom Viridiplantae; phylum Streptophyta; class Magnoliopsida; order Escalloniales; family Escalloniaceae; genus Escallonia; species Escallonia herrerae. Next base: position 94,431 of record JAVXUP010000482.1, on the reverse strand, counting down.
TCACCAAATAACATCAAATATTCTAATATATTTGCTTTTTCTGTAATTCTTACAAAATCCATGCTGTGAGGGCATTCGACTGATAAAGATGATGTGTTTTTATTTTGGAATGTGATTGATGTGTAAATAATAAAAACTAAAATCTTATATGTAAGTACATTGGTTTGAAGTTTGCTTTTAATATCTAACAAGTCTTTTATTTGTCACAAAGCTATAGTTCTTACACCCGATAAATGTCTTTAGTGATATTTTCTCATGAATACTTATTTTATCACGATATAACATAACTTCTATGTACCGAATTTTGTCACATTATACATGTGAACTACAATGGACTTGTAATGTTTAGTTATATTCTTACACTAAGTTAAAAAAAAATTTGGGTGAAGAAGTTAAGCAACACTATTGGAAGCACACAAGCAATTACCACTCGTAGTTGTAATGGACTCATTATAGTCAAAGTGAAGCTCGAAAACTTATATGTAATTAGTCTAAGATTTATTTATTGGTCTTTTTGTATTGCTTGTTAGGATCCTATCAAAATAAATTGATGGTCTATTTTCAACTACGATAAACTTTAGAAAATTACATTAAAAAAATTCATTACGAGATTATAGTTTTTTTTTCTAATAGACTAAGGATAATTTAAACTTATCATATTATATTTTATTCTCAAATCTCGTATATTGATTTGCTTTTTTAAACTCCTATACATGGGATATAGCCCCTTTATTGGTCGTAAGACATTATCTACAAACCTGACCTATAATTTAATTATTAAATCTATATGTCATGTTATTCATTATGCGCATGTGTGCATGTGGGGTGTCTAATTTTATTTTCACATTGTAGAGTGATTTAAGAAAACAATAGTCAAAATTAAGTCCTAATGAAGTTAGTATATTGATTCTGTTGAGTTTTAGGATGATAACAATTAGTTTTAAATTATACAAGGCACACGAATTAATATAACCCTCGTTATTACTGCAAAATAACTTAATCTTACAAATAAGGACCCTACCCAAATTCAATTTATTGTCAGATCATTATTTTGTTATAAATCTCATAAGTAATTTATATTCCAACTATAAATATTTTTTCCTTCTAAATCTCTTAAGTCATTTCATTTTTTAGGTACATGAAGTTTTACTCTCAAATTGGAGAGTTGTGTTGAGGATACAATAGTCAAAAATTAAAACCCTAATAAGTCAGTACATTAACTAGGTTGAGTTCTAAAATGAAGTGAATTAGTTTGTAAATCATATAAGGCACAAATATAACCCTCGTTATTCATCCAAAATTAATTAAACTGAAAAATAAGGGCCTTATACATGTTTAAATCAATTGTTAGGTCATTTTGTTGCTCTGATTTTCATAGTCATTTAAATTTTTTTTGGATCTATGGATTTCTATTTTCGTATTAGAGAATATTTTTTAGGGATTTAATTGTCAAAATTGAATTTTTAATAAATTAGTATACTGAATAGGTAAAGTTTTAAATAATTTAAAATAAAATTTATGTAAGTCTTACAAATTTAGAAATTTAATTAATTGATTTAAAAATTAAGATCTCATCTAAAATAATATTGACCTTTAACAACAATACAGACAAGAGACATGAAGTATATGAACAGCAAAAGATTAAGAATATATAGGTTGACCGACACCTGGGAGTAGGGCCTGCGCTTAGCTTTTTGCTCGGGTTAAAAAGTATCCACCGCGTCATAAAAAATGTTTGAATTTGACTTGTTAACAAGTTTTCTTAAATATTAGGATTTAATCTTCACTAAACAAACTACCTATGTATCTCACGGGTCTGTTTCAAATCACTTACACTTTAATTTATTATTTAATAAAAAAATCAGTTTAATTTTTATTTTTTATAAAAATAAATGGTTGTTTGATTATTCAGTTTTTATTGAGTTTTTTTCTTTTGAGTGTGACTACCCAGTTTTTATTTTGAGTTTTTTTTCTTTGGTAGAGGTAGTGTTGGCGGCGGTGGTAGAGGTGCCTCAGAGGGTGGTGGAGGGGTGGGGTGGCGGGGGCGGGGGCAGGGGCAGTGGCGACGGCAAAACGGTGGGGCGATGACCATGGTAGTGGTTTCAAAACCAAAACTGGAAACTCAAATTTTCAAAATGGGAGTTTTCATAAACAGTCCAATTTAAAAACTGATTTTTAAAACTAGAGAGAAAAAAAATAAAAACTGTGTGTCAAACACATTTTTTCTCCACTTTATAAAACTGGAGAAAAATTAGAAACTTAAACGAAATCAAAACGCTACCTAAGTTATGTTACTTTCACGTATAGTATTCATGCAATATGAGAGATTCGTATACTTCTGCCCTTAGATCTGTTTCACATATAGTGCATTTGCTTCCTGTTCCTATATTGCAATAGACTGATTATATACTTTGGGAGGGAGCTCGCGTTCTGTCATTAACTTTTGTTTTGAGTGAAAAATATCAAACACATCATTTTATATATATATATATATATATATATATATATATATATATATAATAAGTTATTCGAAGTGACAGGATGCCGGTCATGACTAAAAAAATGACCTCTGTGCCTAAGCTATGGTACTTTCACATACAGTGTTCATCAAAATATTAAAGATTCATGGATACTTTTGACAAAAAGTGCATTTTTTTTCATGTTCCTATACTCCAATAGACTGATTATATAGTACACCCCATATGAAAAAGTGACAGGGAATAGCATTTTATGAGACAAGCCCAAAGATTTTGAAATGACAAACTGCTTCTTGATATTTCCGTGTGTTACCGTTGCACCTCTCCCTCTCTCTCTCTCTCTCTCTCTCTCTCTCTCTCTCTCCCGCACACGGGCCCGCTGTTATATAGGCCAAGTAATTATTGCTTGTTCATTTGAGCAGTTGAACCTAAAAAAAAAAAAAATTGGTTAGACGATAAGAGGTATTCTTGGACCAGTTTTAGTGTCAATTGAGACTAAGTCCCTCTCCGAACGATCTTAAAGGCGCACCCTCCACATTGGTCCATTGAAATGGATTTTTTTCTTCCGGGTGCTAGCCTCAATGTTAGAATTCAGGAAGCTAAGGTACGGTAGAATTCAGGAAGTTAAGGTACGGAGCATACTTTCTTGTAGGCGAATCTCTTGGGGTTCTGATCCTCCAAATTTGCATATCGGGGAAGTAAAAGTGTATGGGTTACTAGCGATATACCCTATGCGGCAACTGAAAAAAGGGCAGCGGTGGGAGAAAGAAAAGCTGTCATCTTTTTGACTGGGGCTGTCATGCGAAAGAAAAGAAGTTCAAAATTGTATGGCAAAGGTGTGGGGGCCTAAAAGGAGCAGTCGCTGTCCTTGCCTGCACAAGCAATTTATGCATTTTGGCAATACTAAGGAGCGAAACATGTCCCCCCATGCAAACAAATCTATGCCCCATCGATCCGATCTCCTAATCTGCACTGCACACTCCCCTAAAATTCCCCTTTCACTACTCCAAAACAGCACATAGTGATGAGATATGGTGAAATCTCGTTACATGGGTCATGTACCAATTGTGGTAACATCCATCTGGTGCCGTTGAACAATTATTAGCTTTGCAATGATCTTTCGTAAATCCAACAGCCTTCATCTGTGAAACTACAGATAGTTCAGATCAGCCTCCATGGTTGGTTACAGAACTTGATGTGTTTAGCTAGCAGAGTTTAAATGAGGAAACAAATTAGGTCACTTTCAGCAGTAATTGCTTTTGATTACTACGTATGGGTGTTTGGCCAGGCATGAAATTAAATTGCTTGCATAACCCTCATCGTTGCATTTGAAAACACATATGACCTTTTAAGACAAATTTTCAAATCAGAATTTGGACAGATGAACTAAGAACCACATGAATTTTAGGGACCACTAAACACGTAGCCAGATGAAGGAGTAGAATAGTTAGTTTCCAAATCACATGTTTGTACAGGGAGCTAAGCAATGTAAGATTATTTTGATGTACGAGCTAACTCTTACATAGATGTACTTAACCTAACAGTTTTGAGTGATTGATGTGGTTCAGCAGTGCTTTTAAACATTTTGAATGGAACCCGCTGCACTGATTCTTCGAAAGCTTGTAAACACAGCTGGTTACATGAATAATTGGGATTCAACTTCTGGTACAAAATTTTGGGCCTTTCATTGTCCATCAAGAAGGGGAAGGGCAGGCCAACTTGAAAATCCAGTTGATCAAGAATAAGAATGCATGCATTAATGGCTCTTGATCACTTATTGTAGTTTCCAAATAAAGAGCATGTGATGCATGGGGTAGATCAAGCTCAATGATCTGAGGCAGCATCATGCACACAGTGACTTCTTTACAACACAAATTGTGTATCTGAGCTGGTTCATAATTGTGGGGCAAAATTTGCAGATAGAAGTTTGTCATACTCCAGTCGAGTAGTAGCATTCTATACCTCCTTTTAATTTGTCTTTTTAGCATGGTATTGTTTGGGTGACATGAAGTCACGTGAATGGTCTAGAGGCCTCTCCTTAATAGCTTTCACCTTTATAAAGACCTTTAGCTCCAATAATTAGGTCTTTGACTCCCTTTGCTTTTCTTTTCTTTTGATCGTTGCACTCTCTCTCTCTCTCTCTCTCTCTCTCTCTCTCTCTCTCTCATGGGTACTCCAATTTATGTGAATCCATCACCCTCACCTTTTCCATTTATAGATCTTAATGAAGATCAAAGCCTTGAGGACTCGGGTCCAGTACCAAACGAAGCTGCATCTTCTTTCTCATGTCCTATTTTCTTCAGCTTATCTCAAGATCAAAGAGGGAGCGACCCTAGAGAGTCCCCACAAAACCAACTCCTGATCAAGGCAAGAACACGATGCCATCTAAATGTGATGTAGCTTTTTCTTGTTCATTCAATTGATAGATAGATATCTCAAGTAACTCTTACTATTGGTCTTATGTTTGTTACAAGTCGATCCCAGTTTACCATGAATAGATGGTGCTATGAGTGATCAACCTCTTGATTAGCTTTCATTTTGTTTTTGCATGCTGCAGTGGCAGTGTCCTGCGGTACCATTTTTGTTTTCTCACGAGATGTTAACTAACGGAGAGAATAGCAAGTGGGATCTCTACTTTTGCATGATCTTAAACTAATTTGGTGAACTGTGTGCCAAATTCTGCATCCAATTCATGTGTGGGAATCAAACCAGTCGTGGACACAAGCCAAAACATATAGCCAACACTAGAAAAAGTTTTTGAGCATGTTTTCATTTTAGGGCTACATAGAAAACCCTCAAAACGAAAATTTGAGCACTTGGTTCTCATGATCTCTTGCATGATCTTAACAAGGAGACTTTCCTAATTCGTCAAATATGTATTGTCTTATAAACTTATAGGTAGACGTACTAGTTTTGTTGCGGAGTTCCACGATCTGATTATCTTTCCTGTTTACTAGTTACAGGTTGACAGCTATGATACTCCTGTGATCCCATTCTCTTCGGTTGATCAGCGTGCGCCTGATGACAGCAGTGGTTGTGAGATGTCGGTTTGCAAAGGAGAGGATGGAGATGAAAGGAAAAGTGAGGACGATTCCATGAAATGGATGTGTTCAAAGATGAGGGTAATGAGAAAGATGATCAGTTCTAATTGCTCAGGAACTGATCATAAGCCAGCTAGAATTGTACAGAAGAAGTTCAACTACAGTCAAGGGCAAGACAGCAATAGGCGTCAAGTCAGTTCTGTCTACAACAGCAATGACACAGTTAGAGTATGTTCTGATTGTAACACAACCAAAACACCTCTTTGGAGAGGTGGCCCTCAAGGCCCCAAGGTAAATTATCATCTCCTTATATATCTCGATAACTACTATTCGAGTGTATATATATGCTATAGAGAGGTTCTATATACTGTAGTTGGTTCACTAGGGTTGCAACGAGCCATAGATAATATATACATCACATAGCTAGACTTGTCTGATATCTGATATGTACGCATCAAATACTTATGAAGCATTTGAATCTAATAGAGGATATGCATGTTGCTATAGTCACTGTGTAACGCCTGTGGAATAAGGCAAAGGAAGGCGAGACGAGCTATGGCAGCCGCTGCAGCAGCTACCAGTGGCGCAGGCATGGGGACAGAGACATGTACGAGTTCCAAGGTTCACAACAAGGAGAAGAAACCGCGTACAAGTTACATCAAAAAGCACAAGAAACACAACAAGTCCCAGGATTTTTCCCGCAGTAGAAAGAAACTCAGTTTTGAGGATTTTGCTCTGAATCTGAGTGGCAATTCGGCTTTTCGACAAGTATTCCCGCAGGATGAAGAAGAAGCTGCAATCCTGCTAATGGCTCTTTCTTGTGGCCTTCTTCATAGTTCATGATATCTAACTTATTTTCTTGAATTTTGAAAAGGTGCGTCTGGGGGAAAGAGGATAGAATTAGATTTTTTTTGAGCTGGTTGCTAACTTAGTTTGAATAATAATTAGAAGATTACGGACAATGTAAGTTATCTTTTGCCTCCTAATAAGCAGAGTCTTCAAGGTTCCTTTGCATCTTTTTGTGTCAAGCATTGAATTTATAGTCGATAATGCTAAATTCAGCGTTCAACACAAAAGCATGTCAGGAAAATATAAACTCATCGGGTATAGATGTAGACCCAACACTTATTTTTTAGTCAGTGTAGGACACAACTTATCACATAAAACGTATAAAGGAGTAGTAAAAATCCACTCCTAGCAACTTAGCTTAAGTTGTTAACGATATCTGGTCATCCACGCTAACGTGGATGGGCTAGATTATATATGTACTTTTTTTTTGGTCAACTTTTCACTGTCCGACTCATTCTAACCAAAATTTTGCTGACAACCGTTTTTTTCTTTTTTAAAAAAAATTAAATCCGATCAGTCCATCCAAGATAGATGACGGTCAGATCATAGTGACAATTAGTGGACCGTTATTACGTCCTTAAAATATATGCTCATCGGTAACAAATTATTCCCCAAACTGTTTGTATGGTACAGAAATCCTTTCGGTTAAGTTGCATCTGTCAAGTTCTTCACCCGGAGTAAGTAAAAGGACCAAAGATTTTCTCCTTTTGGTTGAACCAGACATACAATATACTGTTTTTGGGACCACTTGAGTCCCAAAGGGCCTTCTTAGTACTAACCCTGTGTATTAAATGCAAAAATGAGGTCAGTACGCATGTACGTACCCAACCATGCAAGAAGTTGGAGTTAACACCAGTACAAGCCCTAACGTGAATGGCAGTACTCTGGAACAGATCCCGGAAGAACTGTTAGTCGATCTTTTGGGGAATAATGCTGCATTGAGCAGTTTGCTCTGAGATTCAGCAGCATTTCTTGTGGCCTTTTCGTAGCAAAGAAACTTGTTTGCTGAACTTTTGCAAGGGAAACCGTCGTCACAGGGGAGGAAAGTTAGGTTAAGACCTGTCTTTAATTTTAGGTTTTTACTTCTGCTACTACTTAATTTCACGATTGTTGAGTTTGATGCTTATTTTCCTGCTTTGCGCTTTAAAGATATTGTGGTTGATGGTTTACCCTTCGGATTTTAGTACTTGCTCTCAAGAGTTCAGTATTAGGACATTAGGACATACATGATTTTTTGTACTTGAGCACAGTACTTGATGCACATGCCTAGGAAAAGTTCAATGCCAATATTATAGATATAATCACAAAGGCGAGGAATCAATGAAATTTCATGAGATAATTACCATAATTTGGAGATGCAATCAACAGAATTACAAGCACACTTTATGTAGTCGCGAATGCTTTTTAATGCAACCAATTATTGCAATTTTGTGTTAGCTAAGTCTGCTTGTCTAGGGGTAGACCCAGAGAGTCTAAAATTGATGGCTAAAAAGGCATAAAAATTGATGGCTAAAATTGAGGGGGCTAAAAAGGCATAAAAAAATTAATGGCTAACATAAATAAATTGCTCAATTTGACTACTAATTATTTAATTTTGCTTCTCATAGCGATTTATTTAACATGGTAAGGTTAGTTCTGAACAAATTATTAATCTTGCATGAAGAAGCTTAACTCTTACTCTATAGATGTATTACTAATGTTATTATTAACTGTACGAGTTCAATAGCCACGTATAAGTTAACATACTATAAGAATTTAAACTTTCAAAAAAAATAACCTTAATCAATTCGTGTTTTTTCGTAATCCGGAGATTTGAATAATATAGAATTTGGAAGAACGAAGATGGAGCAAAAGAATGAGAAAGAAGAAGACCATGACGATCGATGGCATAAGGAGTAAAAAAACACAACAAAACGAAACCCTAATTAATTAATGTTATGAGATAATGTCATTTGTATAAATATAAAAAAAATCCAAAAAGTTGGTGGGTGTCGTAGCGCCCCCTTGTCATGCAAGAGTTGTACCCATGTGCTTGTCGTCTCGACGTTAGTGTATCTTTTTTTTTATTTTCTGTTCATCCTCAGGTTGCCTTTCTCTCCTTTCACAATTATTGTTTTACACAGGCATCAAAATATTGTTACTGCTACATCTAGCAACGCTTAGAAGGACTTGGTGAAGGGAGCTTAATTGAGTACCTAGGGTATATGCGGCCCATAATTCGTGTTTGTTGTTTCCAAGTGATTGCATTGCTGCGTTTGTATTGTTAAACTATTTCGTAAATGTGATGTAATCTATTTGGACTATAGTGTAATTTATTTGAACTGTGATGTAATACTTAATCTGTTTTTTAGGATTTTTGGATATTAATTTGATATTTATCTATTTTATTTTTTGTGATACAGTTTTGTGCAAGTTTTATAATACATGTTTAAAGTGGAAAAAAAAACTCTACAAGACCAAGCAGGAAGGGGCGGGACAGGGCAGGGCGAGGCGAATCGGCGCGGGTACAGATTTCATAAGATCCGCATCTTACCCGCCTCATTACCATTCTTAATTTTTGTGTGTACATTCACGCGCATGTGCGAAGAGAGAGATGTTGAGGTTTATATGCTAGTTGCGTTAGTTTCGCATTAGTAAAGTGTGCAAGATTGTGATGACCAAGTATATGACAAATTGGCACTTGGACATCAAAAGCTGTGGTGTAGGTACCAATAAGAATTAAACCATTTCATCAAGTGGTTAAGAAGAACTAAGGTATCAAATTTAGAACAAAAATAAGGAAGCTCGAGGGTGAAGACCCATTAAATGAACCAACCCTACATTGTTTAGCAGAGAAAAAGTAAATGGGTATCGATCAACCTACGTGACAGGTAATTATTCTGGTAAATCGGTGTCGATCAACCCCCATGCCCACACATTTAAATGTCAATAGACACGGCACGGGCATTCACATGTACAGTGCAGGCACAACGCGCCAGGGCCAGAGCTGCAATAGAGGCGCTTTAATTTAGGCGCACTTCGCTCATGCTTGTTGTCGCCCACAAACCAGCCTTTTTTTTTTTTTTTTTTGGAGCAGGTCTAACTTTGGTCTATTTCAAAGGATTGTGAATGTTCACTTTCTAATCAGATTTTCCAGAAAATCATTTCTTGGAACACCCTTGAAATGGTCAATCTTTATCTCTCAAAGAACTTTTGTCCACTTACAGTTCCGGAAATAGTAATTTGTGGTCGCCTTTTAATTTTGGGAGGTAGATTTCCTGTAACCCACTGCATTAGTAAGGACAAATCTTCTTTTAAGAACACAACTTCGTTCGACTTAGGCATTCTCCATTTTCATTTTGGAACAATATACAAATGGACTCATGACCTTTTCACCATGTATGCGTGGCCTTATTGGTGTGGCACTTTGCTCTTGATTCTTAGAAAAGTAAGACTTGACCGTCAGTTCAGATGTATATTGATTTTTAATTGGTCTTATACGTGAACGCATAAGTACCTATTTGATTCTCTGTTTTGAAGATTTGCCTTGTCGTAGGACCGTGGACCAAGTCGCTAAACATAGTATTAGAGTGGTCATCGAAAGCTTGAGCTGGCTAGACATTCTCAAATCTATAATATCCGATTGTGCTGATAGTATTATCCAATGATGGCCAGAGACAGGCAGAGAGGAAGATTCCAGACTATTTTGTGACTAAGGTTTGTATTGAACTTCACGTTATGAGGAGGAATTTTGTGATATCCAACATCGAATAGGGGATAATATGTGATTGTGAGGGCAGATGTAGGGATTCAAGAAATGGCCATGGCCACCCTAAAAAATCTTGTAACTCGTACGATTGGCCTAATTAATCCTATTTCTTATGTAATTTCCCTTTGAAAATTGTATGTATGTAAGTATGTAAAGGAGTTATGTAACCAGAAATTGCATATGTTTGTATACTTGAATCAAGGCAATGGTTTCCTATCTCCTGTATGAGTTTCTCTAATTTAGGTAAAACCTGAATGCAAATGCTTATTATGTTTTATGCAATGTTAACTCATCTAAAAATTTAGGATTCAGATCCCCTATTGTAACCATAGGTTACAGCAGGGGTGTTGTTCCCCTTGCTGAGAGAGAGAGAGAGAGAGAGAGAGAGAGAGTAACCATGGTTTGGATCCCTCTCTCTCCCCTTTCTCTCTCCTTCCTCACTCTCAGCAATGGGGACAGCACCCCTGATGTACCGCAGAAGATCTAAATCCAAAATTTTAGAATTATGTCATAACAACTAGTTCCATTTTTGTATATATGTGTATATTTGTTGATGTGACAGATTAATAAAGTACAACTCGTGTGAACTTTTTTTTTCTTAAATTTGACAAATTTTAGAAGGCTTTAACTATAAGACTATTTTGATGTTCATCTTTTTTGTTTCGACAAACTATTCACCAAGCCACTGACCTTAGTTTTTCAAGAATCCCTTTTTCAAATTTTACCAATCTAAATGGTCCTTTAAGTCTTCCGTTCATTAGATCATCAACAAAGCTTATGTGGTTTTTCATGTGATGATATAAAAGGGGCATAAATGGAAGCACATTAAAATGTTATGGCCAAAATGGTTTTTCCTCTTTAGTAACTAGAAAAGCTACACCAATGGTCACTAAATATCTGGGCCAAATTCCAGTTTGCCCACCGAGGTTTTATTTGTCCACTTTGCCCATCCTATTAGCCAGCTTCACAATGAGCCCCTTTTAGTCATGTTTAATATAGGAGCAAAAGCATAATTCTTGTTTTCTTAACAGAAAAACGAAGTCATTAGCTTTTATCGGGATTTCTTTGTCTCTTAAAACCTTTAGCAACAAAATGTTGTATATTCAACTCTGCCTACGTTTTTAACTAGTTACCATGACATACGCATTGTGTGTGTAAAAATGAGGTTAGCCATATAATATTCTTACAATACCAAGCATGAACTTTAGAATATATTTTAATTACTTTTTTTTACAGAATTTTATATTGTGAATACCAATAGTTATTTATTTATTACTTAAAATTTTATTTTATGACATTGTTTAAAAAATTAAGTTGTCAAGTATTATTATTTTAGATAAATAATTACATAATACCAAAAGAGGTACTTGTTACACCAAAAGGTATTCCATAGATAGTATAGACATAGAACAACGACAATAGGTGGTTGTTACACAGTTGCTCCCTAAAGTTTGGACAGATATGATTGGCACGCGTATTATTTGTTCCTGCCAACATATAAATATGGAGGGTATTGGATGCAAGAATAATTTTGTTTAATTAGGTTGGGGTTTTACTTTGGGTTAGTGGATTCTCTATTCGGCCCACGGCCCACTCAAAGAGATGTGAGTCCTAAGTTTGTTATGGGCCTTTACCTTTTTTTAAATAAAAATATAAAATATACTATGAGAACTAATATAATAGAAAAAGGAGATAAGGAATGCGCGAACATAATTTTTACATTATTTATTCATCAGTCATATATAGTCAGGACCATTGATACCTAACATATAATATTTGCAATGAGAAGAGACTTTATAGACTCTAAGTGGAGGGCACAGTGCTAGACTGATAGTGGTTAGTTTAAGAAGCAAGAAACGCGTAAGAAAAGAATATTGGCATGGATAATTTTGTTCTTGCATATGAACTTCAAAGTTAATTATGTCAAGGCAAGAAATCATCATCCTAGCTACGTACTAAGTTGCGAATTTTATTTTTCAGTAACTCAACTTACGAAAGAAGAATATGTAGTTGCAGGAGGGTTCAAGGCAAAAGTATCAACATGACTCCATAAAAAAAACGAAAATGATATTTGAGCTTATTTTTGGTCAAATTTATGTATGATGAACTCTACTTCTAAAACCGTAGCTATAAGGATCCAACAATATTGAAGCTTACTTGCTTACATTAGCAAATCTATACAACGTAGTAGTAGACATTTTATTATTGCGGTGCATAGCACGAGTACACTATAAATAATGAAAAACATGGCAACAGCCTTGATTGTAAACAATGACAAGGGTACTTGTCTATGTATTAAACTATGGTTATGTCGCGGTCCATAGCATATTATTATCTCCATCATATGTAATGGTAGATACTCCTATTTGCATCTATGTTTGTTTCTTTTTCTTTTCTTTTTTTTTTTGTTCTGTTTTCACTTCTGCCTTTAGAATCCAATCTCCTTTCTTTCAAGTTACAATGGTTCTTATTTATTTTCAGGCCTAATCTTAAAACTGTACCATCAACTTTACCCTCAGTACAGTTTTAGTACTCAACTTTAAAGTTGCGCCAAAGAAGTACTTAAGTTTTTAAAAAAATGGTCCAAATCAGTACCTCGACTAACAGACCATGGATGCCGTTAAAAAGTCAAACGGGTAGGACCATAGTTATGAAAAAATTATTGTAAAGCCTTTCCATGTGGCCACGTGGACCGTTCTTTTTTAAGTTCCCAATGCAAATTGATTAATTCAACTTAATAGCTCTCTATATATATATATATATATATATATATATATATATATATATATATATATATATATATTTAGTCACAAAATTATCATAATTAGGATAAGAAAATCCAAGTCATGAAATAGTCAGAGAAAACAAACAATTGCAATCCATATTTTTCATTATCTTTAATAGCAACCTCACCTCAGTCATCACCAACCTAGAAATCATCTTACACATATTTCTCACAAAACCCAAATACCCTAAAACTACTTTCTAATTAGCCAAACCAGAGGACGTATTACAGGGGGGGGGGGAAGGATGAATCATCAAAAAAAAAAAACACTCTGCTAACAACGTCAATTGTCACAACCTAAGCGCCGAATATACATCGCCCTAGGAAGTCGTGGCTTTATCGATGGAGAAGCTGTCAATGTCCTCGTCGTGCCGTCAATCGGTGTAACCGTGGCTGCTAGTGATCGTGGTGTCCTTGAAGCCCTCAGCATCCTGATGTGACCGTGGCTGCTGGTTCACGAATCTGACATGATCGTGGCTAGCGGTGAGCATTTAAATCTCTGAAACCGATCCAACCGTGAAAACCAAAACAACCAATCCGTATATTTTCAAACCGATCTAAAAATCAATCAGTTTGGTTTTTTTTTTTTCCAAACCATACATTCAGTTCGGTTTGAATTTTTTTGAAATCGCATAAATCGAACCAACGGTAGATAATATAATAAATCTATATTTTTGCTAATCTTAGTTGTTTTTTACTTACCCTAGTTACCTAAGTACTCATATAAAATGGGATAAACCCTAAGTTCCTTGACGTAACACATATTTTTCACTCGCCGCCTATATCTCACTAAGTGTTATTAATTATGATAAAAAAAAAATCAGTTTTTTGGAGCTTATAAGCATGTATATATATAAGTTACTAATTTTTGGTCCTAAACTTATCCAAAATTGAGTTTGGCCCAAACCAATTAAACCGTTTAAACCGATGCATTCAATCCATTGAAATTGAACTGTTCAACAACGGTTTTTTTTTTCAAACTTAGGGTGGTCCGTTCGGTATAGTATTCAGCCTCCAAACCGTGCTCACCCCTAATCGGGGTTGTCAGTGTCCTTGCTGTGACCGTGGTTACTGGTTCATGGATCTGGCGTGACTATGGGAGTCGGTGTTCTCGCCTTGACCATGGTCGTTGATGTCCTCGCCTTGACCGTGGCTACTGGGTCATGGATTCTACGTGACCATGGCTGTCGGTGTCCTCGCCGTGATGTGTGGTTCACAGATCTGACGTGACCGTGGTCTTCTCTTAGTCGGCGACCTCGTCGTGCCGTCACCCTAGCATATTGCCCAATGAGATATCTTCTCTTCTCTTTACTTAGTTACGCGCTGAGATATGCGGCCTGGGGTATGGAGAAAGGTGAGGGGGATAGAGGGTGTTGGTGGCTTGGTGGTTGGTGGTGTATGAAGAGGGAGAGGATGAAGATGAGGGAGAAGATAGATAGAGAAAGAGTCTGGTGGTGTGTGTGAGAGAGAGGGGTACAATTTGTGTGTGTGGGGGGAGAGAGAGAGAGAGAGAGTATATTAAGTTGAATTAATCAATTTGCATTGGGAACAGTAAAAAGGACGGTCCACGTGGCCACGTGTACAATCTTTAGGATAATTTTTTTTTTCATAATGACGGTTTTTAACGGCATTTGTGGTCCATTAGGCGAGGTACTGATTTGGGTCATTTTTTCAAACTTAGGTACTTCTTTGACGCACTTTTAAAGTTGAGTATTAAAGTCGTACTGAAGATAAAGTTGAAAGTACAGTTTTTGGGATTACGCCTTATTTTCAGCCAATTCTTTATCATTTTATCATCAAATTTCTACGAATTTTAAATAATTTTGACGATATGAAAAACAATAACGAGAAATGGTGAAACTAAATTAAAGGCATCTAAAATAACACAGCCTACCAAAATCAGGACTATAGTACGTAGGCATTTTAGCAACAAAAAATTGTCGCTATAAATGCTAATAATAGGGACAAAAATATTTTTGATGATAACACTACAAGAAAATCAAGATGTGCCTACGGTACAGTACCATAGGGATACCGTAGGCATAGCCTATCCCTACGGTACTATACCGTAGCCATAAGTGGCGATGCCCTAGATCTATGCCAACGGGGTCGAAGGTTATCCCTACGGTTATACCGTAGCATTTATACCTATCCCAATTTGTATTAACCCGCTTATAGCGATGGTTCTTGGGGCATAGCCTACGGTATAACCGTAAGGAAAAGTTTAATTTTTGAATCTTATGCAATTGAAGTATTATAAACATGATTTGCAACTGAAATATTGCAAACATGTTTTGCAATTGCATAAATATTGCAATGTTATATCACAATAATCTTGTCCTAGCTAGTACTATATAGATCCACGCACATTAGTTGCGAACCACGATCAACTCATGGGAATTAGTCCTCATTCCCAGGGTTTGCATCTTGCTCCTCACCATCATAACCATCCTACAAAATGCAATAAAGCATCATCAATGACTGAGAGGTTGTATGAATGACTTGATCAGGGCGTGCTTCCAAAATGGACAGCGCTGATCGATGACCCACGTAAAATAGAAAACTATATATAAAAGAATCCAAATAATCAATAACCAAAATTTCAAGGCCAGCATATATTCAACTGGAACAAATTCGCAATAACACTTGATATGATTCCAAGAGTAGTTACATTTTGATAAAGTCACAAACAACTGCCCACTGTGGACTAAAGCTCATTTTTATCAAGCCATGGAACAACTGGCCACTATGGTGCATGACAATTCAGAAAGAACTTAAAATCTTTTTTCGAGCTCATGTCACTATTGAATTTGATCCTATTAGTTGGAAGGCTAATGCTGGTTAGGAGATGAAGTAATAACCTAACCCACTCTTAAAAAAATTTCCCATCGAAGCCTTCTACACCTGCTCTAGTCAAGCTTTGCATTATTTTCTTACCACTTCTGTTTTTTGGGTTTAGGTTTGTACTTGATGCCATAATTGCTCTACTCCACTATTTGAACCTATTCAAAAGAAACCAAAGAAACTGCATAGGGGACAACAAATCTGTTGATGTCTGAACACTGATTAGGGCTAATCCTAGGCATTAAGAACTCTCTAGACTTTGGTAAAAAGCAAACAAAAATAATGAATAGGTGGGGTGCGCAACAAAGGGTTCATTTTTTCGCAAAGTAGTGTAGGGGCTGCTACCACTAGTTGCACCTAATTTCCTGATGTTAATCTTAAGCATAAACAACTCTGGTGTTGTTGAGAGAGAATGGAAACAGTAAAGAACAGCAATGTCACAGTCTTTCATAAAGTTAAAAAGCAAGAAAAGAATAAGTGACCGAATCTTGCCTGAGTATTGAAAGGCCTCAAATTTTGGCTCTGCGTTTGCATGAAATTGGCCCGAACTCATCCATCTTAGACTTGAACTATTCCATATTAGACTTCATTCTGTTGAATTCTTCAAGTTGAGACTTCATGCTATTAAATTCTTCTAGTTGCGACTTCATGTTGTGGAGTTCTTCTAGTTTAGACTTCATGACTCCCTTTGGAAGAGAGCAAGCTGTCAGTATTTGAACAAGAATAGAAGATAAGACATGTTTAATGAGTTCAAATCTTCCTGCATTTATCTAGTGATTTTGCAAAGTAGTGTAGCCAAAAATGTGGTTGAAAGCCATATAAATGAAGAAATTCAGATTGTAAACAGACTTGAGAAGCAAATCCAGTCAAGGAAACGTGCACAAGCTTTCATTTACATAACTAGGACTTACCAACTTCTCTTTTGCAGATTCTAATACAGTCCCATCAATGCGAGTGCGCGACACTATTTGCATCTCAGTTTGAGAACATCTATTCCATCCTTCAAGTACTACCAAGTAAAAAATAATAGAAGTAAAAAATAATAGAAGGAAAGTACATGCCATTCACAGAGTATGTACATGGCATACATCTAGCCTACATTGTTGTACCCCACATACTTTTGAGTTTCTCCTGCCCACACATTTGCTCACATAGTGAGTCCTCTAGCCTTTTTTCGCACTGAAAATGGTAGTTTACTGAAACACAAAGCAGGATTTCTTTGAATGACTAATTTTACATAGAAAGCTTGTTTTCCTCTTGTGGCCAGCAGAACTGAGGTGTCAAGCACCACTTCTATCTCTCTGTCTCGCGTAAGCGCAAAGGCTCCCTTTCCTGTGAACTTCTCTCAGCCTCTCCACTTGTCCCCTTGTCTAAGGCTCATATGACAAACCAAGTTCTGGACTAGTCTTCACACATCCTTCTGATGTCAGCTACTCTACTCTTAACCTAGGTTGACACAAGGGCGAGATGCTTTTTAAGAGGGGTTAGAATTAAGAGAGTGTCATGTGATCTCTAATCCAGATGGGGGTCGCCAGTTGGTGGATCCAAAATAGTCTTATGGTCACCGCAAAGGTGGTGATTGGTTTCCCCAGGACATGTCCCTGATGCACCCTCCTCATAGGCCAAGTCGCGTATTTTCATTGATGCTCTAAACTGCTGAGAATGTGG
Source organism: Escallonia herrerae (assembly GCA_033070095.1). Lineage (NCBI taxonomy): Eukaryota > Viridiplantae > Streptophyta > Magnoliopsida > Escalloniales > Escalloniaceae > Escallonia > Escallonia herrerae. The sequence goes on along the minus strand of JAVXUP010000482.1, from coordinate 77,019 downwards.
GATTGGTGTGTGTAACTGTTGGCGTGTCATAGTTTTGATCTTTGTATTTGAAAATATCATATAAAATTACATATCAATTAATTCTATATCTCTTGCGTAAGCTCATTGTACTTGTCTATCGCATTACATTAATGTGATCCTAAGAATTGTAACTGAAGAGTGCGAGAGTTCATGTTATGGTGCAACCCACTATACATCTAGGGAACCAATTACACAAAAACCCTAATAAGTTTTCAAAATCATAGGCAAGGAGTAGAGAATTACGATCATCTTCTCCCTCAATCCGGGGGAATTAGCAAGTTAATTACCTAATGAATCGGTCTAAACAAAGAAGCTCCAAAGCTCAGTATTGTCTTCTTGGTCAAAACCCACATGCATCAGGAAGAGTGCATTGATAAGATGAAAACCACATTCCAGGTTGTCCCAAGTTGGCCCGTCTTGCCAATAACTAGAAGAGAAAAATCTAAAAAGGGACTTGGTTGCCCCTATCAGGTTGAAGTCCATCTTGGATAGAACCGTTTGGGCTTTCCATGAACTTTAGTAGAACCTTTACAATTATTTTAAATTGCCAAGGTTACTGCCCATATAATCAGCTGCTTAAAATATAAACATATGCATGTAAGACATCAATGTCTGGGTAGAACAAGTATATATGTGAACATGCATACTTTGTAACCCAATAAGAGAGTTGCATGTAGACTGCAAATGTGCACACACCTGCAAGTGAACTTTAAACATGTGCATCCATGCCAATATATGGATACTGAGAAAGAATGGCTAGTCACAATGCACAAATAAGATTAGGAACTACTATGCCTGACATTTATTTTCCTGATGCAAAATGAATTCTTACTTTTAAGGGGAAGGCCTACCTTGTAAGCTTCGTATGCTTCTGGTTTAACTGATTAATGGTAAGAAAGGTATCAGAAGTGGTATGCAATCACCATATATGATCATCCAAACTCATAAAAGAATGGTCAATTTTCTAACCGTTGGACAGGAGAGGCTCGACCACTTTCCCTGAGGCCCTGTAATCAACCAGATTAGGGAAATAAATTCAGCAAATAGTTCTTGCAACAATTTTCTCAACTTTGTGTATGTTAGTCAGGGATCTCACATTTTCTTTTGTGTGTATGAGAGCTAAAGTTTTTGGCAAGAGAGGTCAAAGATTTCATGAAATGTAAAATATAGAATATCATTGCACATTTATCTTATAAATCAAAAGAGAAAAGAGAGGAAGAAAGGAATGTTCCAGCTCTCAAATGATCGACAAAAGGGTCCAACCATGCAAAATAGAATGTGTGAAAGAAAATCTTGACCAAGACATATTATTCCTTTTCTCCGTTCCTTTTTCTTTTTTCAGGTCTCCAGTTGAGTGATCAAGTATAGTTGCAAGATAACATCTGTAATATATATATTAGAAATTTTGTGCGGTAGTGCATTGCAAAATATCTTATCAGTTATCAGTAACAAACTAACTACTAGGAGTAGGAACACAACAAGTCCTCCTTATTAGATCATACATTAGATAAGGGTCTGAGCATATCTATTCGAAAGTTAAGAAATTTAGATACAGACGACAAACTATCTCAGAATATTATACTACCATAAAGACAAGTTGTTTCTCAACTTTGTTCAGGATTACTATAATGGGTTTATAGTATATGACAAGGTAGAAGGATCTTACCGCAACAGTACTCTGCAGCCTCTTGACACTCAATAACTCGGTGATTATACCCAGGATTATTTGTTAAGGCCTGCTTCAGGCCCGAAAGTGCCAACAATATCTTGTACCCATTGTTTGTCTGAGTCTTATGATTGTTAAGCAGCTTTGGTGGGTGTATAAGTTTGTGCTCCTTGCTCTGCAAATGCAACCAAGAGTGGTAAGATAGAAACACCCAGATAATATAACGTCATTAATAGCATAATGTGTTACAAGATATAGGAAAAGAACAAATAAAATAAAGCAAGTCTAAATCTGATGCATTTATCAAATAAAGGAACAACATTAATCTTAAGTGGCTGGTAGAAGAAAAATTCCCCGTGAAAAGGATAGATGATAACATGTGCATTAAGACATAGACCCAACGTCATCTATGAGAACACACAAGTTGTACATTATCCTTGACATGGACTAGCCATGTCAAATCTTACAGGAAGTTGCACAAACTAGGCCACCTAGTGAAAGAACTGATGCAACAATTGAAACAAAAACTAATCTCGAGAATAACAACTGAATCAACTTAAAAGATCACAAGAACAAACTGTCGGAACAGATAAAACTCAGTAGGTATTTGTAACAATCTAACAACACAAGACAAAATCAAATCACACAAGCAAATCATGTTTCTGGAACATTGAAGATTAAGTTCATAAAATTGTGCCTATAATTCCAGGTAAATTGGCCCCATACATTACCTTGCAGTTCATAAAAGTCAGACAGCCGTAGCTTGAAAGCAGTATAGCTGATTGATCCAATATGCCATTTTTCAGAGCTAGATAATTGTTTTCAATCAGCCTACAGTGCAAGAAGTAAGTTTTAGAAACTCTAACATGCCATCGATCAAAGAAAACAAAATTTTGACAGGATTAGTGATTTGAAAACAATAGCAACCATGAACGGAGTGGAAACAACATCGGCCGAAACAAAAAGCCAGCGAATAGAGAGGAATACAACATGATAAAACTGTCATAATAGCCGTTTTATGATACCAACTAAAGTCACTCAAAAATTATATATGCTTCAATTCTGGTCCAAAAGAAGGATAATTGAAACTTGGATGTTGGTAGATATCCATGGCAGTATCCACATCAGCTTTTAAGAAAAGTTCAACAGATGATCGGTCATTAAAAGATTTCCCTTGTGCAATTTCTTATTCTAACAGCAAGTGACTGCTGTAGCAACAGATTAGGGAATTTTCCAGACAATACTATGCGCTTTAAGCTTTATCCAATACGAAGGAAATTCCAAGATTTTTAGTATGAAGTAGACTTTGTTCATTTTGCCACTAGCCATCCAATAGGTTTGATTAGTGTCTCTCTAGGAAGTTGAAGGCTTGTAAGTGTTACAGGAATTACTTTCTTCAGGCTTTTTCTTTTTCTAGTATCATTTAAATAACTTTTATATGGATTACACTGAATCAAATCCTAGAATAATGTGACTTAAACAAGCATATCCACCTTCATTATCGAGTCTTGTGATATTCCAGCGAAAAGGTTCCAAGCACCTCAAGATCTTCCAATCAAAACTTAACTATCCAAGCACTTTTGCAGTAAATAGAAAAATCAGAAACCCCTTTACGAGGAATAGGTTTCCAATCAAATTGTTCGTTAACCAACAAAACTCCTGCCACTCCCTCCCCTCTCCTATACAGCTGCAATTTGGAGATATTGAGCTTCTATGAAAAAAGAAGTACTAAAACATAAACCCAAGGATACCTCCAAGAAACAAAAACGAATACTAAGACAAAACAAAAAAAAGGAGCACCCAAAGAAAGGCAGAACCATAAACTCGAAAACTCTGGCACTATGAAACACAGAAGTATGGATCCCAGAAGTATACTCCCGAAGCTTCAACCTAACATCAAATTTGATGTCTAGAACAAAAATCTTCAGAAAATATAACCAAATTCTCTTAAAGTTCTCTATTTCCTACATATGATGTACCATAGCAGCAACATAAAGATGCTAGGCAAGAAAGATGCAAATCTCTTTCCCAAACGATGCAGAAAATGAGTACCCGATGAATCCATGGCCAACGGTTTCATCAGAAAAACTAACAACTTCCTAACTAAACAAGTTGCTGAAATTGATTACCCACAACGGTATACAGAGCAAGAGTAACAGGACTACTAGGCTTTCAAAGTTCCATGGTCATAGTCAAAGCTCGGTTCCATTGATCTTAATAAGCAATTTAACTGTAGCCAAAACATTAAAGGTAGCTAATAATATAATCAATTGGCATCAAATATCAAAAATCAGATTTTAGCTGAAAGTGGCATCAAACATAAAAATCGATTTTCTAATCGGTATTCATTTACATGTAAAACATAGTAAGTGAATTAAAGTACCTTTAATTGCGCCAAAATGGTCGAAGCCCCACTTTCAACGGATTCCAAACACACTAGTGTATTTTTCCATATCAAGCCCTGCCACAAAAGAACCTAAGATCAGAACTGAAATTGGATTGAAAATTTTCAGAGCCTAAGCACAACATAAGCCGTTGCATGAGTTACAACACAACACCAATCAAAATGGCCAACCATACCCTAGAATGTTGATCTAATTTTAACTAATAAGACTTTTCTGAAAAAACCTAGACTCAGGTAAAATTGTTTCACTATACGTTGTGTTGCGCCAAATTCAAAGCAGAAAAAGGTAGAGAATGATGTGAGTGATCGACAAAAGAAGAGAGAAGAAGATCGCCAGTATGGTGTCAGTGATCGACAAAAGAAGAGAGAGAATGTCATACCTAGAAGTCGATCTTCACTGAAATTCTAATTGCCCGTGAAATTCTCATCTGAGATAGGTTTTGTGTAATTCCAATTGCCAAATTATGCCAGCAAAATTATCCTGCCGAATCGTCGACCCCTATCCCAACGGTAGTCAGCCGTGGGAATTGCGTCTAAGAGATTCAATCGCCAAGTTGCGTTTGCGAGATTCACTCAATTCCTGATTGTCCGCCCAATTCCCACGGTAAGCACCGTCACGATTGCCCTTCCAATTTGAAGCAGCACCAATGGCCACGGTGCAATATTAATCGTAGGTGTGCAGGACTTGTACCTATGGTTCCTTTTATACCGTAGGCCTTTTTGTCACCACAGAGCAGTTTTGTTGTAGTGTAATCTTTTGTTATTAAAATTGGCATTGCATGAACGATGTACAGAAGATGATCTTTATCCCCAAACGCAAGCCTCTACAGGCCCTTGTTTCATAAGAAAAAGGGCATTGAAGAAAAATGCATAAAGATCCTTGTAATGATAACCTTTGAACACTTAGCAAGTTTTAGCTAAATACTATGATTGAAAACTATAACATCTCATAGACTCCATAGGCAAAGAATTCAATTGTATTTATGAGGGTCAGGTGGCTTGTGTTTACATGCTTCATACCAATGTTGGAAATGAGATGATCCCATGTGCTAATGTAGTACTTTTTAGCGATAATTAATCAATAGATTCAATTCATGAGTATATGTTAAAGAAAGGTGTTACGAAATCGTTCTAGATAAATAGGTATATAACAAGATAAGCAAATAAAAGAACACGAGAGAACTCAAATCTACTTTGCACCAGTTAGATTTACAACGCTTCCTCACTTGTATCTCTCAATTGCCTGCCTACTCAAAGAATGACTCTTCTCTCTTAACCTTAAACACAATACAGGACAACTTACATATACTTAGAGATAAGAAATGATCTTCTCTATACAACCAATGTGGGACAAGATGTCTTATATACTAAAGGCCAAGTTGTAGCCGTCTTTGAGTAACCAATGTGGGACATAAATACAAGACATATATCAACAATGTCCACATTGGCTTGTATTAACAAGACACTCCATAAAAAAAGTGTAATATGCCTTAAGTACCTTCTTTAGGTACTCCACTTTGCATCCCCCTTAAAGGTAGGATGCACTCCACCTTGAACTCAGCAAGAAAGAAGATGAATCAAGCCAAGCAATGCTTGAACTTCTCTGTCGTGACTGTCGTCAGGAGCATATCAGTTGCGTTGTCATTAGTGTGAACCTTGTGCAATACAATCTGTCTAGAATTAATCCATTCCTGGACCCTGTGATAATGTACATCAATATGCTTGGTCCTAGCATAGCAAACTTGATTCTTTGCCAAATCTATTGCACTCTAACTGTCACATTTTAATAGAGCACCACACTGCTTGAAGCCAAGCTCCTGTACCAGTCCCTTCGACCATAATACCTCCTTAGCTGCCTCTATCAATGTCATAAACTCTGCCTCCGTAGTTGACAATGTTGTAGTAGATTGTAACACTGATTTCTAACATATAGGCCCTCCATAGAATGTAAAAATATTTCCAGTCATGGACCTTCTAGAATCCAAGTCCCTAGCATTATCAGAATCCACAAAGCCAGAGACCTCACCTCTTGTCTCATCACGATCAAACATAATGCCAAAGTTGGTCGAACCTGCTAGGTAACGGAAGATCCACTTAACTGCATCCCAATGTTTCTTTCATGGATTTCCTATAAACCTGTTGATCATACTAACTACACGTGATATATCAGGTTTGGTACACGCCATGGCATACATAAGACAACCAACCGCATTTACGTACGGTACTCGAGACATATACTCAACATCTTCCTCTGTACTAGAACAACAATGTGAGAATAACTGAAAATGAGCTCCCAATGGTGTAGTAACCGGTTTAGCATTAAGCATACTAAGCCTCCAGTACTTTTTCAACATACTTTTTTGAGTTACCTACAACTTTCCTTCCTTTTGATCTCTATGAATCTCCATACCATTGATCTTCTTGGCAGAACCAAGAACCTTCACATCAAACTCCCTGCTCAACAATTTCTTCAAGTGTAAAATATGAGACTTACTCTTCATAGCAATCAACAAATCATCTACATATTATGTAAGCAACAACAGTGAACCATCATCAAGGACTTGATAATACACACAACAATCATACTCACAGCAAGAGTAACCATGAGTTACCATGAATGTGTCGGATTACTTGTACCATTGCCAAGGAGACTGCTTCAAACCATATAAGAACTTTTTTAGGTTGCACACGTAGTCCTTCTTCCCTGGCTCTATAAATTCCTCGGGTTGTTGGATGTAGATCCTCTCCTCCAAATCACCATGGAAGAAAGCTATCGTCATATCAACCATGAGTTACCATGAATATGTCGAATCGCTTGTACCATTGCCGAGGAGACTGCTTCAAACCATATAAGAACTTTTTTAGATTGCACACATAGTCCTTCTTCCCTAGCTCTATAAATTCCTCGGGTCGCTGCATGTAGATCCTCTCATCCAAATCACCATAGAAGAAAGTTGTCTTCGTATCAAGCTGCTCCAACTCTATATTCAGCACTGCTACAATGGACAGTATCAATCTGATAGAAGTGTGCTTTATCACTGACGAAAAGATCTTATTATAATCAATTCCCTCTTTTTGAGAAAACTCTTTTACCACCAATCTTGCCTTGTATTTTTTATCTTCTTTTTTTCCTATCAACCCACTTACATCCAATAGCTTTCACATCCTTTGAAAGTTTAACTAATTCCCAAGTCTGATTCTTCCATAGAGATTCCATCTCCTCATCTATTACTAGCAACCATGAGTTACTATCCTCTACCTTGACAGCCTCCTTGTAACTGGTAGGATCTCCACTTCCCACAATCAGTGCAAACGAGAATAAGTCCTCAAAACCATACCTTTGAATTGGTTTCTTGGTACAAGCCTATGTATCTCTGACTAGATTTCAAGAATCACTAGGATGCTCCTCTGGATCCTCTAAAGACTGCTCATCTGTAGATCAATCTGTAGACTCATCAGCTGATTTTGTCCTCTGCTAATGCAAATTTATCTCCATTTCGTGACCCTGCCTATTGCTAAAAGTTGCATCCGTGTTCAACATCTGTGCTTCATTAAATACCATATTTTTACTGAGCATCTTTTTCTTGGCCACTGGATCCCAGAACTTGTATCCTTTTACTCCTTCCTCATACCTAAGGAATACAAATTCTTTTGACTTAGGATTAAGTTTGTATCGTTCTTCATTTTGAAGGTGAACAAACACTGGACAACCAAAATTCTCATTACAGAAAAATTAACTTGTTTACCGAATCATACCTCCTCAAGAACTTGGTGATTAAGAACGGTTGATCAAATAACAAGCTGTGTTAGCAGCTTCAGCCCAGAAACTCTTAGGCAAATCTGCATTCAACCTCATGCATCTATCTCGCTCTAGTAAAGTTCTGTTCATCCTTTTGGCAACCTTATTCTACTATGGAGTCCTATTCACTGAAAAGTGTCTGATGATACCCTCATCCTTGCAGAACTACAGAAACTTCTCATCTTTGTATTTCATGCCATCATCTGATCTGAAGTACTTAAGCTTCATACGTCTAATTTTCAACTCTAGCCTTCCACTATTTAAATACGTTGAAAACTTTAGATTTATGCTTCATAAAGTACACCCAGACTTTCCTTGAAAAATCATCTACAAATGTAACAAAGTAATGAGCTCTTCCATTTGAGACATGTTTGATTGGTCCCCAAACATCCAAATGCACATAGTCCAAAACCCCTTTACTAGTATGAGAAGCATTGTTAAAACTAACACATTTCTACTTCCCAAACACACAAAATTTGCAGAAGTCTAGCTTGCATGATTTCACTCCTTGCGCTTATGACGTTCCAGCATACCTCCCTCACTTAAGTGTCCTAGCCATTTATGCCATAACTCAGAATTGTCATTGCTAGAACCTGCATGAGTTGATACTGAAGCTCCACCTATAACTTTGTTCCCTATCAGTTTATACAAATTTTGAGTTTTCTAACCTTCGTTATCACCATGGCACCTTTTCTAACTTTCATAACTTCACCTTTATAGACATATTGCAATCTATAGAATCAAGTGTGCGCAAGGAAATCAAATTCTTCCTTAAGTTAGGTATGTACCTTACATCACCCAGGGTTCTCACAATCCCATCAAACATTTTAATTTTAATGGTACCTATCCCCATGACTTTACAAACTGCGTCATTAGACTCATTACCCATTAATACAGTACCACCGTTACATGAAATAAGATAATCAAACCACTCCTTATTTGGGCATATATGAAACAAAAATGCAGAGTCAAAAAATTTTTCCGTTGAAAAACTGTTGTCTCAAACTAATAAGAAATTACCTTCTTATTGCTCAACCAAGGAAACCAAGTAGAGATCACAATCGTTACTTTTGTCATCTTCTTCAACAATATTAGCATTGTTCACATATTTCTTTCCTTTCTCGACATTTCCTTGTAATATGGCCAATCTCTTTACAATACCAGCATTCAATACTGGACTTGTCCTGCTTTCCACGAGACTTAGACCTGTTCTTTCCATGTGTTGAGTTTCTACTTTGAGACCGACCTCTGCCTCTTCTATGACTATTCTTATTTCCAGACCTTACCACCAGACCTTCGCCTTGACTGCTTGAACTCATACCATTAACTTTGCTCTAGTCCATAAGAGCCGACATAACATCATCAACAAGCAATGTCTCCATCCCAATAAGCAACGCAGTCTTCAAGGTCTCATATGATTTTGGAAGCAAAAATAATAACAAAATAGCATGATCTTCCTCCTCGAGTTTAACATGTATACTTGACAATTGGGACACCAATCAGTTAAATTCTGATATTTGGTCACCTAGATCAAAACCTTCATCTATCCGTAACTGGTACATATCTTTCTTCAAATATAACCGATTTGACAAAGATTTTGACACACACACACACACACACACACACACACACACACACATATATATATATATATATATATATATATATATATATATATATATATCTTCTCTAATTTCTGCCACAGAGCTGTTGGAGAAATCTTTGTCAAAACTTGGTACTTAACCTTTGGGGCTAGATTTAAATGTATGGTAGATACAGCCTTAGCCTGTAATTCCTCCCGATCATCTTGATCCATTGACTCAGGCTTATTCCCCAGCAAAGGCTTAAGCAATCCTTGCTGTACAAGGATATCCTTTACCATGCTCTGCTATACACCAAAATTCATCTTCCTATCGAATTGTTCACAGGCATACTTCATAGTCGTGTTGTTTGACATATTTATCCTCCAAAATCGATTTCAGTTTTGTCTAAAAAATAAACCTGGAACGCACTGATACCACTTGTTACAAAATCGCTCTAGATAAATATGTATACAACACGATAAGCGAACAAGAGAACACAAGAAATCTGAGAGAACTCAAATCTACTTTGTACAAGTCAGATTTACATCGCTCCCTCACGTGTATCTCTCAATTGTCTAACTACTCAAAGAATGACTCTTCTCTCTTAACTTTAAATACAATACAAGATAGCTTGCATGTACTTAGAGATAAGGAGTGATCTTTTCTATACAATCAATGTGAGACAAGTGTCTTATATACTTAAGGCCAAGTTGCAACCTTCGTTGAGTAACTGATGTGGGACATTAATACAAGACATATATCAACAAAAGATTTAGATGGACTTTTAAGTGGGTGCTCAATTTGAGTTTAGCATTGTTTACTTTTATTGGCAGACAACCTAACTAATAAAATAAAATTATATAGCAGAAAAGTATTATATAGCACATGGTATAAAAAGAAAGTCTTGTGAGGGAGGTTAGAGTTGTCACAATAAAGACAAGTGCTAGGGAGAGGGGGAAGAGGCTAGGGTTTACAGAATACTGAAGAAGAAAAAGATTTATGATAAATGGTTCTTGATTTTTTCTGTTAAAAATCACAATTTTGTAAATTATGTTTCAATGTCGTACTTTCCAAATTTTCTTTTGACATGTTAAACACTAACCATTGTCATCATTGATTACATTATACCTTGCGTACTCACAATCAGTTTACTAGCCAAAATCGATAAAAATTAGGGGTCTTTTCAAAAAGGAATTTTTATGATGCGATAAGTGACAGTACTCTCTCAATTATTTTCTAAATATTTTATGGTATCTTTATGACATCATTGAGAACCATTTATGTTAGGGAATATTGTATTCGATAACCCTGAGTGTCGGTTTAATTCACTCGCTACATTTGGACATATTTATGAGACCGTTATTATAAGTTCAGTATCAAAGAACATTGATATCCACACATAACGCGTATGCACTCAACTAGTAAAATTAAAAATGCTTTCTTGTCCTAATACTACACGTGAAAATGGGTAGTTGAGCAAAGGCATATTCTTAGTGTTTCCAAACTTTATCACGTGATTCTCATGTTCTTTCTTCCAATCGGGTATTAGTTATTTCGATGTGTCGATCTGATCATTGGCTTCCCCATTCGTCTTTCATAATATCCCCTCATTCCACAAGTGGTTTCATTGTGTTTTCAAATATGCATGTTTCATGTGTTTGGTTTGTCTTTCCTTTGATCATTACTTTCTCATGACCGTAATAAACTGCCTTAGTTTGCTGGGTGTGTCCCTATGATAGTACATAAAAATTCTCCCTGCTATGACTAAATCCTTCTCGTGCGCACCCCCATGTGTGTGTGTGTGTGTTGTGCTTATGGAGCATGTTCTCTACTTTGCCTCGGTTGAAAAATGTTATAAACCATGCGTCTCATTTTTTGTAAGATTTTGATGCATTAGAGACTTCTGAAACTGAGAATAAAAGAAAATAGTAGAACTAGTTGATAAAACCTTTGATCTTGGGAAATGATAACTTCTTTGCGAATGCATATATTTGTTAACAGCTCATTACGTTGCTAAATAACTAATAGTTTGTGTAGCGAACTGCCTCGAAAAAATCCCCCGAAAGATTTTATGGAGTCGCCATCTTATTTAATTAAGCAAAGAAAAAATAAGAAAAAAAGACCCGAGAAATGACTCTAAAAATGTCAAAGGGATAACTAGTCTATCAAAAATAGAAAAATGGGTCAAGAGACTAAGTTATGCAGCAAGAAGGTGTTGGGCACCCGTCACATCCCTTCGGTCTCTACTTCCTTTCTATTGATTTTCGGCCTTTAAAACATATAATATGTAAGATGGGCGATGATACTAAACTAAGTTTATTTCTAAATTATTGGCTTGAACTCAACATCAGGGGTAAAATTGCTTACATATCTGGTCGGACTAACTGGAATCAAAACCTCCGTAGTTCAACTTTCGCCTTACAAGTGACAACCTACATTTCAGTCTCACACTTACTAAGAAATAAAAATGATTCCTTTTATAATTTTTGTATATAGAAAATGAAATGCGATTGTGAGGAAGGGAAATACTCTAGATATTACAATATAACCTCATCTAGAAAGCGAAAAATATACCTCAAGAATGCACTTGCCTATAAGACTTATGAACTCCTTATGATGAATCCGTAATGCAAGTGACTCAAGAATATTTAGAAATGAATATTAATTGCTAAATTCCCTTATAGATGATTTACCACTTCTAAGATAAATGGTATAAAAGCTCTAGAGAGAAAAAAACTTATTGTTGAAAATGTAGCTCAAAGACCCTATTTATAGAGGTCTGGGTGCCAGAAATGATATGGATGATTATCCCAGTCTTTGATTTAGTGATAGAGCTGAATATATAATGAAAATTCGTAACCTAAAAAAAGGTCAACAAACTGGCGTGTTCATCTGACTGGCAGGACGAACAGGCTGATTTTTAATAAACTAGCCGGTTCACCCAAAAAAATTCTAAATTTCTAGACATTATTTGTCCCTAATTCGATAATTATCTTATGCAATCAGATAAGATGAACCAGATTTGGGAATTATGTTTGTATCTCATATAAGTCAAGGATTAATCCATATATCAAGGATAAATCACAAGAAATTTCCTATTCATCTAATAAATCACAATGTCTTGACTTTAACTTGGGTAAATCTAACTAACTAGACTGGTTTAACCAATTGTAATCGACTCTAACTAGACCGGACTGAAGAACTGGACTAGATTGGACTCGAACTGGATGGACTGGACCCCTTATTAAATTTAATTAAATAGATTAGGTCCATTATATTATTAGGCCTAAGCCTATGATGATAATGACAAACTTAAATAATAATAAAGTCTAAAAATCATTTAATTAATAAATAGACAACAAAAATGGGTTGTCTATAAAGCCCCTCGGTTAAGGAGCTTGCTCTGGCAAACGTAACTGTAACAGGACAACATATTTTATGTTTGTGGTAGCACCCCAATTTGTGCTTACATTTTCCATTACACACGGCTTGAAACAAGTGGCTGAAAAATTAAAATTGAATTGGCCCTAGAAACACAGAAAAGACCACAAGACTCGAAACCGACTCAAAGACACACATATATAAGGTCGAAACTTGGTAAGGCTTCTTACGTATCCCTAGAAAATGATTAAGACCAACGTTGTTCGAAAAGGGTGGGGATATTGTTCGAAGTCGGAGCCAATAGTAATAACGATTGGTCATCAGGCAATACCAAAAAATAAAGTAGGGTCGAAACTTATCTGGAGCCAAAGCCAACAGTAACAACGATGGGTTGTCTAAGAATATTAAAAAATCATGTTTAAGAGCTGGGGCCAACAATAAAAAGGATTGGTCGCTTAAACATGAAGGCACATCTAGAAGCCAGAGCCAACAGTAATAACAATTGGTCATTGAGATGCACCGGAAGCTTATGACTAAGAGCCGAAGTCAATAGTAAGGACAATTGGTCACTTAGCCACCAATACAAACCCCTAGAAGCTGAAGCCAATGTTAATGACAATTGGTCATCTAGGGATGCTAAAACTGGAACTAAAACTGAGAAATCTCACTACCTAAGAGCCAGAGCCAATAGTAATAATGATTGGTCGTTTGGGCGAATGAGGAAAAAAGATTATCTAGAAGTCGTAGCCAATAGTAACAATTATTGCTCGTCCAGACACACTGAGGGTTTATGATTAAGAATCGGAGCCAATAGTAACAATAATTGGTTGCTTAACCATAAGGTGCATCCCTAGAAGCCAAAGCCAATTGTAACGACAATTAGTCGTCTAAGGATACTTAAATTGAAACTGAAGCTGGAGCTGGAATTGGAACTGAATTGTATGTGATATATGCGTACTAACTTTAATCGAGGGCTATAAACTCAGACGTAATTTAGACTGAGACTATGACTGGAACAGAGCTAGAACTGGATTTAGGCTAGTACATGGTATCCTCGCATCAACCTGAATGATGGTTTCTACCCTCGAGCGTAGATCTAGATTGAGACTGGACTTGGACCAACATTGGATTGGGACAAGATCGGGACTAATTCGAGGCATATATTGGGTTGGAATCGATCTGGGATAGGAATTCGGAATGGCACTGGGACTGACAATAGAACTGGACCGAGATTGGAGAGAAGATTGTACATGACTCTCAGGTACTAGCCTGGAATGAGCATCAAATACCCTGGACATGAATCTTGACGAAGACTGGGACTGAAATTGGACAGGGAGTGGTCATAGTAAGGTATGTGATCTGCGTTTACACCCTCAAACATGGATCTGCACAGAGACCGATAATGTGACCGGATGAGGATTGGATAAAATACGTGTGTAGTATCTACATGCCAATCTGGACTCCAAATGTCTACCTTTAGACATGAATTCAAATTCTAAAACTAAAAGAAAGAATCTGAATGTCACGTGCCAACCTGCATGTGACATTCACGTACTAATCCTAGACTGATGGTTAATACCCTCGACCATTGACTTGGACTAAAAAAATGGTTGTATGCTAGGAAGGTTGCCTGTATACCCTCGTCCAGAAGGGATCAAGCCAAGTGTAGCTCGACCGGATTTGAAAAGAAAATGTATGTGCCTTACATGTATCGACCTAGATTGGGGAAATACCCCTGGACATAAACCTGGCCTAAGAGTGAATGATAGGTGAAGGGCTGAGAAGTTGAATCTTCTACTAGAGTCACGAACGATAAGAGCGTAACTCAAAAGTCATAGTGAGAGGCATATTTTATTTTCTTTTTATTTTCAATTTATCATATTTTTTTCAAAGAATTTTTCCTTTTGAAGACTAGGGGCAGGAGACAGAATTCTATAACCTAGACTTAGACGAGACAAAGACAGACACTAATCCTGACTGTTAAGGTAAGGAAATCGCACAGAGACCCTGGGCAAAATGCATGTAGATGAAATAGACCATGAAATTTATTGGAGGATGATAGACTTTATCATGACTATCATGAAAGGGAAATCACAGTGATCCCTAAGACAAGGTGTATGTAGACAAATGCTGACTATGCAATGAACTAGAGAAAGACATATCTAGACTGTACTGAAAGGGGAATCACAGGGAGCCCCTAGGCAAAATGAATTTAGATGAAATAGGCAATGTAATAAACTGGAGGTGGATAGACAAACACTATCCCAACTGTCGTGAAAGGGGAGTCATAGGGAATCCGTAAAGGAAAATTACATGCAGATGATGTTGAGCATGCAGTAAACCAGAAAAACAAAGACAGGCACTACCCTGACTATCAGGAAATGGAATTGCAAGGAGCCTCTAGACATATATACACTCAGGCAACACTGACCATGAAATAAAGTAGATACACAAAGACAGACATTATCATGACTGTCATGAAAGTGGATCTATAGAGAGCTCTTAAGTAAATATAAAAAAGCATGCAAAGACAAACATTATTCTGACTGTTGGGAGAGGAGATTCATAGGTCAATATAAGAAGGACACAGAGACATGCACTATCATGACTGTCGTGAAAGGGGAATCACAAAGAGCCCCCGGACCAAAAATGCATGCAGAATGTTGACTCTGTACCATATTAAGGAAAGACAGGCACTATCTTGATTGTCGTAAAAAGGGAATCATAGAGAGCCCCTAGACAAAAGTGCATGCAAACAAAATTGACCATGCAATGAGCTGGATGAAGCCATACACAAAGTTAATTCTTAATTTCAACACTCGAGTTTGAATTTCAGGGACTACCACAAAAAGGTTAGGCCCAAAAAATGGATAGTGAGGATGTATGAAAATGTCAGTGTATGGGCTGTGAGGATAATGTGTTTGCTGGGAGGCTGTACAAGCTGCAAGGCAGATGGGAATTTGGCCTGTGATTAGCAAAAAGATTAATGCATATGACTAGGCTAAGCAAAAGTAAATGATTATCAAGTGCGTGATTGAATAGTCAAAGAGCATGAGATAAAGTTATAAGGCTTCTCGTATTATCGCTGAAATGATGGCAGAAATATCAAACCATCCCGCCAAACATGGGATGCCAAGTAAGTTATTGGGGATTAGTTGGATCCTCATCACACCACATGGAGATGAATGCATTAGTTCAAAAATTTAAAAATTGAAAGGTACAAAGCAAGTCATAGGGAGGTGAACATATCATGTCGTAATATGGCAAGATCAAAAGGTGCATGTACCATTTTTTTTCTTTTCTTCTTTTTTCCCGACCTCATCAAAATGTAAAAGAGCATTTGTCTCTTTTAAATAAGTATATCCTCAAGGAGGACTTTATATATATGGGGCACAATATAGGCCAGGGTGCAGGTCAAGAAACAAATGGTAATCAGACTCAAGAACCCAAACATGAAATGAAAGCCCCCAAGTGTGTGTCCATGGAGACGGAGCCTAGAAGGTGATAAAGCTGCCTATATATCCCCATTGGAGGAAACAGGTCGAATGTAGTTCAAACCAGATCTACTGACTATCTTTCGAACTCGATCAATAGAAATTAATGCGCCAAGTGTTAACAATCATTCTCTACCCTTTTTATTTTTTTTCCTTCTTCTTCTCTTTTTATTTTTTTATTTTTTTCAACACTTCTCCTTCTATTTGAGATAGAACAAATGATCATCACGATTCCATTCATCGTCTATCTTCAAGACTTTGGTTCCTATGAAGGGTAACTTTTCCTTGTTCAGTTGACTTTGCAGCAATACTTGGGACATATGCACAATAAAGAAACTACCCGCCCCAAGGATAGAAATATAGGCTTCTAAAAAGATAGGCCAAACTCTTTGGTTGTGTTTAGCGCGTAGGATAAGACCTCAGGATAGGATAAAAATAATCATATCCAGCGTTTGGACACGCTTATAACAGATGGATAAGAAATCCAGAGGATGGGTTTTATCCCACTTAAGTAGGATAACTTTGTACCTATGGGTGGTATTGTTTTAGTCCCAAGCACTTGGGATAAAAACTTACGGGCAAGGTTTAGAAAAGGAAAGCAAAGGCATAAAGAAAATAGAGCATAAGACTTCTCTCAGCTTCCTCCGCCGCCGACCGTCTCCAACAGGTATGCCATTTTCTGCCCTATTTCTTAGTCAATCTCTTCAATTTCTTCAATCTTCTCCGTGATTCTGAATCAACAGACCAATTTCTTTAATCTTCTTCGAGATTCTGAATCAACAGACCCATTACTTTTAGATCTAAGAAAGTACAGCATCATCTATCGAAGTGTGCGATTTCAGATCTAAGTATTTGCTACCACATAGCTGTTTCGTTTTCCATTTTGTGCATATCTAGAAAGTTTGAACTTATGATTATGTTTGTTCTAAAGTTAGATTGGATTTTCCTTCATGAATTTATAGTTTTTATTCTATGACAACTGGAGTTTATATCTTCGTTTTTTGTGTTTGAAGAGCTTAAGTTATGTAGTTTATGTTTAACTTTTTTTAATCTTATGTCTTCAAACTTTTACCGAAATCTCTTTGTTCTGTATTTGCATGGGAGAGTTTCTTAGGAGTTGTGCATCCTGGATAATCTTTCCAAACTTGATCCACCATAGAACCCGTGCACTCCCTTTTGTTCTCTTCAATACAAATTCAGCTTCTTCAGGACCGGATATAGGACCTGCGAATCGCACAACATATTCTACGTAAAGTGAAGCCATAACAAAAGGGAAATGTCTAAAATTAGAGAACAACTACAGTTAAACTTTTATTTATTTTATTTTTTTGCAAAGTGTTTATGATCCCAGGTTCATAATCTTGCCCAGGTTCATAATCTTGCCAACCTAGCATCATTTACTATAAGGGATTGGTCAAGAAGAGGTGGGAAAGAACTTATGGGTTTCTGATAGGGTGAGACTCCCCTTCACACTTTCATTCTTTGTTCCAACGCTTAATTTGATTATGGATCAGGTAGAGATTTTTTAGATGAATATTCTTTAGATGCGGCTACATAATTTCTATCTAGGTGGTGCTTTAGGAGGGACCTTGTCTTGTTTGGCTAGGACAATTAGAATGTACCTTTATTTTAGTTATCAGAAAAGAAACAGAGTTCAGCTGAGTTGATAAGACCCCAGTCACCATTTGGAGAAAATGGATTTTTGAATTATGCTGTGTCTGACTGCATGTGTTTATACGGTAGTCAAATAAGCTAGGTACTGAAGTGGGAAAGTGCTTTCCGAGTTGAAAGTGAATAACATATAGAGGTTGAACAAAAAGGCATGTTATATATCAGGACAATCATGGCTTGGTATTCTCAGAATACTTTAACCTTAAATATTGTGGACAACCGAGACGAGATAACTAAGGTGGTCAGTGTCTTGACATTGCCAAATCTTTGTAAAAAGTTGGTGCTTGTGAACAAAAACAAAGGTTGGTCTCTGGCTTTGAGCGGATTGGTTGAGTGTTCCTTCGATACTTTCATTTGGCCAGAAAGATAATCCATTTGAAACCTTTTGAATGATGTAGTTTATGACACTGTTGATTGAGGTATCCATTTGCACAAGACATTTACTTGGAATCTATTAGAATTTGATAGGTGACAGTACTTGAGTTATTAATTCTCATAACTTGGTTTGCTTGTTGCTTTTAGGTAGTTATTAATTCTCATAACCTGGTTTGCTTGCTGCTTTTAGGTAGAAGCTAATGTTGGTGTATTTTGGTGTCCTCATTGACCTTTTTATTTTTTTATGAATTAATGGTGTTCGATTGTGGTAACATGGATGATGAAAGAGATGAAGTGATTACAGTTTACCTTATTCTTGAGAAGATACATTTGCATATTCAATTCATGTTTATGCTTCTTGTGTTGATACATATTATTGCTCAAAGCCACTACCAAAAATTTGTGTTGAAGGAACATTCATCTTATAGAAAGCAGACTCGGTTAAAAAGGTTGAATCGTTTAATTAGTGTGAGCGATGTCAATTGCATAGAACAACTAAGAATAGATAGACACACATTTCGTGTATTATGTGAACTCTTTCATACGATTGGTGGGTTAAAAGCTAATGGAGAGGTAGGTAGCAATTTTTTTTTAATATACTTGGTCATCATGAGAAAAATAGTAGAATCAAGTTTGAGTTCCAAAGGTTGGGAAAAATCGTTAGCAAACACTTTAAAGCAGTATTGCGCTCAGCGTTACGTTTACAAGGCATTTTACTTAGAGCACTAGATCCTGTCACTAACAATTGCACCGATGAGAAATGGAAATGCTTTAAGGTACGCAAAAGTTCTATTTTTTGTGGATTGTGTTTCTTTCTCAAGTATGCTACTTTTAGCATGAGACTAATTCCTTCTTTTATATTGTTGTGGTTATAGAATTGCTTAGAGGTTTTAGATGGGACCTATATTAGAATGCGTGTGCCAGATGATGATCAACCGAGATATCATATAAGAAAGCGTGACATTGAAACCAATGTATTAGGAGTTTGTTGTCGGGATATAAAGTTTATCTATGTACTGACAGGTTAGGAAGGTTTAACTGCTGATTCTAGGGTGCTTAAAGATGCTATTAGCGGGAGAAATGGATTAAGGATTCCTATGGGTAATTTTGTTGTTAAAAGTTAGGTCATTATTTCTACTTGCATATACTCCTTTCGTAAGAGACATTATTTTGTATGTTAGGTTATTATTACCTTGTTGATGCTGGTTCTACAAACGGGTATGGGTTCCTTGCACCATATAGAGGCACAAGATACCATTTGTCATTATGGAGAGATGGACCTCCACCAACTACATACCAAGAAAGGCTCAACCTGAAGCATTCTTCTGCTAGGAACATCGTAGAGAGATGTTTTGGACTCTTGAAGATAAGATGAGCTATTTTGCAGAGTCCATCTTTTTATCCTGTTAAAACACATGGACGTATAATTATAACATGTTTTCTGCTGCATAATCTTATATGAACTGAAATGGCCGTGAGGCTAAGCTAGATATGGTGACCGAAGAAAAGGGGTGACTTGGATGGTGATGCAATCACTATCGTTGAAACATCTGACCAGTAGATGGAATAAAGAGACAACTAGGCCAAAGAAATGTTTGATGAATGGAGAGGCCAGGCATGAGATTGTAATTTAATATTGTTTGTAGACGTTGTGACTTTATTTCAAGAGCGTGGATTAACTTAGGTTTGTATTTTAAGAACGTGGATTGACTTATGGTTGTATTTTAAGAGGGTGGATTGAATTGTGGTTATATTATAAGAACGTTGATTGACTTATGGTTGTATTTTAAGAGTGTGTGTTGACTTATGGTTGTATTTTGAAATTGTGAATTGACTTTTAATTGTTGTACGTGAACGTATTAACTTATGATTTTTTGCACATGAATGGCTAGCTCCAAAGATAAAGGAAAGACTACCTCCAAGACAAATGAAATTGTTGAGTTTGGACCACCATTGAAGAACAAATTTTATGGATATAATGGAAGAATGTGTTAAAGAAGGAACGAAAAGCGAATCAAGATTCAAGTCTGGAACTTTTTTGCATATTGAGAAACAGATGGAAAAAAATTACTGGGTTGCAATGTTCTTGCAATGCCTCACATCGAGTCCAACTACAAAGGGTTGAAGAGAATGTACAGTGCGGTGACAGATATGCTTGTATCATCTGGCTTTGGATAGAACGAGATATTGCATTCTGTTGAGGTTAAGGGTACATAATGGGAGCTTATTGAAGGTAACTAGGCAATTATTTCTTTTAGTTTTTTTTCCTTTTGTCAAGTCTAACTTTTTGCACGAGATACTATTTATGTCTTTGCAGAGTCACCCGGAAGCCAAGGGCCTACTTAATAAACCATTATTCAAGTATGATCAACTCGGATTTATATTTGGCAAGGATCGAGCTACTGGAAAAGTAACTGAAGCTCCAGGTGATGCGGTAGAGGATCTAGACCGCGCAGAGGGTACTATTGGTTTGGATGACATGGATGTGTCTGTACTTATGACTGGATCTACGACTCAATCAACTGGAACAAAGCCAACCAAGAAGGGAAAGACACGAAGTAGCATGATTGATGGATTTACTAGTGGATTGCATGACTTAACATGATTTTTTGGAACATACATGGATAAGTACTGGCAAAAGAATGGAAATGCTAGCAGAAAGGCGTGGTAACGCTAAAGATGCATCCTGTGACAGGAAGAAAGTTTATGAAGAGTTTTGCATGATTGACTTTGCTTCGGATCTTGATCGAATTCAAGTGAAACACAACATTGCTGCTAAGCAGGAGACTGTTAATGTGTTTCTCTGTCTTCCTGATGATGCTAAAGCATCGTATGCCTTTATGTTACTTAATACCGATGTGTAGCTTGCTTCACTATCACTTATCTACCGGTTATTAATTGTCATCGATGAACTTGTAGCAACGACTATTATTTTGGACTACCACTTGTCTACCGATTTTTAGTTGTCATCGATGGACTTGTAGCGATGGCTATTATTTTGCATTATCACTTGTCTACCGGTTTTCAGTTATCATCGTTGTTGGACTTTTAGTTTTATGGATGATATGTAATGATGGATTATTTTATATTTAAGCTTATGAATGGTTGTTTAAGAATTCATTATTTATCTGTTGTTTTAGGTATCATAATCAAGTTTGCGGAGAATTCAAAATATAGCATTAAGCAAGACATATTGTAAAGGAACAAGTTTTCTTGCTGACCTTTTGGCAGTATTCATGCCAATTTGTGAATAGATAAGAATTTGAGATTACATGTTTCCTCTTGTTAACATCTAGAAAGAAAAGTAAGCTTGTGATCAAATGACCTTTTACTTTTATTACTCTGGTTGGCAATGATTGAAAATAATCATGTTAACAAGAGGTTTTTTGCAGAATGGCATAGCTACATCACGGCCTATAAGACAAACTCTATGAATGAAAAATGATGAAAATTGAACTTTCAAACTTTTTATATAGACAAAGTAGTGAAAAGGGGACTTTGAATTCTTTTATTATTATTTATCTTATCTGGCCTATATCCGTTGTGTTGCCAAACACAATCAACAGTGTATAACTACTTATATGGCATGTAATCCTGGTTGGATCCAATTGCTGGACAGGATAATTATATTAGCATGCCTTATCCGCCATGATTTGTTATCCTGGATTATCCTGTCCTATCCAACTGATTTATCCCACGTGCCAAATGCAACCTTTAGGTACAAAGGCTAGCAAGTGGAAATTTTTTTTAGTATAGAATAATTAGGATGATATGTGGTGGCTAATCGATGGCATCCAATCATCGGGAACGCTTATTCCAAGGAAGACTCATGCAAACCTACATCGATATGACACCTTATTATCTTTGAAGATTTGACTGATTTCTTGTGAATAAGGGTGGACCAAGAAATAAAGTCACGACATTCTCTTAATAATCTCTTAGATACTCACTCGAATGTAAAATTTTCAAACTAATTCTTCCATTAGGTTTTCTGACATTTAATTTCAAAGAAACTGAATTATGATATTTAAGCTTGAAAATACAAGGATCATTACCCCTTAAGTGCAAAGAAGAAGCGTCAACAATATGTCATTAGTCTTAAAGTCAAATCATCTTTTGCACAATATCCCGAAATGATTGGTTTTGTGACATTAGGTTTGTTGACATTCAATTTCAAAGAAACTAAGCTTGAAATTATAGGGGTCACCACCCCAAGTGCAAAGAAGATGTATCAACGAGATAGACCACTAGTCCTAAAGTCAGGCCATCACCCAGTACTTTATAGTGTTTAAAGAGATTCTTGTCTTCGACAATATGACGAGAATCACTAGTGTCAACCCACCATTCAATTTCATTTCTTACCATGAAAATTTCAGTCACATTTGCAACAAGATCACTATTGTTTTTCTTTTCTACCTTTATTCTTGTAACTTCCATGCTTGAGCTTATGGCAATCTTTGGCAAAGTGACCAATCTTGTGACAGTTGTAGCATTCCTTGTTCTTTGCCTTTGGATTTGAGCTTGAAGGCTTGAAATCTTTCACTTTAAGAATTTATTGTGAGTGTACCTTACAGAGTTTTTCTTCTCATCCTTGTCTATAACAACATGAGCTTTAACAATTGTTTCCTTTGCAAGCTCCTTCTCATGATTTCCAGTTTCTTCCTTGATATGCAAGTGTTGCATAAGTTGATCTAAGGCAAGATCTTCTTTCTTATACTTTAGTTTGTCACGGTATTCCTTTCAGGTTAGTGGGAGTTTAGCAACAATAGCACCTACATGAAAATTCTCATCAAGAATCGTACATGCAGCACATATGTAATTAACAATCAATTGAAACTCACAAACTTGAAGAGAAACATGTCTATCATCACTCATCTTTGAACCTGCTTCCTCCGCTTGGTAGACTGACTTTAGAGTATTCAACAACTCTTTTGCAGTCTTCCTCTTTTTAGAGTATTGATCATAAAAAAAATCTACCATTCTGCCAAGGATGTGATGTCTACAAAAGTAGTCATTATTCAACTTTTAAATCTGATCAATGATTGATTTCACTTGATCGGATAAGGACTCTCCAATTGGAATAGCTGGACATGATTGAGTTAGTACATAAGCTAACTTAAGTTAACGAAGGAAAAACTCCATCTTAATTTGTCATCTTTGAGAGTTCTTTCCATCAAAAAGCTCAAAATTCAGGTGATTAGTCTTATGAACTCCGTTTGATGAAGTAGCCAAGAGAGAAAACTATCTTCAATTTTTTGGAATAAACACACGTAAGATTTAGAAATAATGAATAGTAATACTTGAATTAAAATATTGAAAGAATCAAGGCTTAAAAACACCCACAAACACTTCTTAAAGATAGTTGAAGCTTCTCTCACGTACAAACTGAAGACTTCGGCATAAGTTCGAAACAAGTTTTTAAAAGAAGTTCAAGTACTTTCTCTTCTCTCAAGTGAACATGGTATCTCTTCTTGTTTTCAACTTTCAAACTCTTACCCTTTATATGGTGATAGAAAAATTGTATGTTCTTTGAACATTATCAAGTTCTTTGAACCCTACCATTTTAAGATTTGTCAGTGAATCAATAAAATACAATAAAGTAAAAGATAGATGAATCGTATCCAAGGAGTATACAATGAACCTAAGTTCATGTATCTTTAAATTTATTTAAAAAAATAATGTTCAAAGAATAAAACCATTTAAAACTTAATATGTCTAAAGTTCATGAAATTTATATTTTGGAAAACTAATTTCAATGAACTTGATTTTGTTTTCATATTTATGTAGTCAAACTCGGAACATATTTCCAACAAATCTCAGTTACAACTTTAACATACTGACAAAGCCAAAATCACTACAAACTCCCTCTAATGTGAACTTGGTTTAGTGATACACTAATTTTTAGCAGCATAACAACTTTTTCTTGATCAAAATACCAAGAGTAAAGTATCAAAGGGTTTGCTTTAATGTTGTGCTAAACACCCTCTAACTTGAAGTTTTATTTGTCAGCGGACATACTTAACACTAAAATCTTATTTGATATCAAAACCGTAATTGATCACCGAAGAAACAACGAATTTGTCTTCCTAGCGTTAAATGTTGAACTCCTCGGCCTTTTTAACCATGCACCTCTGCAATTTAGATCATATGTGGAATGAACCTTATTAACGGATAAAGATCATCTGATGTATATATCATTTCTGCTATATTAGTTATGGTGATAAAAAGTTATCACTAAAAAGAAATTATCGTTATTATTATCTTTTGTCGCTGAAGTGCGTTCGACTGCGTTTTACTATTTCCGGCAAAGGATCGTGGTTCTTACTAAGAGCTTTTCATTCAAGATCCTCGTGATTCCAATCATCCATCAGATTACTCCATCCAAAAATAGTAAGAATCCTAGAGTCCAATTCCCTACATTCGTTTTTTCTTACGGCATCCTCTAAATAGGAAATGAAAATATCACCACCCTCCATTTCATCCCTCCAACTTCAACGCCATAATCAGATGGTCAGCCTTACTCCTAACCTACCAACATACACCAAACTGACCCACAGAAAGCCCGCCAATCACGAGTTCAAGAATAAAACCTTTATATATTTGATCTAAACTTTTGATCGAAAGAATCTTAAAAGTAAGTGTGCGTGTGTATAATAATAATAATAATACAAATGAAGTTCCAAGGATTAAAATGGGCTTCAACTATGAATTCTTTTGATTTATTGCCTCAATTTCTTTGTTTAACCAACAGTTGTTTTCCACATATTTTCGGAAAAATTGTTGTCAAAATGAGCTACAATCAGATCAGATCAGATGTGAGTGAGTCCACATATTTTCCTTCCAAACCCTAACCCTAAGATTCCACGTACACACGTGTCTAATCCCTTCGTGATAACCCTTGAAGCTAAAAATAAGAATTTTGTGAGGTGAGAGATGGAGATAAGCCAAATGTGAAAGAGAATCTGCCAACCAAGAATCTTATACCAGTTACCTCAAAAAAGACCCAAAATTTTCTGAGGTTTTCCTTTAATTCAACCATCACTGATTTTCCATCCATTGAAATTCAATCTATCCTAATTTAATGCCTTCCACATAACCCACGAAGTCCATTTTGGTTTTATTGGAAAGTTTTCACAGTAAGTAAAGATTGGCTTTTGCAGGGCCTGTGTTTGTAGACAGCAAGATCGCCGGACTTGACCCATTAGCCTGTCTTTTTCGTAGCTAGGTGCCCTGTCTCTCACCAGTCACCACCCACCACCAGATCTTGAATCCATTGCAATTGTTTATAAGCGCGTTCTTCTTGTTCATAGAATATACACTCACACAAACACACATTATATATTGCATTATCAACAACCCCGTTTTCACCCACTCACCCATTCACTCATGGCACAATAGAAACAGAGTAAACCCAGAGCAAAAGCTTTGTGACATTTCAATCCATTTGTTCAATCAAAAGCTTTTGTGGGTCAAGGTCGCAAAGAATGGAACGTGCTCGACGAATTGCCAACCGGGCGATTTTGAGGCGCCTGGTCTCGGAATCGAGGCAGCACAGGCCCAATGGGATGTCTTCGTCATCCCCTGTGTTGTACTCTCCATCTAGGTACGTTTCATCGCTGTCTCCATATGTTAAGAGCAATAGATCAGGTGCGTCGATAGGTAATGTTGGATTTGGTATTGGGTCGCAACAAGCTCGATCCATATCGGTCGAGGCCCTGAAGCCCAGTGACACCTTCCCACACCGCCACAACTCGGCCACCCCCGAGGAGCAATCCAAAATGGCCGAGTTTTGCGGGTTCGCGAGTCTCGACTCGCTCATTGACGCCACGGTGCCTAAATCCATTAGACTTGATTCAATGAAGTTTTCAAAGTTTGATGAAGGGTTAACAGAGAACCAAATGCTTGACCACATGCAAAAGTTGGCCTCTAAAAACAAGCTGTTCAAGTCATTTATTGGGATGGGATACTATAACACTTATGTACCTCCTGTTATTTTGAGGAACATTATGGAGAATCCGGGTTGGTACACTCAATACACTCCCTACCAGGCTGAGATTGCGCAGGGACGTCTCGAGTCCCTGCTCAATTATCAGACCATGATTTCGGACTTAACTGGCCTGCCGATGTCAAACGCATCCTTGTTGGACGAAGGGACTGCCGCGGCCGAGGCAATGGCCATGTGTAATAATATTCAGAAGGGAAAGAAGAAGACTTTTATCATTGCGAGTAACTGTCACCCGCAGACGATCGATGTTTGTAAGACTAGGGCCGATGGATTTGAGGTTAAGGTGGTTGTCGCTGATCTCAAGGACTTTGATTACAAATCTGGTGATGTTTGTGGAGTTCTGGTCCAGTATCCAGGGACCGAGGGTGAAGTTTTGGATTACGGGGAGTTTGTTAAGAATGCGCACGCAAATGGGGTGAAGGTTGTTATGGCGAGTGATCTATTGGCATTGACCATGTTGAAACCTCCAGGTGAGTTTGGGGCTGATATTGTTGTTGGTTCGGCTCAGAGGTTTGGGGTTCCTATGGGTTATGGAGGTCCTCATGCAGCATTCCTGGCCACATCACAAGAGTACAAGAGGATGATGCCGGGAAGAATTATTGGTGTTAGTGTTGATTCTTCGGGCAAGCCCGCTTTACGTATGGCGATGCAGACAAGGGAGCAACATATCCGGAGGGACAAGGCAACAAGCAACATCTGCACTGCTCAGGTATGAGATCTCATCTGTCAAAAACGGCCTTAACTCTTATCAATGCAGTTGTTGCCTTTTAATTTTTCTTTCATGAATTTCATTTCTTGTCTTGTTACCCAGGCATTGCTTGCCAACATGGCTGCCATGTATGCTGTTTACCACGGGCCTGAAGGCCTTAAAACTATTGCCCAGCGAGTCCATGGTCTTGCTGGCACATTTGCTGCTGGAGTGAAGAAACTTGGAACAGCGGAAGTTCAGGGGCTCCCCTTCTTCGACACTGTTAAGGTTAAGTGTGCTAACTCAAAGGAAATTGCTGATGCTGCTTACAAGAATGAGATGAATCTCCGGGTTGTTGACAAGAACACTGTAAGTGCCTTTCTAAGTGTTTAAGTTGGTTCCTGGTCCACGAGTTTTTGCTTAGATAACTGGAGCTCTATTGCCTTTCAGATCACTGTTTCTTTTGATGAAACCACGACTTTGGAGGATGTAGATAAACTTTTTAAAGTTTTCGCACGTGGGAAGCCTGTGAGTGTCACTAATTCGTTCTCTGTGATATTGCTAGTATCTTTTTAATATCTGATCCGATTAAACAGCTACATATAAACCTTTATGTTAATTATCAGGTGACATTCACTGCGGCAGGTCTTGCACCAGAGATTGAGAATGTTATTCCTTCTGGGCTCGTAAGGGAGAGCCCATATCTCACTCACCCCATCTTTAACTCGTACGGTCTTTTCAGAGACATGAATGTCCATTATTTCGTATATTATGGACCAGCCTGACTCTGATTTTTTTTCCTTAGGTTCCATACCGAGCATGAGCTTCTCAGGTACATTCATAAGTTGCAATCAAAGGATCTCTCTTTGTGCCACAGTATGATACCCCTGGGATCTTGTACAATGAAGTTGAATGCAACAACAGAGATGATGCCAGTAACATGGCCTAGCTTTGCGGACATGCACCCTTTTGCCCCTACTGAGCAAGCTGAGGGCTATCAGGTAGTTATCAGGTGTTTCTTTACTAGGGATTTACATTTGGTGCTTTCGTTTTCATATCTGTAAACCTAGATCTTATGCACTAATAAAATATAATGTTTTTCCCCCCTAGGAAATGTTCCAAAACTTGGGTGAGCTGTTGTGTACCATCACTGGATTTGATTCTTTCTCTTTGCAACCCAATGCTGGTGCTGCTGGCGAGTATGCCGGGCTGATGGTCATCCGTGCATATCATATGGTATTGCGATGCCACTGACATTTACGAACTTTATCTCTAAAAACCAAGTATGAGTTGTAGCAGGATATCAAAACGCATGATTGCCTCTTTCTGAAGCTTAGAGATAATACTGATGATCGAGTTAATGAGGCTAATTTGTTATGGAGTGCTCACTTTATTTGAGTCGTACGTAGTTTTTGGTTAACTTGAAAGTGACCTGGACATCAATTGCTTGAACCTATTAGCTAAACCTTTATTTTGTTGTTAAGAGAATTTACTGTCCTTTCAGTCTATATTCCTTTACTATTCTTGTGTAGACATTGAGATTTCCTTGTTGCAATCATAACTCTGACATCACTAGACATCAAGATTTCCTTGTTGCAATCATAACTCTGACATCACTTAACAACAAGTCTGGATCGAGAGCTTCGTATGGTTCACATGGCACCCAAAGTTCCCTGAATATGATCGTGTTGCATTTTACCTCATGCCTGACGTATCTAGATAACCTCTGATATCTGGATGCAATACCTTTTCAGTGTAAATTGCTCCAACTTGCATTAATGTTAATGCTTCAATTGATTATCCAGTATCTTTCTCAACTACAGGCAAGGGGTGACCACCACCGCAATGTATGTATCATTCCTGTCTCGGCACATGGAACAAATCCTGCCAGTGCTGCTATGTGTGGAATGAAAATTGTTGCTGTTGGAACTGATGCCAAGGGAAACATCAATATTGAAGAGTTACGAAAGGCTGCTGAAGCCAACAAGGACAACTTATCTGCTCTCATGGTATGGATACTCGGCATTGTGGATTGCGATAGTACTTTTGTTACAACAATCAGAAGCTAAGTAATGTTGATCTAAATTTCAGGTTACGTACCCTTCTACTCATGGAGTTTATGAGGAAGGTATCGACGAGATATGTAAGATAATTCATGACAATGGTGGTCAAGTATACATGGATGGTGCCAATATGAATGCACAGGTTTAGTCCCTCTTCTCTGATAGACTCTGTCCTGATTTTCCAGTTTTTAGTTTGATATAGTGGTCTTTGTCATGTCATTTTTTACTCGAATACTCTGAATTCCCATGTAAGCATGTCCACGTATGTCGTGTCTGTGTACCTATGTTTAGTTTAGCACGGCTCTTTAATCTATTATGTCATCATCAGTATAGCAACTCCACCAATTTGTTGGGCCGAAACACAGCCTAATTTTGTTGGGCCGAATCCACAAATATCTATGGGATTAAATTGAGTTTATATTTTTCTATTTATTCACACGCTTTCTTATTCTTCTGTCAGATGAACGTTTCTATCAGAACTGGTTTTGCAACTTATAAGAAGTCGCTATAACTGATATATCCATGTTTTCCAATATTTTCTCAGTCTAAAACAAAGACCAAAGTTTTCTTTTTTGATTTCCTTTCTCCGTCCCTCTCCCGGGACAGAAACTTCTCCTCTTCCCCCTTTGTAGGCACCGGCCTTACCCCGCACCACCAGCGCATGCCTCTGGACATCTCCCTTGAGTCACCGAGGACCCTTTCCTCTCTTTAGTAACTTCTACTATTTGCAGTCTAAGTGAGAAATATCTAACTGAAATCATACTTTTCTTTCTGTGAATGTATGTTTGTTTTCTCCCACATGGTCCATCAGTTCGCATATTGTTATGATACGAGAATAAATTTTTGGGTATTGCAGGTTGGTCTGACAAGTCCAGGCCGGATCGGTGCTGATGTTTGCCATCTCAACCTCCACAAAACATTTTGCATTCCACATGGTGGAGGTGGCCCTGGCATGGGTCCTATTGGAGTGAAGAAACACTTGGCACCGTTTCTGCCATCGCACCCTGTGGTATGCACTGTGTCAACCAATGTTTTCTGTGTTCGTAAACATGAGCTACTTTAGCTAGTTTAGAGAGGAAAAAAAAGAAGTAGAAGTTATCATTGCCACTTTATGCATTGTTCGCAAAACCAGGATTAAAAAAAATTGGTAGTTATCTGGAAGATATAATGATACATAAGAGCACACAGTTTTGCATGAAAATTGTATTTGGGATAACTAGTCTATTAGGCAATATAATTTTAGTGATCTTTTTATGGTCCCCTTTTCTTGATATTCAGTTTCGTTGCAAAGAGACAAGAATTGTGACAAGGAATTATATCATACTTTTTGGGGAAACTATTTCAATTTATGCCAAACAGTATGTAGATATTTCACAAAAAGGTTTAGGGTAATTATTAGGTATCATAATTTCGATTGCCTGGTTGCGTTGGACGTGGCTTTGCTGGCAAAATGTGACAAATAAAGAGTTAGGAAAGTAGCTATGACCTCAATACTCTATGTTCCTTTGATATGGTAATCAGCACAGAACTGATTGCTTTAGTTAGATGAGAGACATCAGCTAATTTTCTCAGAACTCTTTGTGCAGTGAAATATTTCCATCAAAAATTTTCATTATACTAACAGGTCAACTTGAAAAACAAGTGTCGTTTTATTTCAGATCTCTGAAGCATGGGGATTCTTATAAGTATACACCTCTATAGTCCCATTTTAAAGTTGGTATAGCCAAAGTGTTGATGATCTGTATTTTAGATTTTTTTCATCGCTTTATTTTTCTCTTTAGAAAAATCTTACCCATGAAGTTTCCTGTAAAACAACTTGCCTTTCTAAAGAATGTTTTCTTGGCTTCTTCTTTTATGATATGCCTTCTGCCGAATGCATCATCCTTGTAGCTTTACGTTTTTTTTCCCTAGTCATGTACTGAATCTTTTGGTTTTAACGGCCCTATCCCACCCGAAATAATAAAGGCATGCTAAATGAGACAGAGAAAACTAGTGAATACATATATGCTTAGAGTCAAAGTCAGCTCGCTTAGTGGCATAAAACATCTCGACGCGTGGAACTTTTGAATGAATCATCTGAAGATACATGACTTTGTAAATTGTGGGTGCTTGTTCTGACGTAATTATGAAGAAAATTTGCTACATTTTCATTACTATCTGTACACTTTCTGATTTCCTTTTCCTTTTGGAACTGAAGATCGCTACAGGAGGTATACCAGCCCCTGACAAGCTTCATCCACTTGGTACCATTTCAGCTGCACCTTGGGGTTCTGCTCTTATTTTGCCAATATCATACACTTATATTGCAATGATGGGGTCTGAGGGACTCACGGATGCATCAAAGATAGCTATCTTGAATGCAAATTACATGGCGAAACGCTTGGAGGTCTTTACTTATTTGACCATTTTTACATCTTATTATGTTACGCTTTATGATTAATTGACAGTGAAATTAGGTATGTGCCATGTACTGGCATACCCCTCTAGTTTTCGAGTAAACAAGAATGATAGTTCTTTTTTCGGAGACCAAACTTTTCTGACATTTGGTGAGTTGCGACAGAAGATAAATCAGTATTTCCACTTATGTTGGCTTTGCTTATCCTTGATAAAAATTGAGGTTTAGAGATTATCTCTGGCTGTTTTTCTTGCCTGAATTGTCTTCATTGATGTAGCTTTAGTAGTAATAGCCCAAAAAAGTGGCAGGTTCTATGTACTGGTCATGCCCCTTTAGTTTTTTAACAAGTAGGTATAGCAGTCACTTATCTAATTTTGCTAGACAAGTTCTTGTTTGATAAAGCAGTAGTCCTACTTAAATGGGTTTGCTGATACTTGATCGATTTCGATGTTTTTCTCCACTAATCCATATTTTGCATGTTAGGTTTGCCTCAGGTTACTTATTGATGGTAATTTTAATCACTTTTAACAGAACTACTACCCCATTCTTTTCCGTGGAGTCAATGGAACGGTTGCTCATGAATTCATTGTTGACTTGAGGGGCTTCAAGGTAGTTCTTACTGCACCCCCCCCCCCCCCCTCTCTTCCCTCTTTTCCCCCCAACCCCCAATACAAAGTCACATAGACACACACAACACTTTCCCACCTTCGGTTTGTTGTTTCCCTGACTAAGTGCAATCTCCTATTGTTATAGAATACTGCTGGGATAGAGCCTGAAGATGTTGCTAAAAGACTTATGGACTATGGATTCCATGGACCTACAATGTCATGGCCAGTTCCAGGAACACTCATGATTGAACCCACTGAAAGCGAAAGCAAGGTATACGCCCCAGAAAACATCTTTCATTGAAAAGAAAAGAGTGGATTTGATTCTTATGGATTTTCCCGGGTATTCCCCCATTGGTCTGTCAATTCGTCTAAGGGAGCCCTTTAGAGATAGGGAAAACATTAACCCAAGGTTGCTCAGGATAGAAGGTTTCCTCTTCTTAAAATCTTTTCTTTTGTCGATCCTTTTTGCAGGCTGAGTTAGACAGGTTTTGTGACACACTTATCTCTATTAGAGAAGAAATTGAACAGATTGAGAAAGGGAAAGCTGATGTTAGCAACAACGTCCTTAAGGTACATGGCAGTGAATGGCATATGTTTCTTTACCATGTCGTCGTTTAAATTCCTGTTATTGCTAGGGCTTTTTTTATGGTTTTCGTGGATTGTTGTACTTTCAGTGCTTATTGATGCACCTTGAATGATTTCTTCTATAGAGAGGTTAACTGGAAAGTGTAATTGCAGGGAGCTCCTCATCCGCCATCACTACTTATGGCAGACAAATGGACAAAGCCTTACTCCCGAGAGTATGCAGCCTTTCCTGCTTCTTGGCTTCGGTCTTCCAAGTTCTGGCCAACCACAGGTGTGTATCTATGAAATCAGCCACTTGATCTAAACTAGTTATTAACCCACATTTACTTATTGGCTTCCATTTTCACTCAGCTCTTTTAGTTTTGATTCCTGTACACGAGTTTCATGCGTTTGAACGAATCTTTAACTTTATATCAGATTTATAATTAAAATTTTGTGATCTCATTTCCATGTGTTTAGCTTAGTTCTACCGCATAATTTACCTTACAAATAGCATATTTTTGTCCGTCAGTTTTGGAAGCTGGTTGTTGCATTTGCAAGTTTATTTCAGTGCCCCTATTTCGTTGTTAACACTCTTCTTACATCAGGACGTGTGGACAATGTCTACGGTGATCGCAACCTCGTCTGCACACTTCTTCCGGCACAGGTTGATGAAGAACAGGCAGCGGCTAGTGCGTAAGCTAAAGCAACATACACGGTGCAAGGTTCTTCTCCAACATGAAACGACTTCATCATCTTGTTGTATATAAAGAACACCATATTCACACACTTCACGGTTGCTCGCTCTCATCTTCTTACTATATCCATGACAGCCGCTCCAATAACGATTGTTGCTAATTGCAACTTCATGTGTTATTATCAAGCCTCTGTGTGTGTGTGTGTGTGCGCGCGCGCACACGTATGCATGTATGAGATCCAGCGTCACACGATAATAACAGCCATATCCTTGTTAAAGAAGGATAGAAACCAGTACTGCATTGCCTTTTGTAGTCGTTTTCCCACATTCTGAGGACAGGTGATTTGCGTCAATTTGGCGGAATAGATTCAAAGCACAACACCCTCACTTTAATCTTCTTCATGTCCTAAATATCTCTCGCCCTTATAGGCTTTTCCACTTGTTCTAACAAGCAACAAATACTCACTTCCTCAACCCAGTCTCTTACACTCCACTGGATACGTGAAATGCATGCGTGAATTGATGTAATGATACCACCATTTAGCAATTAACTTCGTGACCATCCCTCATCTCTCATATGTTAAAAAGGCAAGACATATGCCGATACAAGATCGAAATGTACCGGCTAACCTTCTGATTCCTGACCCCCGGTTCATTTCCTTTCTCTTTTCTTTTCTTTTTTTGTCCACTCTATAACATGCTCATATATGTAAGCCTAAAAACCTTGGCAGCCAACATATACATAAGGGTAGAGATCAAGGTTTCTCAGATAGAGCCTGAGGAGTGGTAGTCTGCAAGGGCAAAGGCTCGGAGTGGATACATGACAATCGCCACAGTCCAATGCTTCGATCCAAAGTCAAGGTCCGAAGTCGGGGTCATGTGTATTTGTCTCTCCATAATCCTTTAGCTCTAGATTTCTAAAGTGAAAAAGTGATATTTGAAATGAGTTATGTTCCTCTGAAATAAATTATAAAGTCCCATATTTGAGATGGTGATTTCATCAAGCGACGTATGGTACTCCCTGGGAGTGCCAGCTCACTGAGGGGGCCATGAGTGTCGATACTCCATATATTCACCTGGCCTGCTCCGCACAGTGTTATTCTGTCTATTTGAGAAGACTGACTCACACAACACTGGTGTGGCTAGAGAACCCCTTAATCTAGTCACCAGTCTGAAGCCCTTGCTGAGTCCCAAAGGGGGGGGGGGGGGGTTAAGAGATGCAGAGAACCCGGCAACGGTGGGAGAGGGTTCCTATGCCTAACTGTCAGGTGGACTAGGCACGATACCCTCTAAAGACCTACTCTCATCTTAGAGTGACTCAGGGGGCCATAGTCTCTAGGGGTGCTGATGAAGAGCCCTTAATCCCAGAGCACATAGATTATAGACACCCTGGTAGAGATAGTGCCCTAGAGCAGTTGCATATAGCGCGAGTAAGTCCCTTGCCTGAGCATTCGGAACACACCAACATAGCATCCCAAATGAGTCGCCTATT
Organism: Escallonia herrerae; assembly: GCA_033070095.1. Classification (NCBI taxonomy): domain Eukaryota; kingdom Viridiplantae; phylum Streptophyta; class Magnoliopsida; order Escalloniales; family Escalloniaceae; genus Escallonia; species Escallonia herrerae. The sequence goes on along the minus strand of JAVXUP010000482.1, from coordinate 42,113 downwards.
TGACGAGCCGAGGTAGTGTCCATAAAGAATCACTTACGGACATGCCAAGGTAATATCTTGCAAGAGTCACCTCTGACAGGCCAAAGTAGTGTCCCGGAGGAGTCACTTATGTGATATCCTACATCGGATGTGGGTTAATTTGTAATTGACTTCATAAGACCCTGCTTATGAACTCATGACCTACTTGGCTAGTCCTTTTGAGGAAGGCATTACCCAGTGGTGGGGCTATGGACTCGGTTATTACATATAGTATTAGAGCCGACTCACAAAAGCTTAGACTGGGGTATCGAGTCGGGTTGCCGATAATTGGGGAAAACAAAGGCAAGCGCCGATATATCCTATATCAAGAGGATAGTTAGGGAAAAAAAGGGTGAGTTAGGTATAAGCCGTATAGCCCATATTGGCTAGAGAGAGATTATGGGCAATCGAGCCTTAAAACTTGGAGCTCGCCAAGGTAGTGTCTCGGAGGAATTGCGTACCCGACAGTATGAGGTAGTGTCCCGAAAGAGTCGCCTACCTGGCGGGAGGTAGTCCTCATGCTGGAGCACTTGGAGTTCCCTAGCAAAGATACTGTCCTGGAGGAGTCGCATATCCCTACAATGAGTCTTTGTGTTGAAGCACCCGAAGCATGTCAGGGGTAGTGCCCCCGAAAGAGTCGCTTACTCGATGGGCTAAGGTAATTTCCTGATGAATTGCCTACCTGGCAAGACAGAAGTCCTCATGGTCTCTTAGGAGTCACCGACCTTGAGGGATGCTGCAAATTTTGGAGAGTTGGTCGAAGCATGTTCCATAATCAAGACAAGATGCACATGGCGTGGTGAAGAAATGGACCAACACTGAGCATTAAAGTGTGAAAGAGTGCGGGGGCACGATTGCATAAGTGATCCGACTCGTTTGCGCGATGGGATGTGTGTGCTGCTGGTGGCACGTTTAATGTAGATGATGCAGTCACTAAAACACAGGCACAGATGAGGGACATAGTGTCGGGGGCACATATGATGGGGCGGAACTAGGACACAGTCATGATGTAGGAATGTCAGGGAACATATGCACGTATTACAAAAGGGCAGTGCTCATGCACGACCAAACATCATGGCGTTCAGACGTAGAGACGGGGCTTGGGCTCAGTCAGGTGCTATCTCCCGATAGGCATAGAGACTAGCATCGTGGCAGGGGCACGCAATGCGGAGACGACACTTAAGGGTGATGGGCACGGTGACCGGAGTCATAGAGCGTGCTGTCACATTCCAAAAAATGACATGGATTCTTTTTTAACAAATCAGTAATTCGATATTGTCATCCTTAAAACATTTTTCCAGTACACACACACACACACACACACACACACATATATATATATATATATGAAGGTTCAAAAAGGGTTTTCAAGTCAGAGTACAATCATTGATAATTCCATTCGCATCAAACACAGATATTATGCTGCGGTCAGCGTACGAGCCTCCCTTGACTAGGACCCGAAATCCCTCCTATATCCGGGATAAATTTTTGTGGATGCAAGAGCGAACCACCGGCAACAGTACTGTGTATCAATGTACAAGCCCCGTTGACCAGGGTCCGAAATCCAACATTCTCCCCTTGGATATGGGGCACAACAACCAAGACGAGTTTCATTGCTCATTTAACAAGTAATTAGTGAAATTCTACGATTCGTATAACATTCCATGGAATTCTTTTAAACTAAATTTCTCATCAAATGATTTAGAATAAAACATATGTTGAACAAAACACTTTAATTGATCAAATCATATGTATGTTTATACGTTTTGCAAATAAGTATACGGATGAACATGGTAGAAGTACTTACCTCGACCAGTTATTGATTCTTGAGCTCGATGAAAAGTCGTTCCTATCTCTTGTCTACCGAAAGCCTATGTAACAAGAAGAATATACTATGAGCCAAGGTCAACAGATAAAAACTAACCACTGCAGTGATGTACTCGCTGTACATCTGTTCCAGCGACCGCCCAGGTCCGTCCTCCCTTAGGCTATCGAATATGTGGACCGCTTTGTTCGCTGGATAGAGAACTAAATAGGAACTAATGGTTTTCATGATGACAAGGTATCATGATAAGGTTCGCATGAGCAGCGTGACATTGATATTCCGAGTTCAACATGCCTAACACGTTTCCATATGGTTTCCACTTACCCCTGCCTGCCCCTCGCCTCCTCCATTATGTGAATTCCCTCATGCTGGTCACCATTAGTTGCGAAAAATAAGTGGGATACATGTTAAGCTTCAAATCTTCAGAGTGGTTACCAAAACAATTTGGTACCACTTGGTTGTTGTTTTTCTGCTTTTTCAAGTGCCCCCCCCCCCCATCATTACTTTCGCCCCCCACCCAGGCACCCCCCCCCCCCCAAAACAAATCGCAACAAATTGTTGCGATTGTTTTTCTGCTTTTTCAGGTGCCCCCCCCCCCCCCCCCCAAAAAAAAAAAACAAACCGCAACAAATTGTTGTGGTTGTTTTTCTGCTTTTTTCAGGTGGCCCCCTCATCATTACTTTCGGCCCCCCACCCCCCCCCCCCCCCCAAAAAAACAAACCGCAACAAAGTGTTGCGGTTTTTTTTTCTTCCTACTTTTTTCGTGGCCCCACTCCCCAAAAAAATAAATCGTAACAAAGTGTTGCAATTTTTTTTCCTGTTTTTTTCTTACTTTTTTCGTCCCCCCCCCCCCCCCCCCAACACACACAAACCGCAAGAAAGTGTTGGCTTTTTTTTTTTCATGCTTTTTCCTCAAAGGTGCCCCCCCCCCCCCCCACCCACCGCAACACTTGGCTTCTCCCTGCTAAAGTTTCCCCCCCCCCCCAAACCGCAACACGTGGCACGAATAGAGAAAGAGAGAAAGAAAACCTGTGAGTCTAAGATGTTCAGACTCACGGGTCTTCTTTCTTCTCTTTCCCTCGCTTTTCTCTCTTTATAATCCGATCTCCCCAATTCTTTCTGGACATAACCCTCTCTTTTACTCTACATCATCTTTCCCAACTCTTTCTTCCATCTTCTTCATACTCCAAATCTTATCTGCAAAATCTCCACGATAACATAAACAAAAATATTTTTCGGTCAAAAATCGGTGGATAACCATTAGAAGATTAAAATATATCAAATTTAAAGCAAGTAAGTATTTCGAATTTTTTTATTCTTACCATAGTTAGAGCTAGATTTTGCCAAAGTGCAAAAAAGTGACCTTTGTTATTTTTAAAAGATCTATATCAGGGAAAAATTTTAGATTTTTTCAAAGACTGGAAAGGGGTTAACTGATATGTGGAACCTTGTAACTTTGCAGTGTAATTTAAAATATCAAGCTAGCGCGATTTCGCGTGAAACTTTTATGAGAACCCTAGGATGTTGGGAAGTTCCATTTACCAGGAATTCGGGCCATTTCGAAGTTGTTAATTAGTTTTTTGGTCGAACGGGCTTCTAAGCGCTCGATCTGGAAATCGGTTCGGGATTTTTGGGCGAAACTTTTGTAAAATACTTTTTAGATCAAGAATGAATTCAAGAAGCTTAAAATAGCATTTTAAAGCACTTTTGAGATTTTGAGATTTTCTGAGGTCAGGAGCATTTTGGTAATTTGCCACCTCGAGAGGTATTTTGGTAATTTTTCGATAAAGTTTTTCAAAGGACTTTTTAGTCCAGAAATATAAGTAAAACACCTGAAATGTTGTTTTCAAGTTGATTGCGGGGCGTTAGGGTGATAATGAACCCCCGGGGGCATTTCTGTAATTTATCGCTCATGGGGGGTATTTTGGTAATTGAACATTGTAAAATTTTACACAACTGGAGGAAATAAATTTTAACACTATGTGTGTTCCTAGGGTGTAACACTATGTGTGTTTAATGTGAATACGAAACGTAATTGTCGCTAAAGGTGAAAACTTAATTAGACAGTTTTTCACGAATTTATAAAAATAGCTAAAGCTAGATTTTGCCAAAGTGCAAAAAAGAGACCCTAGTTATTTTTTAAAGATCTATATCAAGGAAAAAATTCAGATTTTTCCAAAGACTGGAAAGGGGTTAACTGATACGGGGAACCTTGTAACTTTGCAGTGTAATTTAAAATATCAAGTTAGCGCAATTTCGTGCGAAACTTTTATGAGAACCCTAGGATGTTGGGAAGTTCCATTCCCCAGGAATTAGGGCCATTCCGAAGTCGTTAGCTATTTTTTTGGCCGAAGGCCCTTTTAAGCGCTCGATCCGGACACCGGTTCGGGATTTTCGGGCGAAAAATTCGTAAAATACTTTTTAGATCAAGAATGAATTCAGGAAACTTAAAATAGCATTTCAAAGCACTTTTGAGATTTTCTGATGCCAGGGGCATTTTGGTAATTTGCCACCCCGAGAGGGGTTTTTTTGATAATTTTACGGTGTTAAGTTTTTCAAAGGACTTTTTAGTCCAGAAATGTAAGTAAAACACCTGAAAGGTTGTTTTGAAGCTGATTTGGGGCGTTAGGGTGATAATAAACCCCGGGGGCATTTCGGTAATTTACCGCTCATCGGGGTATTTTGGTAATTGAACGTTATAAAATTTTCCGAATGACTTTTAGTTCAGGAAGGGGTGTAAGACACTCAAAAGTTATTTTAAAGTTATTCTGAGATGTTTGTTAGGGCGATGGCTGTCAGGGGATATTTTGCATAAGTTGGGGGTGTTTTGGTAACTCATCCCCTTTAAATTTTGATAAAGGAAATATTTGATATATAATTGATGTAATACATTTAAAAAGTGATTTTAAAGCGGTTTTGAGGTGTTGGGGGTGTAGCGGCCATCAGGGGGTATATTGCTAAATAACCACGTTGGCGCTAAATTTTAGGGAACTAGCGTAATTAAGCGTTCGGAGTGGTGAGAAGTGAGGAATTGTTTTAATACATTGAAATAATGAGATAATGACTATTGCTAATGTGTTGGTAAGCTAGGTTAAAGATCCAATTATAGTTTTGGAATGTAAATATTATGGACGCTAAGTTGGTTTACGATTATATTTTGTTCTTAGATATATGGATTTCAACCCCGGACCTCATGATACATCAATCCTATACGATGACGATGACCACGTCGCGAGGCACGTATTTGACGGTGTCGATAGGGGTGTTTTGGAAACAATTCAAAGCACAAGTCACCTCGAAGAGTGGGTACTAAACGAGGAACAAATACAACTATTACACCGTCAAAATTTATCTATGTTCACCGATCTCGGGAATTGGTCTCGACACGACGATTGCCTTATATCCGCTCTAGTTGAACGATGGAGGAGCGAGACGAACTCATTTCACTTCCGGTTTGGTGAAATGACTATTACATTAGAGGACGTCGGATTTATACTTGGAATCCCATGTCACGGCAAACCCATTACTTTGAGCAAAACGTCTGCATCCATAGCGAAGATGGCTAGGCAGTATTTCTCAGAAATTCCGAGGGAAGCTCTTACAACAAACGGCATCAAACTTAAATGGCTGAGAGAGCAGTATGGCGTGCTACCGGATGAATACACTCCTCACGATTTCGTGACGTATACGAAGGCATTCCTTCTGTATATTATTGGAGCTATATTACTTCCGACGCATTCGAAAAACACGGTGCATCCGAAGTATATGGTGTTCTTGGAGGATCTTGAGGAGGTATACTCGTATTCGTGGGGTTCAGCTGTCCTTGCGCACCTATATCGAGCACTGCACAGAGCTACGAGAAAGGGTGCCAAGTCCATTGCCGCCTGCCTCACTCTATTACAGGTTTGAGCATTTATTTTCTTGGTTGACGTGTCAATATATTCGTGATTAATTACTAATTCCATATAATGTTTGCATTCACAGGTTTGGTCTTACGAGAGGCTACCCACGGGTCGTCCACAACCGCGGGTATATTCCGATGAGACGTGGCCTAGGGTGTGGGCCTGGGGGCCTACGACCAAACGGAGGAGGAGACGGGTAGACCCTCACCACCATCTAAAGTTCTATCGGGGGAAACTAGAGATACTGGATGCATCCCAGGTGACGTGGCAGCCATATGGCAAGGTGATGCATCGGTTGGATGAGTGGTGTTGGCAACTTCCGGTGTCGTACGTGCTGGCAGGTTTGGTTCGGGTGCCGCTTATTCACTTCGAAGTATGTGAGTTTCAGATGCCCGATCGAGCTATGAGGCAAGCTGGCTGTCTACAAGGGATACCAAAACCCGCTGTAGACATGCGGCCATACAGGAGTGGTCGAGGGCCGAACTTCGAGGTGCCTGATGCCTTGAATTTGTTGAGCGACGAGGTGCAACAGTGGAATACCTGGCAAGAAACATATGATAGCCTTGTATCGCTGAAGCACGACAGCATCAGCATTGAGGAGTACCTGCAATGGTTTCTCAAGGTGACGCGCACGAGGGTGAATCGCCCTTCCCAGGCGAGGAAGACATCGTATGCGCCACGTGAGATCTATGACCAGTTCTGGGCATTGAACATTGTAAGTCATGCTAGTGTTGTTTCAATTTTTATTTGCGCACCTTATCTACCATGCCTGAAATGATTAGCCATATTTTGTATGCATGTTTTTTAGGTTGACCAGGGCACTGAGGTGTTCAAGCAGCTGGAGGGGTTTGACTGGTTTGTCGCGCAGGCTCCTGACAATCTCAAGAGGTCCATTGAGAGGTACAAGACTGAAGTTCAAAACTTTAGTCTTGCGTACCGGGGTTACCAAGGGGAGCCGTCTAGTCGCTTGCCTCCTGACGCGTACGACTATCAGCCCCAGAGTCAGGTGTGGGAGCCGTCTACTCGCTTGCCTCCTGACGCGTACGACTCTCAGCCCCAGAGTCAGGTGTGGGAGCCGTCTAGTCGCTTGCCTCCTGACGCGTACGACTCTCAGCGCCAGAGTCAGGTGACCCAAGTAGGAATCCAGGCATCGCGCCCAAGCATCCGGTCGGATAAAGGACAACCGACGAAGCCATTGAGTCCGGCCAAACGGGATTGGATCGACCGGCACTACTTTGGGCATGAGCCAATCGTTACAGCAGACTTTCCTGTTGCGGGATTCCTAGCTCACTCTGATCTAAGACTGTTGGCGCCGAAGACAGATATTTCAAATTTTCTCATTGACGCTTATATAGATCTGCTCCGTGTTAGAGAGCTAAATTATAACCCTGCCAAACTTTGAAGCTCAACATGTATGCCTCTTTTGTTATCCCCTTCATGGTGAATAGCATGAAGGAGTTCACAGAATGGAGGAGGATGCAAGGGACAAGCAAAGGTGAATGGCGACCATCTGCAAACGTGCTTTCCTACTTGAACGCGGACTATCAATGTCACGCAGCTGAGGCGAACCTAATCATGCTACCTGCTCTTCATGCAAGCCACTTCTTCCTATTAGTTCTCTTTCCAGAGAATAAAGTGGTCCACATATACGATAGCCTAAGGGAAGACGGACCTGGTCGGCAGCTGGCACAGATGTACTCCACGTACATCAATGCGGTGGTTAGTTTATATTTCTTGACCTTCGCTCATAGTCTATTCTTCTTGTTACATAGGCTTGATAACCTTTTTTATTGTTGGATGCAGACTACTATCATTCCACTAGCGTGCTGACATTTTAAGGGGAAAGCCATCACGAGCAAAACAATGATAGATCCTTGGACGGTCGTGACGATACAAAACCGACCAAAGCAATATAACAGTCATGATTGCGGGATTTACGTCCTCAAGTACATGGACTACATAGCTCGCTCGGATGTGCTCGAATATGATACGTGGTCTCGAAACGATGCCTTGACGTTTAGATATAGGATAGCCTGGGAGCTGAAAAAAGGTGTAGCTAGACGCCTTCCTTACCATTATCCTGAGATGTAGTAGACCATCGTATGGATTATTATTACTATTGTTGGATTTTGGATATTAAGGTTTGAAATTAAATTAGCCTTATTATTACTATTGTTTGATTTTGAAAAATGGGCTAACTAGCGTGCTTAAGGTGTAATGAGCAAAAAAAAAGTGACAAAAAATTACTTAATTTTTTAAAAGTTATCAATTGGGTCCTAAAGTGTGCCCGAATAGGCCCTTTATAGAAAATTCAAAAAATAATGTCTCATTTTTTGCCGAAATTCATACAAATTGGCTAACTAGCGTGCCTAAGGTGCAATGAGCAAAAAAAAAGTGACAAAAAAAATTACGTAATTTTTCAGAAGTTATGAATTGGGCCCTAAAGTGTGCCCGAATAGGCCCTTCATAGGAAAATCCAAAAAATAATGTGTCTCGTTTTTTGCCGAAATTCATACAAATGGGCTAACTAGCGTGCCTAAGGTGCAATGAGCAAAAAAAAAGTGACAAAAAAATTACGTAATTTTTCGGAAGCTATGAATTGAGCCCTAAAGTGTGCCCGAATAGGCCCTTCATAGGAAAACTCAAAAAATAATGTATCTCATTTTTTGCCGAAATTCATACAAATGGGCTAACTAGCGTGCCTAAGGTGCAATGAGCAAAAAAAAGTGACAAAAAAAATTACGTAACTTTTCGGAAGTTATGAATTGAGCCCTAAAGTGTGCCCGAATAGGCCCTTCATAGGAAAACTCAAAAAATAATGTGTCTCGTTTTTTGCCAAAATTCATACAAATGGGCTAACTAGCGTGCCTAATGTGCAATGAGCAAAAAAAAAGTGAAAAAAAAATTACGTAATTTTTCGGAAGCTATAAAATAGGTGCTAAAGTGTGCCCGAATAGGCCCTTCCAAAAATATCAAAAATTCATAAACCAAATCACAAATTAAAGATTTCACAAACCAAATCACAAATTTAAACATTATAAAAGTTCAATTTATACAACTGAAACATTAACCCTAACACTGATCATCATCATCGTCCTCCTCGACCATACTGCCAGGTTCGATACCTAACACTTTATAATGGTTTCTCTTGTCATGATCAGTCATCTTATTACACAACGCACACTTTCGCAATTTTTTTTGACCCGTTGCTTCTTCAATCGGATTCTTCATGCGTATTGCTCGTTTTCGCCCTTTTGTTTGAGAAATAATTGGATCAAAAATGTCGTCCTCCTCACCTTGCAGGCTAGTGCCGTCAATGACTGGCTGTGAAGCTCGATTGAATCTACCGGTTGGAGTCGTCCGAGTAGTCGGAGTGTCCCGTCTTTCTGGTAATGCCATCCTAAACTGTGCAAGGTTAGCCTTATCCCGTGCGGCTGCTTCAACTTGATACCTGTACCCATCAAATGTTGACGCTGCATCCAATGATAAACCGTGCATGATGTTACAAAGGTGATTATATCGCAGCGTCTCAGATTGCTCGAAATCAACTGAAACATTGGGCACGTAAGGAATGTGACCGTGGACTCTATTGGCTTCCTTCGTCCACCGTTCCAAGATATACTGTGGAGGGATTTCACGAGCATTCTTGGCGCTAAAAACCCTCAACGCGTGTCGACAAAGTATACCTTTATGCTCAAACAGTTGACAGTTGCAATTAACCAACCCGGTGTCCATACAAACTGCTACGGTAAAATGTCTTCTGTTCCTCGGAGCCGACGAAGAGCACGGATTGGCGAAATTCGTCACATTTGTCAAAGCATAAACCTTGAGATCTCTGGTGGAATACTCGTGCAACTTTGTCATGCTATATTGATTCGACTTTAGTAGTTCCTCTTGAAACTGTCTAAACATTTCCTTGGTATAGACTTGAGCCGCATGAGCCTCCAAAGGTGAAAAAACTACTATGGCTCTTTCTCTGTAAACTGTAGCCGCGTCGGCTTCTCTCTCAAGGAAAAATTGCTTGTCAAGGGCTTTCTGCATCTCTAGTACGAACTCTGTTATACTTGAAGAATGGCCTACGTACCCATCAAAGAATGCATTCATACCTTCGCTTCTCGAGGTCGTAGTCATTCCGGCTGCAAAAAACTTCTTGGTGTAGGCACCGACCCACTGTGTCTTGATCTCATACAACGATTGTAACCATTCATGATTGTGCAAATGGTAGTCATCCATTAACTTGGCCCACCTCTCCTCGAACACGTCTACCGTCAACGATTTCTTCACACATGTATTAAAGTCAGTCTTGAATGTCGGATGGTTTGCATATACATTGTGAAGCCGTTCGGGATATTTGTTGCTTATGTGCCATGTGCACAGGCCATGGTGAGTATCTGGAAGGACCTTAGCGATTGCATTTTTCATTGCCAGATCTTGGTCGGTGATGATGGTCTTTGGAGGAATATGATACATTGCTTTAAGCCACGTTTCAAATAACCACGTAAATGACTCCTCCGTCTCATCCCTAAGCAGGGCAAAGCCAAACAAGATTGACTGATAGTGGTGGTTCACCCCGGTGAACGGAGCAAAAGGCATAGAGTACTTATTTGTGCGGTATGTGGTGTCAAACGTCACAACATCCCCAAAATTTTGGTAAGCAGCTCTAGAACGGGCATCCGCCCAAAATATAGTACTAATGCGGTTCTCATCATCCAGTTGGAGACTATAGAAAAAGCCAGAATTCTCACTCTGAAGGTGCCTGAAGATATCAAGTGTAGCTTGAGAATCACTCTTACCGAAAGACTCTCTCCTCTGAACACGAAGTTCATTTCGAAGGTCTACTTCGTTGAAACTCAACTTGTCAATCCCCCCAGCCTGGCTTGAGAAAACCCCCATCATTCTAGAAGGTGGAATTTTAGCCTCGGCCATTGTAAATATCAGTTGTCTGTGTGCCGCGCTTATTTCTCGGTGTTGATGAATTTGACCAATCTTACTAGGGGTCATCAACTGATGATTATGGCTCAACTCCACTCCCGTCACAACCCAATGGTTTCATTTTTTCGGTGTACTGCATACACATGGGCCTTGCAGCCGGTACCCGGAAATGTGTCCCGTTTTCTTTGTCTTGTTGGCCCTTCGTCACTGATCCGAACAACCGGGGGTACATACGGTGCTCCTCTATGACACTCAAATAGTCTTCCACAAATTTGATCTGTATTCGCCCGTTTTCTAGTCGTCTTAATTCTAATACCGAAACCTATCGTTTTCGAATATGCTCTATAGTATGCTTCAACTTCGTCCAGTGTTTGAAAAACTTGACCCAAGTAAGGTGGATCAGAATCTTCACAAAAAAAGTATTCCCCCCAGTTGCATCCATATTGATACTGAAATACAATGTTCAATTACCAAAATACCCCCGAGGAGTGGCAAATTATCGAAATGCCCCCGGGGGTTCATTATCACCCTAACGCCCCAAACCAATTTCAAAACAACCTTTCAGGTGTTTTACTTACATTTCTGGACTAAAAAGTCCTTTGAAAAACTTAACAACGTAAAATTACCAAAATACCCCCTCTCAGGGTGGCAAATTACCAAAATGCCCCTGGCATCAGAACAATCTCAAAAGTGCTTTGAAATGCTATTTTAAGCTTCTTGAATTCATTCTTGATCTAAAAAGTATTCTACGGACTTTTCGCCCAAAAATTCCAAACCGGTGTCCGGATCGAGCGCTTAAAAGCCCGTTCGGCCAAAAAAATAGCTAACGACTTCGGAATGGCCCGAATTCCTGGGGAATGGAACTTCCCAACATCCTAGGGTTCTCATAAAAGTTTGCGCAAAATCGCGCTAGCTTGATATTTTAAATTACACTACAAAGTTACAAGGTTTTCCGTATCAGTTAACCCATTTTCAGTCTTTGGAAAAATCTGAAATTTTTCCCTGATATAGATCTTTTAAAAATAACTAGGGTCTTTTTTTTGTACTTTGACAAAATCTAGCTCTAGCTATTTTTTATAAATTCGTGAAAAATCCTAATTTTGACGCCCTAAAAAATCGCTATTTTGGAATCTTTAAATGTAATACCGCTCATCTGATCTCCGATTGATCTGATTTTTGTTTCGTTCAATTTGTATTTTCGTTATCTTCGATTTGAGTCTACAATGACTATTTTTGGACTTTGAAATTAACATTGAATTATAAGAAAATTCAAAATACTTAGTTGTTTTGACTTTATATATTTAAAGAAAAATACACCGATCTTCTAGCGTAAATTTTTTTTGTTTGTATTGTTGTGGAGATTATGTAGGTGAGATTTGGAGTATGAAGACAGTTGGTAAAGATGATGGAGAGTGGAAGAAAGGGTTCGGGAGAATGGATTATAAAGAGAGAAAAGTGAGGGAAAGAGAAGAAAGAAGACAGAGAAAAAAATCCGTGAGTGAGTAGTCAAAGGCTGTGAAAGAAAAAAAATGGCAGAAGACTCTGCGACCAAGCTTTGAGCTACCTCTGGAAAAAAAAATGAGGGGGGGGGGGAAGGACAGGAAAAAGGACGGGGGGAAAGGACACCACGTGGGGGGGCATCACGGGGGGGGGGGGGGGGGGACCGCAACACTTTGTTGCGGTTGGATTTTGGAGGCAATGATGCCAACTGCAACAAAGAGTTGCGGTTAGGTATTTCACAATAGTCATACGGGCCATGGGGGGAGGGGGCATCACGGGGGGGGGGGGGGGGAACCACAACACTTTGTTGCGGTTGGCTTTTGGAGGCAATGATGCCAACCGAAACAAAGAGTTACGGTTGGGCATTTCACAATAGTCATACCAACCGCAACACTTTGTTGCGGTTGGGCTTTTCTCCAGTTTACCAATCGCTAGAAAAAGCAGCGGTTTGGTAGAGAAAAAGAATTTCTCCACCGGTAGACAGGGATCGGCTCCCATACATATATATGTCCCATCAGTTTTGACTCCCCAGGACTTTACTACGTCCGCTACATAGTGTAGCGGATGGGAATTTATATTTGCCCAAAAACATAACTTCGAAAAACTTCTCTGCTATTTTTACTCACAAATTTTTCCAGCGACGTTGGCAAGCCGATCTGCACAATTTGTTCCCAAGAAGTCCTCTAATCGTCTAATTAATCACGTGAGTTCACAAAAACAATCCTTTATTTGTTCATAATCTTGCGTTTTATGCACGATTTTGATTATGTTTTGATGGTGTGCTAGCGTTTGTCAATTATATATATATATATATATATATATATATATATAGATATATATATATATATAGGGGAGCTGATCTCTTGATAGCGCTAGCAAAATGGGGTATTTGCTAGCGCGATCTAGACCGTCCATCCTGAAAGATGGACGGCCCAGATCGCGCCTTTTTTTAAAACTGTCAGTAGTCCGCGACATAGTGTCGCGGACGACTTATTTTACTTTTTTGCCCCTCCACGCCGTCCGCGATACTGTGTAGCGGACCAGTGAGGGGCCCTCACAAAAAGTCGTCCACCACACTGTGTGGTGGACGACCTCTAGGCTGACACATGTTAGTACCTGTCCCGTCACCCGCCAAGAAAGTCTCCTGTCAGAGCCCCATTCCCCTCGGTAGGTGTCACGTCAACAGTGTCCGCGACAGTTCTAAATGCAAAATTATATTTATGGACCTTTATTTCTGCACGTGTTAGAGTTTTCTGCAGCATTTTCAGTTCTTTCAGCAAAAATTCCAGTTCTTTCAGCAAAATTTTCTTCTCCTTCAGACTCACTTGCTTCCATTTTCAGCTCCCCTCAAGTTTCGACTAACACTTGCTTCAAGCTTCACTCGAGTAAGGTAAGTTTGTGATCTCAAACGTTTTCTGGGTGGATTGACTGATAAAGTATAATTTATTTTTTTGGACAAAAAAGTATAGATCTTTGTAATGTTCTAGAAATTTGTCACTCTATTCATCAACTTGTGATGTTCTAGAAATTAATTTGTTAACTTTAAACTAATTCATTGTAGTTAATTTCGAATTTTTTGAGATATGTTTGTTGTATTTTGGCATGACGAATTTTTCTGTTTATCTTAGAAATTTTTATTTGTTATGTTCAATAAATTTATAGTGAGCAAAATGGGAGACACTTTTGAGATTATGTATATGGTATATTTGTCATACTAAATCTATCTATTCGCCAAGATAATTTTGAGATAATATTTTCAGTTGAAAATGACATTTGATTGTTAAGCGTAGTTTATTTCTACATAGGTCTCGTTTTGCAATGTCTGATTTCGTGTCGAGCTCCAACACCCCCGTAGATGCTAGTGATCCGTATCTAGGACGAACCTTTCAAACATTGGAAGAAGCTGAAGAATGTTTTCGAGCGTATTCATTGAGAGTTGGTTTTGGCATTAGAATAAAGACTACAAGAACAAGCAACGTAACGAAAAAACACAACTTGTGCACTTGGCACATAAGCAACAAATACCCTGAACGTTTGCATCACGTGTATGCAAACTATCCAGACTTTAAACAGGACTTTGAAAAGTGCGTTAATAAGTCATTAACGATTGAGGAATTTGAGGAGAGGTGGGAAAAGCTTGTTGAGGATTACTCATTGCAAGACAACGAGTGGCTCTAGCACTTGTACCAGCTTAAAGAGCAATGGATTGGCGTATACATGAGGAGGCATTTTTCTGCGGGCATGAAAACAACAGGCATGAGTGAATCTATGAATGCCATGTTCGATAGTTATGTGGGTACAGTTACCAATTTGAAGAGTTTCGTCACATCTGCACAAAAAACGGTTGCGTTGTTATTCGTGAAAGAAAGGGCTGCAGACTTTGCAACCACGTACAAGCAAAGGAGAAGGTTGCTTGAGACCTCACTGGAGCTGAACGATGCCAGAGTCTATATGAAGGAGATCTTCCTGCTATACCAAGTAGAGCTCCAAAAATCAGGCCGATACAGTATAAACAAGGAGGTAGAAAAGTCATCACGTGAGTACAAGGTTTATTCGCTCGTGTGAGAAGCTGCACAAAATTTATACGGTCAGCCACGACACATTGACGGACTCGGTGACATGTGTTTGCAAGAAGTTTGAGTTCCATGGCATCCTTTGTAGACACATTCTGCGGTTTTTCACACAGAAGAATATCAGGACAATCCCCGATAAATACCTCCTGTCACGGTGGACGAAAGGTGCAAACAGTTGCACGGTACCATTTCCTTTCCGGAGCACCCGTATACTGACTTTGAAGAATCAGAGACGTTACGGTATAATCATCTGGTGACGATGTTCACCCGTTTGTCCGTAAAGGGTGCTGCTTCAATGGTCGGATATAAACATCTCCTCGAGGTAGCTCAGCAGCAAGAGCCCATCGTCGACCAGTTGGAAGCAGCTTCAGTCAGCAATGCGGTTGATACCGAGCCTACGATGGGATCAGAAGATGACGAGCCGGGGGAGGAAGACGACATGATATCCGGCCTTTGGATCCAATTATATCACAAACGAAAGGCCGTAAGAGATCTACGCGGATGAAGAGCTCTATTGAAACGGCAACTCAACCTAAAAAGCTGAGAAGGTGTGCATTGTGCAACAAAATGACCGACCACGACAAGCGGAACCATTACAAGGCACTGGGGATAAGTCCAGGGGGTTTGCAAGCCAGGGAAGAAGATGATGCCGAAGATGAGGACGAACAAGCTGCAGTGGACCTATAATTTTTTTTAAGCCATGGACTATGCTTGACATTTGTAATAATTTTTTGTAATTTTTTTCTAATAATCTTTCGACTGAATACTATTATATATATTTTCTAATGGACCTATGAGAGCCATCAACTCCCTTTATGTTGTTTTTTTTTAGCCCCGGACGCCTCTGTAGGGTCTTAAAATTCCTACGTTTTTGAAATTTTTTACCTTCTTTTATGTCCACTATACAATGTAGCGGACGTCTCTAGAGACTCCTGAGTAATTATGTCCACTATACAATGTAGCGCACGTTTCTGCAGAGTCCTAATTTGTTGTTCTTTTATGTCCGCTATACAATGCAGCGGACGGTCCGCAGAAAAAGACTTTTGGTCTTCTTTTTGTCCATCACACAATGTAGCGGATGACTCTATCATGTTATATATTAATCAGAGGCCAATCATGTCTGTTTCTCTATCTGTCTCGCACATCTTACCCAGCCGCTACCTCATATACGGCGACCCACATCTCCGATGACGCACTTCTCCGGCGACACCACCATCCTCCCCTCCAGCGACATTCCCGGCGTGATGGCTTCTGATTCGTCAAGCAACAACGAATTTGTAGGCAACATGCACCTTGCAGGCAGACACTTCCTCAAAGTCATGATGCCTGGTTTTGATACAGAACTTGTAGGCCATCCCGCTTTCTCTGTGTTACTTTTGGTGTTAAAAGTTTGATCTTTGGTTAAAAACTTACCTATTTGCTTTTTGTGTTGTGAATATGTTAGGACATACCGGTAGCCTTTTCCGATTGGCTTACCATAATTTATTTTGATTCAACTTTAACCAGCCGCAAGGGGTCATGGCATGTTAGAATCAAGATGAAGCGCGGCCAAGGTCAAATTTGTTTCGCAGAGGGTTGAAACGAATTCGTGTAGCAGCATGACCTCCAACTCGGGGACTTTGTAGTGTTTGAACACACGGGAAATTGAATTTTCAAGTGACGGTGTTTGATCGGAGCACTTGTGAAAAAACTTCTTTCCCCCAATGTTGAACCCTAAATTATGTATTGAATAATTTTATGAATAATTTTATGTAATGTTAATTATTGTTCCGAATTTTAGGTTCTTAATTGTGCCGTTTGAGATTCCGTCGATACTGAGATTGTTGATTCTTGATTTGAGATTGTTGATTTCGTCGCGAAAAAAAATCTCCCACTATTTTGAGATTGTTGATTTCGTCGCTAAAACAAGTCTTCGGTCGCCAATTTATTAAAACATAATTTTCGTCGTCCACTACAATGTCTACAAATTCCTAACACTTGGAAGAGATATCACTCTTCATTTGTGGTTCTCTCCACGTCCGCTACAATATAGCGCGGACGGTCCCGCAGAAAGGCCAACTATCCAACACTTAGTTTTTTTTTTGTGCTCTCCACGTCCGCTACACTATGTAGCAGGCGGTTAGTTTTTTTTTTTGGCTCTTCACGTCTGCTACACTATAGTGCGGACGGTCCCGCAAAAAGGCCAACACTTAGTTTTTTTTGTCCGCTATACTATGTAGCGAACGGTGCCGCAGAAAGACAACTTTCCAACACTTAGTTTTTTTTTGTCTCCTTGTCCGCTATACTATGTAGCGGACAGTGCCGCAAAAACACGACTTTCCAACACTTAGTTTTTTTTTGGTACTCTCCTCGTCCGCTATACTATGTAGCGGACGGTGCCGCAGAAAGACGACTTTCTAACACTTAGTTTTTTTTGCTCTGTCCACGTCCGCTAGATAGTGTAGCGGACAGTCCTGCAGAAACACAACTTTTCAACACTTAGTTTTTTTTTGGCTCTCCACGTCCGCTACACTATAGCGCGGACGGTCCCACAGAAAGGCCAAAACTTAGTTTTATTTTATTCTCTTAACGTCCGCTACATAGTGTAACGGACGGTCCTGCAGAAAGAAAACTTTCCAACACTTAGTTTTTTTGTTCTCTCAACGTCCGCTACATAGTGTAACGGACGGTCCTGCAGAAAGAAAACTTCCCAACACTTAATTTTTTAGTTCTCTCAACGTCCGCTACATAGTGTAACCGACGGTCCTGCAGAAAGAAAACTTCCCAACACTTAGTTTTTGTTTTGCACTCTCCTTGTCCGCTATACTATGTAGCGGACGGTGCCGCAGAAACACGACTTTCTAACACTTAGTTTTTTTTGCTCTCCACGTCTGCTAGATATGTAGCGGACAGTCCCGCAGAAACACAACATTCCAACACTTAGTTTTTTTTGGCCCTGCAAAAAGACAGATATCCAACACTTTGTTTCCTAGCGTTCAAAGCAAATCACAAATCAGTCAATTAGCCAAAAATGCGCTATCTCTGACCACATCACAAATCAAACACCTCTGACCACAAATCAAACACTCAACTGAATTCAATACAACGATATCGGTCAATAAAAATCAATCGCATTCAATATATGTTTATTTTAAAAGTGAATATAATGTTACAATGTCAATTGGGACCCCCATCCCCTGCGGCTGTTTGTTGTTCCTTACACGGATTTACAATAAGCCTAATAGCTCTAGGCCGGCCATTCATAATTTGCCAAGCCATCCTATACCTAAAGCCTTGTATGCATTCTTGGCTCCAGACGGTCTTCTTGAGGCTCTCAGATCGACAAATGTAATCCATGTACATGCAGAGGAAGACGCCGCAGTCCGAGGAATTATGTTGCTTGGGCCTACGCCTCTTCAATCGAAAAATGAGGTCCGGCCTGCGCTGTACCTTCTCCTGACGCCTACCATTGACCAAGCCAGCAAATAGATTCTGCGATAAACATAATAAGCATTAAACATTAAACATAGCAAACAAAATAAGATTAATCGGTTTTAGAATATGCAAGTTACAATAAGAAGTAAACAGGATCTCACCATGGCATCCAACTGGCCTATGCCTCGGTACATGTCAATCACAGGCATCACGTCGGTATCATCGTAGAGACTGTCGAGGAGTGATACCGTCCTCTCTACTGGTTCGTAGCAAACCAAGTACCAGTGGGCATTCCCTAAAAATGGGATTAGAAACACGTCGGCAACACTTGCACTCGCTGGACTATCCCTCCCAAGATAGGCTTGTAGGTTAGCGGACGGTCTCCACTGGGCCAGGCCTCTCCCCTTCCTTGATTTGCACCAGTCGTTCCACTCTTGAATTAGGATCTGATGAAAAAAAGTGTCCAAGATAAAAATGCGCGGACCGATGTTTGGATGCTCCCGACCCCTTTGCCTCAGAATTTGTGCGTAGTGCGAGATGACACCGCTGTCTAACCAAGCTCCCGGCGCCAGCGAGGCCAATTCTGTCCACGAGGCATTGTAATCCAAGCCCCCCGGGTGATCCACGTCATAGTTATGTCCGTCTTGGGGGGCCCACTAAAATAACGGCCTCGGATTAGCTCGCATTTATGAGGCTTTAGGGGCCTGGCTGGATGCCCTTTTGGATATTGCCCTCGGGGGTCAACCGGCAAATCTTACCCTCCGCTGGGGGGCAAGAGCAAGGGATATTGGCCTCCAATTCCTGGTTCGGCCTGATATTGCTCTCCGGCCATTTCTTCCGCCGGCTGATATTGCCCCTGGGGAGGTCAAACAGGGGATATTGCCCTCCGAGGGCGCCAACTGGTCCCTCCCACGGGACAATGGGCAGTGCTTGGGAGAAAGGCCAGTCTTGCGTGACTTGACTCTGATAGAGGGGATTGAAGAAGGGGCCGCTGTAATCGTCCCACGACGCTTGAGCCTGTCCCATCCCCGCTACAGAGGGACCACCAACTCCCTGGCTCACCCCTGAAGCCTGTCCAGAGGGATCACCGTATCCCTGGCTGACGCCCGTATAACCGATATCCGGGCTGACGACCGAAGACTGTCCCGATGCTTGGCGCAAAAAATTCCCGCAGCCTAAAGCCAATGCAGCAGCCTGTTGGCGAAAATCCTCGCCCATTGCGCTCACCAGATCCTTCCGCTCACTCAACTTCTGGAAGAATGCCAGCGAGGCATTAACCTACATCCAAAGAGATAAAAAATAAGTAACTTCAATCAGACATTTATATTCATCAAATTCAAGACAAGTCAGACTTGTTGGGCAACTTACGAGATTGTATGCCATACGCTCATCGATCTGACCCCTAGGCACATACCTCTCCCCACGTTCAAAGTTTACTGGGGCTACTCTCCTCCGAGTGATGCGGTAGTACCACTCATTGTACTGTTCGATGCTGATAATGGGGTCAGGCTCCGAGACGATGGCCGCCAGTGTGTCCTGCCAAGAACTCCAAAGCTGTATTTTGGCCGCGCACAATTCGTGCGCATTGGCCTTGCCAAACCGTCCGACATTGGTGGGTTCCTGTTAACCCTCATATCTGGGGCATCGACTGGCAAACCCTGCTCCAACTCAAAATGGCGCATTGCTCGGTCTGGCAGCTGCCACTCTGCGACCTCGAAGTGGATCAGGGGTGTGCGCTGCAACCCGGAGAGCGTGAAGACGAACGACTCTCCCACCCGTCGCGCCAAACGTATGTACGGTGCCCAACGCATTTGGCCCGGAGATAGACGGTCGAACTCCCCTCGATAGTACGTAATGTTGTGATGGGGATCGACTCTCCTTTGGTAATGGGTAACCCTCCGGCTGTACTCCCAAGCACACAACCGAGGCCACACTTTATCGGTTCCATCCCTACGCGTTGGTGCACCGGGAGCAAGGTGTTCATAAGACCACACCTGAGAACATCTGCAAATTATATTTATATCGTCGATTCAGTAAAAAAAAAAAAAAATAACGAAGAAAGGATTTATATGATATACCTGCAATAGCGAGAGACATGCACATATGGCTTTGACGTCGGGCCTCGTTGCCTTGTGCAATGCTCGGTACAGATACGAAAGAACCGCTGCACCCCAGGCATAATCCCCAACCTCCGACAGGTTACCCAACAACGGTAAATATTTCACGCTGACCGTGTTCTTCGACGTCGTTGGGAATAAAATTGCCCCCATCACCCACAAGAGGAAGGCCTTTGTGTACAGCACAAGCTCACGGCCCGTATAGTTTTCTGGCAAAACCCCGTAGGTATCTACCAACCACTTCAACTTTATACCGCCAGTGCTAAATTGATCCTGGGGTATCGAAGTGAAGAAGTCCCTAGCGGTTCTCTTATTCGTTGCTTCCGACGGAGGAGCAATTACCGGCCGCCCCGTCACCGGCAACCCTAAGATGAACCCTACATCTTCTAGGGTAATTGTCATCTCTCCGAGCGGGAAGTGAAACGTGTTCGTTTCACTTCTCCACCTCTCAACAAGGGCACCTATCAAGGCCCGGTCAAGCTGTTGAAAGATCTGCCCATGCGTGAAAATCCCAAACCCAATTCCACGCAGTATCTTTTTCTGGGACTTGTTCAAATTCCATGATGTGAACTCGTGAGATACTTCTACGGTGGTGAGAAGTTCTCTTTCCTATGAATTAATAAATACAATTTAAGCAAAACAAACGGTATACAACGTTCGTAAGAATAAGAAAGTTTGATAAATAATGTATCTTACTCCACCATCCCATATGAGCGTACTGATATGGTTGGCTTGGTCGTATAACACGGATGGATCTTCTGGTTCAGGGTTAAATTCCATTTTTGCAACTGAAATTACGGAAAAACCTTCTCAGCTTGGATTTTACGGTTTGGATTTTGACAATCGCTGCAAAAATACGACGCTAGCACATGAGCTTATACATGCATATATAATATATATATATATATACACATATACGGAATTGGATTTTACAAACGCTAGCACATGAACTTATACATACATATATAAATCCTCATCATCGCTAGCACATGCTCAATGCATAATCAAAACCACGCATAAAACGCAATATTCATCACAACTATGGATTACGAACATGTAAATGATTGATTTTGTGAACTTACGTGATCTATTAGGGTATTAAAGCTGCTCTTAAGAAGAAATTGCGCAGATCTGCTTGCCAACGCCGCTGAGAATATTTGTGAGTAGGAAGAATGGAGAAGAGTGTCGTAGTTAGGTTTTTTTGTATATATATTATCTGTCCGATATACTATATCGCAGATAATATATTGGGCGCCACTGTGTACTTCCAACTGTTGACGTGACAGATAAGGACAAGGACTGAGGTACTGACATGTGTCAGCCTAGAGGTCTTCCGCCACACAGTGTGGCGGACGACTTTTTGTGAAGGTCCCTCGCTGGTCAGCTACACAGTATCGCGGACGGCGTGGAGGGCAAAAAGGTAAAATAAGCCGTCCGCGACACTGTGTCCGGACTACTGACAATTTTAAAAGAAGGCGTGATCTGGGCCGTCCATCTTTCAGGATGGACGGTCCTGATCGCGCTAGCAAATATCCCATTTTGCTAGCGCTATCAAGGGATCAGCTTCTATATATATATATATATATATATATATATAGGGGCCGATCCACACCCACCGGTGGAGAAATAACAATTTCTCCACCGAACCGCGGGTAAGAGCAGCGGTTGGGAAAAAGTTGTACTGACACTGCATTTATGGCAAAAAAGGCATGAGAAAATGGTGAGAAAATGGTGAGAAAATAGCGAGAAAATGGCGAAAAGGAGAAAAAGGACACCAACCGCATGAAGAAGCAGCGGTTGGCATTAATATCCCCTGCCACGTGGCGTCCCCCACCCCTGCCACGTGGCCCAACCCATGGGGCCCTGCCACGTGGCGTCCCCCACCCTTGCCACGTGGCCCAACCGCGTATACAACCCGCGGTTGGGGCATGGCCCCTGCCACGTGGCGTCCCCCACCCATGCCACGTGCCCCAACCGCGGGTTGTATATGCGGTTGGGGCGATGGCCCCTGCCACGTGGCGTCCCCCCACCCATGCCACGTGGCCCAACCGCGGGTTGTATACGCGGTTGGGGCGATGGCCCTGCCACGTGGCGTCCCCCCACCCCTGCCACGTGGCCCAACCGCTTATACAACCCGCGGTTGGGGCGATGGCCTGCCACGTGGCGGCCCCTCCCCTTGCCACGTGGCCCAACCGCATAAACAACCCGCGGTTGGGGGCGATGGCCCTGCCACGTGGCGGCCCCCCGGTGATGCCCCCCTCCCCCCATGATGCCCCACGTGTTGTCCTTCTGCAAAATTTTTTTTTTTGCCGCAGCCTTTGACCGCTCAATCACGGGTTTTTTTTCTGTCTTTTTTCTTCTCTCTTCCTCACTTTTCTCTCTTTATAATCCCCTCCCCCGAACCCTTCTTCTGCACTCTATCATCTTTACCAACTTCCTTTGTACTTCATATCTCACCTACATAATCTCCACAACAATACAAACCAAAAAATTTTACGCTAGAAGATCGGTGGATAACCGCTAGAAGATCGGTAGATTTTTCTTTAAATACATCAAGTCACAACAAGTAAGTATTTTGAATTTCCTTATAATTCAATGTTAGGTTTATACAAATCAGCGTATTACATTTATAGATTCCAAAATAGCGATTTTTTAGGGCGCCAAATATAGACAGTTTTTCACGAATTTATAAAAAATAGCTAGAGCTAGATTTTGGCAAAATGCAAAAAAGAGACCCTAGTTATTCTTAAAGGATCTGTCTCAGGTAAAAATTTCAGATTTTTCCAAAGACTGGAAAGGTGTTAACTGATACGAGGAACCTTATAATTCTGCAGTGTATTTTAAAATATCAAGCTAGCGCGATTTCGCGCGAAAATTTTATGAGAACCCTAGGATGTTGGGAAGTTCCATTCCCCAGGAATTCGGGCCATTCCAAAGCCGTTACCTATTTTTTTGGCCGAACGGCCCTTTAAGCGCTTGATCCGGAATCGGTTCGGAATTTTTGGGCGAAACCTCTGTAAAATACTTTTTAGGTCAAGAATGAATTCAGGGAGCCTAAAATAGCATTTTGAAGCACTTTTGATATTTTTCGATGCCAGGGGGCATTTCGATAATTCGCCGCCCCGAGAGGGGTATTTCGGTAATTTTACAGTGCTAAGTTTTTCGACGGACTTTTTAGTCCAGAAATGTAATTACAAAACTAAAATGTTGTTTTGAAGCTGATTTGGCGCGCGTAGGGGTGATAATGAATCCCCGGGGGCATTTCAATAATTTGTCGCTCAACGAGGGTATTTTGGTAACTGAACGTTGTAACACAACTGGAGGAAATAATTTTCAACACTATGTGTATTCCTAGGGTGTAACACTATGACTATGTGTGTTTAATGTGAATACGAAACGTAATTGTCGCTAAAGGTGAAAACTTAATTAGACAGTTTTTCACGAATTTATAAAACATAGCTAGAGCTAGATTTTGCCAAAGTGCAAAAAAGAGACCCTAGTTATTCTTAAAGGATCTGTCTCAGGTAAAAATTTCAGATTTTTCCAAAGACTGGAAAGGGGTAAACTGATACGGGGAACCTTGTAATTCTGCAGTGTAATTTAAAATATCAAGCTAGCGCGATTTCGCGCGAAACTTTTATGAGAACCCTAGGGTGTTGGGAAGTTCCATTCCCCCGGAATTCGGGCCATTCCGAAGCCGTTACCTATTTTTTTGGCCGAACGGCCCTTTAAGCGCTCGATCCGGACACCGGTTCGGAATTTTTGGGCGAAACCTCCATAAAATACTTTTTAGATCAAGAATGAACTCAGGAAACTTAAAATAGCTTTTTAAAGCACTTTTGATATTTTCTCATGCCAGGTATCATTTTGGTAATTTGCCACCCCGCGAGGGGTGTTTTGGTAATTTTATGTTTCGGGGGCGTAATTGGCGCTAGGGGTGAAAACTTAATTAGACAGTTTTTTCACGATCAGGACACCGGTTCGCGATTTTTGCGCGAAAGATCCGTAAAATACTTTTTAGATCAAGAATTAACTCAGGAGGCGTAAAATAGCATTTTAAGGCTATTTGATATTTTTCCTGATGCCAGGGGTATTTTGGTAATTTGCCACCCCGCGAGGGGTGTTTTGGTAATTTTCCCGCGCCAAGTTTTTCAAACGACTTTTTAGTCCAGAAATGTAAGTAAACCACCTGAAATGTTGTTTTGAAGCTGGTTCGGGGGCGTTGGGGTGATAGTGAACCCCCAGGGGCATTTCGGTAATTTACCGCATGATGAACGCAGACTATCAATGTCCCGCTGCTGATGCGAACCTTATCATGATACCTTGTCATCATGCAAACCACTGGTTCCTATTAGTTCTCCATCCAACGTTCAGAACAGTTCACATATACGATAGCCTAAAGGAGGACGAGCCTGGACAGCTGCTGGCACAGATGTACAACGAGTACATCACTTTAGTGGTTAGTTTTTATTTTTTGACCTTGGCTCATAGTATATTGTTCTTGTTTCATAGGCTTGATTCTCGTTTTTATTGTTGGATGCAGACTACTGTCCTCTCGCTAGCGTGCGAACGGCCACAGGGGGACCCTTGGACGGTCGTGATGATAAAGGACCGACCAAAGCAATATAACGGTCACGATTGCGGGATTTACGTCCTCAAGTACATGGACTACATTGCTCGCTCGGAAGTGCTCAACCACTCCTCGTGGACTAGGAAGGATGCCTTGACGTTTAGGTATAGGATAGCCTGGGAGCTGAAAAAGAATGAAGCTAGACGCCTTCATTACCATTATCCTGACGTGTGTGGCTAGCTGCTGTGATGTTACAAAAAACTGTACCAAAAAGAAATGTACATAATTTTTTGCATGTTATGAATTTGGCGCTAAAATGTGCGCGAATATACCTTTCATATGACGCATTTGAAAAAATTACGCGTCTCGCTTTTCGCCGAAATTCATAGAAATGGGCTAACTAGCGTGCATGAGGTGCAATGAGAGAAAAAAAAGTGACAAAAAAAATTGTAACTTTTTTCGGAAGCTATCAATTGGGCCTTAAAGTGTGGCCGAATAGGCCCTTCCTAGGAAAACTCAAAAAATAATGTGTCCCGTTTTTCGCCGAAATTCTTACAAATGGGCTAACTAGCGTGCCTGAGGTGCAATGAGCGAAAAAAAAGTGACAAAAAAATTACAACTTTTTTCGGAAGCTATCAATTGGGGCCTAAAGTGTGCCCGAATAGGCCCTTCCTAGGAAAACCCAAAAAATAATGTCTCATTTTTCGCCGAAATTCTTACAAATGGGCTAACTAGCGTGCCTGAGTTGCAATGAGCGAAAAAAAAGTGACAAAAAAAATTATAACTTTTTTCGGAAGCTATCAATTGGGGCCTAAAGTGTGCCCGAATAGGCCCTTCCTAGGAAAACCCAAAAAATAATGTGTCCCGTTTTTCGCCGAAATTCTTACAAATGGGCTAACTAGCGTGCCTGAGGTGCAATGAGCGAAAAAAAAGTGACAAAAAAAATTACAACTTTTTTCGGAAGCTATCAATTGGGGCCTAAAGTGTGTGCCCGAATAGGCCCTTCCTAGGAAAACCCAAAAAATAATGTGTCCCGTTTTTCACCGAAATTCTTACAAATGGGCTAACTAGCGTGCCTGAGGTGCAATGAGCGAAAAAAACGTGACAAAAAAAATTACAACTTTTTTCGGAAACGGGATTTTAAGCTTTGAAACGGGATTTTAAGCTTCCTGAATTCACTCTTTAAAATAACTTTTCAGGTGTCTCACACCCTTTCATGAACTAAAAGTTATTTTAAGCACAAATTTGTGTAATGTAAAATTAGCAAAATAGCCCCCGATGAGCGGCAAATTACCGAAATTCCCCTGGGGGTTCATTATCACCCCAACGCCCCATATGGCGGCTACACCACCGGCAGTCTCAAAACCGCTTTGCTTACTACTTTTTAAATGTATCACATCAATTATATACCAAATATTTCCTCCGAAGATTTTAAAGGGGATGCGTTAACAAAAATTACCCCGCTACGTATGCAAAACACCCCCTGGCAGCCATCGCCCCAACAAACATCTCAGAACAACTGGAACAAAATAACTTTTCGGGTGTCTTACACCCCTATCCTATAACTAAAAATCATTCGGGAAATTTTTCAAGCTGGTTCAGTTAGCAAAATAGACCCCGTCATTGCGGGCAAATTACCGAAATGCCCCCCGGGGTTCATTGTCACCCTAACGCCCATCAAACCAGCTTCAAAATAACCTTTCAAATGTTTTACTTACATTTCTGGACTGAAAAACTTGACATCGTAAAATTACCAAAACACCCCTCGCGGGGTGGCAAATTACCAAAATGCCCCTGGCATCAGAACGATCTCAAAAGTGCATTGAAATGTTATTTTAAGCTTCCCGAATTCATTCTTGATCTAAAAAGTATTCTACGGACTTTTCGCCCAAAAATCCCGAACCGGTGTCCGAATCGAGCGCTTAAAAGCCCGTTCGGCCAAAAAATTAGCTAACGGCTTCGGAATGGCCCGAATTCCTTGGGAATGGAACTTCCCAACACCCTAGGGTTCTCATAAAAGTTTCGCGCGAAATCGCGCTGGCTTGATATTTTAAATTACACTGCAAAGTTACAAGGATCCCCGTATCAGTTAACCCCTTTGCCCCGCTACGTATGCAAAACACCCCCTGACAGCCATCGCCCCAACAAACATCTCAGAACAACTGGAACAAAATAACTTTCCGGGTGTCTTACACCCCTATCCTATAACTAAAAATCATTCGGGAAATTTTTCAAGCTGGTTCAGTTAGTAAAATAGCCCCCGATGAGCGGCAAATTACCGAAATGCCCCCGGGGGTTCATTGTCACCCTAACGCCCATCAAACCAGCTTCAAAACAACCTTTCAGATGTTTTACTTACATTTCTGGACTAAAAAACTTGACACCGTAAAATTACCAAAACACCCCTCGCGGGGTGGCAAATTACCAAAATGCCCCCTGGCATGAGAAAATATCAAAAGTGCTTTAAAAAGCTATTTTAAAGCTTCCTGAGTTCATTCTTGATCTAAAAAGTATTTTACGGATTTTTCGCCTAAAAATCCCGAACCGGTGTCCGGATCGAGCGCTTAAAAGCCCGTTCGGCCAAAAAATTAGCTAACGGCTTCGGAATGGCCCGAATTCCTTGGGAATGGAACTTCCCAACATCCTAGGGTTCTCATAAAAGTTTCGCGCGAAATCGCGCTGGCCTGATATTTTAAATTACACTGCAAAGTTACAAGGTTGCGCGTATCAGTTAACCCCTTTCCAGTCTTTGAAAAAATCTGAAATTTTTACCTGATACAGATCTTTTGAAAATAACTAGGGTCTCTGTTTCGTACTTTGGCAAAATCTAGCTCTAGCTATTTTTTATAAATTCATGAAAAATTCTATAATAATAATAAAAAGGACATGAAAGGATATTATAATAATAATAAAAAGGACATGAAGGAAAATGGAGAAAACCCAACCGCCACACTTAGTGGCGGTTGGTATCATTGCAAATTTTTTTTTCTGTCGCTAAATGTGAAAACTTAATTAGACAGTTTTTAACAAATTTATAAAAAATAGCTAGAGCTAGATTTTGCCAAACTGCAAAAAAGAGACCATAGTTATTTTTAAAAGATCTATATCAGGGAAAAATTTCAGATTTTTCCAAAAACTGGAAAAGGGTTAACTGAAATGGGGAACCTTGTAACTTTGCAGTATAATTTAAAATATCAAGCTAGCGCGATTTCGTGCGAAACTTTTATGAGAACCCTAGGACGTTGGGAAGTTTCATTTTCCAGGATTTTGGGCCATTCTGAAATTGTTAGCTAATTTTTTGGCCAAACGGTGCAATTTTTTTGGAAATGGACCTAAAAAAATTAGCCCGTTCGGCCAAACAATTAGCTAACGACTTCGGAATGGCCCGAAATCCTGGAAAATAGAACTTCCTAACATCCTAGGGTTCTCATAAAAGTTTCGCACGAAATCGTGCTAGCTTGATATTTTAAATTATACTGCAAAGTTATAAGGTTCCCCATTTCAGTTAACCCCTTTCCAGTTTTTGGAAAAATCTAAAATTTTTCCCTAATATAGATCTTTTAAAAATAACTACGGTCTCTTTTTTGCAATTTGGCAAGATCTAGCTCTAGCTATTTTTTATAAATTTGTGAAAAACTATCTAATTAAGTTTTCACTTTTAGCAACAGAAAAAAAAAATTGCAATGATACCAACCGCCACTAAGTGTGGCGGTTGGGATTTTCTCCATTGTCCTTCATGTCCTTTTTATTATTATTATAATATATATGTGTCCTTTAAATGTCCTTTTTATTATTATTATAATATATATGTGTCCTTTTTTTAAAAAAAATGCAACTTGGCAAATAATTCCCAACCGCATG
This sequence comes from Escallonia herrerae, assembly GCA_033070095.1. Taxonomy (NCBI): domain Eukaryota; kingdom Viridiplantae; phylum Streptophyta; class Magnoliopsida; order Escalloniales; family Escalloniaceae; genus Escallonia; species Escallonia herrerae. The sequence continues at coordinate 13,401 of JAVXUP010000482.1, read as the reverse complement.
TAGGGGTTGCGGTTGGGCATTAATGCCAACCGCAACTCCCACACGCGGTTGGGCATTATGCCCATTTTCTCGCGAGATTTTCATTTTCCCGTGATATTTTGGTGAATTTCTCGTGCCATTTTGGTCCTTTTTGGTCTTTTTCGTCCTTTTTTCCGTCCACGTGGCCAACCGCTGCTCTTACCTGCGGTTCGGTGGGAAAATTGTTATTTTCCCACCGGTAGATGTGGATCGGCCCCCATATATATATATATATATATATATATATATATATATATATATATATATATATATATATATATATATATATATATATATATATATATATAGGGGACCGATACACACCCACCGGTGGAGAAATAACAATTTCTCCACCGAACCGCAGGTAAGAGCAGCGGTTGGGCCACGTGGCACAAAAAGGCGAAAAAGGTGTACGGCCACTGCATTAATGGCGAAAAAGGCACGAGAAATGGTGAGAAAATGTCCGAGAGGAGAAAAAGGACACCAACCGCATGCACAACCAGCGGTTGGCATTAATATCCCTGCCACGTGCCGTCCCCCACCCCTGCCACGTGGCCCAACCCCATGGCCCCTGCCACGTGGCATCCCCTCCCCCTGCCACGTGGCCCACCAGCATGGACAACCGGCGGTATTGGCGATGGCCCTGCCACGTGGCATCCCCTCCCCCTGCCACGTGGCCCAACCGCGTGTGGTACCAGCGGTTGGTCTCCCGCCCCTGCCACGTGGCGTCCCCTCCCCTTGCCACGTGGCCCAACCGCTGGTACCACCCGCGGTTGGTCTCCCTCCCCTGCCACGTGGCCCAACCGCTGGTACCACCCGCGGTTGGTCCCCTCCCTCTGCCACGTGGCGTCCCCTCCCCTCATCCGCAGGGCCCAACCGCTCCTACAACCCGCGGTTGGTCCCTCCCCCCTCCCCTGCCACGTGGCGTCCCCCCGCGTGATGCCCCACCTGGTGTCCTTCCCCCCCCCCCGATGCCACGTGTCGTCCTTCCCTCCCCCATGATGCCCCACGTGGTGTCCTTCTGCCGAAATTTTTTTTTTGCCGCAGCCTTTGACCGCATAAACACCCACCCTTCCTCACTTTTTTCTGTCTTTTTTCTTCTCTCTTCCTCGCTTCTCTCTTTATAATCCCCTCCCCCGAACCCTTCTTCTGCACTCTGTCATCTTTTACCAACTTCCTTCGTACTTCATATCTCACCTACATAATCTCCATAACAATACAAACCAAAAAATTTTACGCTAGAAGATCGGTGGATAACCGCTAGAAGATCGGTAGTTTTTTCTTTAAATACATCAAGTCACAACAAGTAAGTATTTTGAATTTCCTTATAATTCAATGTTAGGTTTATACAAATCAGCGTATTACATTTATAGATTCCAAAACAGCGATTTTTTAGGGCGCCAAATATAGACAGTTTTTCACGAATTTATAAAAAATAGCTAGAGCTAGATTTTGCCAAAATGCAAAAAAGAGACCCTAGTTATTCTTAAAGGATCTGTCTCAGGTAAAAATTTCAGATTTTTCCAAAGACTGGAAAGGGGTTAACTGATACGGGGAACCTTGTAACTCTGCAGTGTATTTTAAAATATCAAGCTAGCGCGATTTCGCGCGAAACTTTTATGAGAATCCTAGGATGTTGGGAAGTTCCATTCCCCAGGAATTCGGGCCATTCCGAAGCCGTTACCTATTTTTTTGGCCGAACGGCCCTTTAAGCGCTTGATCCGGACACCGGTTCGCGATTTTTGGGCGAAACCTCCGTAAAATACTTTTTATGTCAAGAATGAATTCAGGAAGCCTCAAGTAGCATTTCGAAGCACTTTTGATATTTTTCGATGCCAGGGGGCATTTCGGTAATTCGCCGCCCCGAGAGGGGTATTTCGGTAATTTTACAGTGCTAAGTTTTTCGACGGACTTTTTAGTCCAGAAATGTAATTACAAAACCTGAAATGTTGTTTTGAAGCTGACGTGGCGCGCGTAGGGGTGTTTTGGTAATTTTCCCGCGCCAAGGGGTGTTTTGGTAATTTTCCCGTGCCAAGTTTTTCAAACGACTTTTTAGTCCAGAAATGTAAGTAAACCACCTGAAATGTTGTTTTGAAGCTGGTTCGGGGGCGTTGGGGTGATAGTGAACGCTCAGGGGCATTTCGGTAATTTGCCGCTGATCGGGGGCTATTTTGCTAGGAAGGATCCAGCTTAAAATTCATACCTTAAAATAACTTTTAGTTCAGTGGGAACTAGCGTAATTAAACGTTCGGAGTGGTGGGAATTGAGGATTTGTTTTAATACATTGAAATAATGACTATTGCTAATGTGTTGGTAAGCTAGGTTAAAGATCCAGTTATAGTTTTGGAATGTAAATATTATGGATATTATGGACGCTAAGTTGGTTTATAATTATATTTTGTTCTTAAAGGTATGAATTTCAGCTCTGGACCTCATGATACATCAATCCTATACGATGACGATGACCACGTCGCGAGGCACGTATTTGACGGTGTCGATAGGGGTGTTTTGGAAACAATTCAAAGCACAAGGCACCTTGAAGAGTGGGTACTAAACAAGGAACAAATACAGCTATTACACCGTCAAAATTTAACCCTGTTCACCGATTGCGGGAAATGGTCTCGACACGACGATTGCCTTATATCCGCTCTAGTTGAACGATGGAGGAGCGAGACGAACTCATTTCACTTCCGGTTTGGTGAAATGACTGTTACGTTAGAGGACGTCGGATTTATACTTGGAATCCCATGTCACGGCAGACCCGTTACTTTGAACGTGCCGTCTGCATCCATAGCGAATATGGCTATGCAGTATTTTCCGGGAATTCCAAGGGCAGCGCTTACAACAAACGGCGTCAAGCTTAAATGGCTGAGAGAGCAGTACGGCGTGCTACCGGATGAATACACTCCTCAAGATTTCGTGACGTATACGAAGGCATTCCTTCTGTATATTATTGGAGCTATATTACTTCCGACGCATTCGAAAAACACGGTGCATCCGAAGTATATGGTGTTCTTGGAGGATCTTGAGGAGGTATACTCCTATTCGTGGGGTTCAGCTGTCCTTGCGCACCTATATCGAGCACTGCATAAGGCTACGAGAAACGGTGCCAAGTCCATTGCCGCCTGCCTGACTCTATTACAGGTATGAGCATTTATTTTCTTGGTAGGATCCTTAGTCAATATATTCGGGATTAATTACTAATTCCATATAATGTTTGCATTCACAGGTTTGGTCTTACGAGAGGCTACCCATGGGTCGTCCACAACCGTTGGTAGATTCCGATGAGACGTGGCCTAGGGTGTGGGCCTGGGGGCCTACGACCAACCGGAGGAGGAGACGGGTAGACCCTCACCACCATCTAAAGTTCTATCGGGGGGAACTAGAGATACTAGATGCATCCCAGGTGACGTGGCAGCCATATGGCAAGGTGATGCATCTGTTGGATGAGTGGTGTTGGCAACTTCCGGTGTCGTACGTGCTGGCAGGTTTGGTTCGGGTGCCGCTCATTCACTTCGAAGAATGTGAGTTTCAGATGCCCGATCGAGCTATGAAGCAAGCTGGCTGTCCACAAGGGATACCAAAACCCGCTGTAGACATGCGGCCATACAGGGGTGGTCGAGGGCCGAACTTCGAGGTGGCTGATGCCTTGATTTTGTTGGGTGACGAGGTGCACCAGTGGAATACCTGGCAGGAAACGTATGATAGCCTTGTATCGCTGAAGCACGACGGCATTAGTACTGAGGAATACTTACAGTGGTTTCTCAGGGTGACGCGCACGAGGGTGAATCGCCCTTCCCAGGTGAAGAAGACATCGTACGCGCCACGTGAGGTCTATGACCAGTTCTGGGCATTGGCCATTGTAAGTCATGCTAGTGTTGTTTGATAATTTATTTGCGCACCTTATCGACCATTTGTCAAATATGATTAGCCATATTTTCTATGCATGTTTTTTAGGTTGACCAGGGCATTGAGGTGTTCAAGCAGCTGGAGTCGTTTGACTGGTTTGTCGCGCAGGCTCCTGACAATCTCAAGAGGTCCATTGAGAAGTACAAGACTGAAGTTCAAAACTTTAGTCTTGCGTACCGGGGTTACGAAGGGGAGCCGTCTAGTCGCCCTCGTCCTGAAGCGTACGACTATCAGCCCCAGAGTCAGGTGTGGGAGTCGTCTGGTCGCCCTCTTCCTGACGCGTACAACTATCAGCCCCAGAGTCAGGTGTGGGAGCCGTCTGGTCGCCCTCCTCCTGACGCGTACGACTATCAGCCCCAGAGTCAGGTGTGGGAGCCGTATAGTCGCTTGCCTCCTGACGCATACGACTCTCAGTGCCAGAGTCAGGTTCCCCAAGTAGGAATCCAGGCCTCGCGCCCAAGCTTTCGGTCGGACAAAGGACAAGCGACGAAGCCATTGAGGTCGGACAAGATGGCTTGGATCGACCGGCACTACTTCGGGCATGAGCCTGTCAATTCAGCAGACTTTCCCCTTGCGACATTCCTAGGTCATGAGGATATCAGAACGTTGGCGCCGGAGACAGATCTTTCAAATTTTGTCATGAACGCTTACATAGAACTGCTCCGGATTAGAGAGCAACGTTTTAACCGTTCTGAATATTTGAAGCTTAACATGTATCCCACTCATTTTGTGGAATTAACGGTGAGAGAATTCACAGAATGGAGGCGAGGGGGCGGCAGGAGTAAGTGGAAACCAGGTCGAAACGTGTTAGGCATGATGAACGCAGACTATCAATGTCCCGCTGCTGATGCGAACCTTATCATGATACCCTGTCATCATGCAAACCACTGGTTCCTATTAGTTCTCCATCCAGCGTTCAGAACGGTTCACATATACGATAGCCTAAGGGAGGACGAGCCTGGACAGCTGCTGGCACAGATGTACAACGAGTACATCACTTTAGTGGTTAGTATTTATTTTTTGACCTTGGCTCATAGTATATTGTTCTTGTCTCATAGGCTTGATTCTCGTTTTTATTGTTGGATGCAGACTACTGTCCTCTCGCTAGCATGCGGACGGCCACAGGGTGACCCTTGGACGGTCGTGATGATAAAGGACCGACCAAAGCAATATAACGGTCACGATTGCGGGATTTACGTCCTCAAGTACATGGACTACGTTGCTCGCTCGGAAGTGCTCAAACACTCCTCGTGGACTAGGAAGGATGCCTTGACGTTTAGGTATAGGATAGCCTGGGAGCTGAAAAAGAATGAAGCTAGACGCCTTCATTACCATTATCCTGACGTGCGTGGCTAGCTGCTGTGATGTTACAAAAAACTGTACCAAAAAGAAATGTACATAATTTTTCGCATGCTATGAATTTGGCGCTAAAATGTGCGCGAATATACCTTTCATATGACGGCATTCGAAAAAATTACGCGTCTCGCTTTTCGCCGAAATTCATAGAAATGGGCTAACTAGCGTGCATGAGGTGCAATGAGCGAAAAAAAAGTGACAAAAAAAATTACAACTTTTTTCGGAAGCTATCAAATGCGGCCTAAAGTGTGCCCGAATAGGCCCTTCCTAGGAAAACTCAAAAATTAATGTGTCTCGTTTTTCGCCGAAAGTCTTACAAATGGGCTAACTAGCGTGCCTGAAGTGCAATGAGCGGAAAAAAAGTGACAAAAAAAATTACAACTTTTTTCGGAAGCTATCAAATGGGGCCTAAAGTGTGCCCGAATAGGCCCTTCCTAGGAAAACTCAAAAATTAATGTGTCTCGTTTTTCGCCGAAAGTCTTACAAATGGGCTAACTAGCGTGCCTGAAGTGCAATGAGCGAAAAAAAAGTGACAAAAAAAATTACAACTTTTTTCGGAAGCTATCAATTGGGGCCTAAAGTGTGCCCGAAAACGGAGTTACCAAAAATATCAATAATCCACAAATCAAATCACAAATTAAAGATTGCACAAACCAAATCACAAATTTAAACATTATAAAAGTTCAATTTATACAACTGAAACATTAACCCTAACACTCTTCCTCATCATCGTCCTCCTCGACCATACTGCCAGGTTCGATACCTAACACTTTATAATGGTTTCTCTTGTCATGATCAGTCATCTTATTACACAACGCACACTTTCGTAATTTTTTTTGACCCGTTGCTTCTTCAATCGGATTCTTCATGCGTATTGCTCGTTTTCGCCCTTTTGTTTGAGAAATAATTGGATCAAAAATGTCGTCCTCCTCACGTTGTAGGTCAGTGCCGTCAATGACTGGCTGTTTGGCTCGATTGAATCTACCGCCTGGAGTTGTCCGAGTAGTCGGAGTGTCCACAGTTTCTGGTAATGCCATCCTAAACTGTGCATGCATAGCCTTATCCCGTGCGGCTGCTTCAACTTGATACCTGTACCCATCAAATGTCGACGCTGCATCCATTGATAAACCGTGCATGATGTTACAAAGGTGATTATATCGCAGCGACTCAGATTGCTCGAAATCAACTGAAACATTGGGCACGTAAGGAATGTGACCGTGGACTCTGTTGGCTTCCTTCGTCCACCGTTCCAAGATATACGGTGGAGGGATTTCACTAGCATTCTTGGCGCTCAAAACCCTCAACGCGTGTCGACAAAGTATACCTTTATGCTCAAACAGTTGACAGTTGCAATTAACCAACCCGGTGTCCTTACAAACTGCTACGGTAAAATGTCGTCTGGTCCTCGGAGCCGACGAAGAGCACGGATTGGCGAAGTTCGTCACATTTGTCAAAGCATAAACCTTGATATCTCTGGTGGAATACTCGTGCAACTTTGTCATGCCATATTGATTCGACTTTAGTAGTTCCTCTTGAAACTGTCGAAACATTTCCTTGGTATAGACTTGAGCCGCATGAGCCTCTAAAGGTGAATAAAGTAGTATAGCTCTTTCTTTGCAAACTGTAGCCGCGTCGGCTTCTCTCTCACGGTACAATTGCCTGTCAACGGCTTTCTGCATCTCTAGTACGAACTCCGCTATACTTGAAGACTGGCCTACGTACCCATCAAAGAATGAATTCATAGCTTCGCTTCTCGAGGTCGTAGTCATTCCGGCTGCAAAAAAATTCTTGGTGTAGGCACCGACCCACTGTGTCTTGATCTCATACAACGATTGTAACCATTCGTGATTGTGCAAATAGTAAGTATCCATTAACGTGGCCCACCTCTCCTCGAACACGTCTACCGTCAACGATTTCTTCACACATGTATTAAAGTCAGTCTTGAATGACGGATGGTTTGCATATACATGGTGAAGCCGTTCGGGATATTTGTTGCTTATGTGCCATGTGCACAGGCCATGGTGAGTATCTGGAAGGACCTTAGCGATTGCATTTTTCATTGCCAGATCTTGGTCGGTGATGATGGTCTTTGGAGGAATATGATACATTGCTTGAAGCCACGTTTCAAATAACCACGTAAATGACTCCTCCGTCTCATCCCTAAGCAGGGCAAAGCCAAACGAGATTGACTGATAGTGGTGGTTCACCCCGGTGAACGGAGCAAAAGGCATAGAGTACTTATTGGTGCGGTATGTGGTGTCAAACGTCACAACATCCCCAAAATTTTGGTAAGCAGCTCTAGAACGGGGGTCCGCCCAAAATATAGTACTAATGCGGTTCTCATCATCCAGTTGGAGACTGTAAAAAAATCCAGAATTCTCACTCTGAAGGGACCTGAAGAGATCAAGTGTAGTTTGAGAATCACTCTTACCGAAAGACTCTCTCCTCTGAGCACGAAGTTCATTTCGAAGGTCTACTTCGTTGAAACTCAACTTGTCAATCCCCCCAGCCTGGCTTGAGAAAACCCCCATCATCTTAGAAGGTGGAATTTTAGCCTCGGCCATTGTAAAAATTAGTTGTCTGTGTGCCGCGCTTATTTCTCGGTGTTGATGAATTTGACCAATCTTACTGGGGGTCATCAACTGATGATTATGGCTCAACTCCACTCCTGTGACAACCCAATGGTTTTCATTTTTTCGGTGTACTGCATACACATGGGCCTTGCAGCCGGTACCCGGAAATGTGTCCCGTTTTCTTTGTCTTGTTGTCCCTTCGTCACTGATCCGAACGACCGGAGTTACATGCGGTGCTCCTCTATGACACTCAAATAGTCTTGCACAAATTTGATCTGTATTCGCCCGTTTTCTAGTCGTCTTAGTTCTAATACCGAAACCTATCGTTTTCGAATATGCTCTATAGTATGCTTCAACTTCGTCCAGTGCTTGAAAAACTTGACCAACGTAAGGTGGATCAGAACCTTCACAAAAATTATTTCCTCCAGTTGCATCCATATTTATACTGGAATCTAAAAAATAAAAATTATATCATTCTCAACAAGTCATAGATTTAAATAAAAGAAGAATAAAATTTATTTAAACCACCGTCTTTCGGGAAATTTGGTATAATGTAAAATTAGCAAAATAGCCCCCGATGAGCGGCAAATTACCGAAATGCCTCCGGGGGTTCATTATCACCCTAACGCCCCAAATCAGCTTCAAAACAACCTTTCAGGTGCTTTGCTTACATTTCTGGACTAAGAAATCCTTTGAAAAACTTAACGCTGCAAATTTACGAAAATACCCCTATCGGGGATGCGAATTACCAAAATGCCCCCTGACAAAAAAAATCTGAAAAGTGCTTTGAAATGGGATTTTAAGCTTCCTGAATTCACTCTTTAAAATAACTTTTCAGGTGTCTCACACCCTTTCCTGAACTAAAAGTTATTTTAAGCACAAATTTGTGTAATGTAAAATTAGCAAAATAGCCCCCGGGGGTTCATTGTCACCCTAACGCCCATCAAACCAGCTTCAAAACAACCTTTCAGGTGTTTTACTTACATTTCTGGACTGAAAAACTTTTTTTCGGGAAAATTACCAAAACACCCCTCGCGGGGGGCAAATTACCAAAATGCCCCCTGGCTTCAGAAAATATCAAAATTGCTTTAAAACGCTATTTTAAGCTTCCTGAGTTCATTCTTGATTTAAAAAGTATTTTACGGATTTTTCGCCTAAAAATCCCGAACCGGTGTCCGGATCGAGCGCTTAAAAGCCCGTTCGGCCAAAAAATTAGCTAACGGCTTCGGAATGGCCCGAATTCCTGGGGAATGGAACTTCCCAACACCCTAGGGTTCTCATAAAAGTTTCGCACGAAATTGTGCTGTCTTGATATTTTAAATTACACTGCAAAGTTACAAGGTTGCGCGTATCAGTTAACCCCTTTCTAGTCTTTGAAAAAATCTGAAATTTTTACCTGATACAGATCTTTTGAAAATAACTAGGGTCTCTGTTTTGTATTTTGGCAAAATCTAGCTCTAGCTATTTTTTATAAATTCGTGAAAAAACTGTCTAATTAAGTTTTCACCTTTAGCGACAATTACGCCCCGCAATCAGCTGCAAAACAACATTTCAGGCGTTTTACTTACATTTCTGGACTTAAAAGTCCGTTGGAAAATTTTTTCGGGAAAATTACCAAAATACCCCTCTCGGGGTGGCAAATTACCAAAATACCCCCTGGCTTCAGAAAATATCAAAAGTGCTTTAAAATGCTATTTTAAGCTTCCTGAGTTCATTCTTGATCTAAAAAGTATTTTACGGATTTTTCGCCTAAAAATCCCGAACCGGTGTCCGGATCGAGCGCTTAAAAGCCCGTTCGGCCAAAAAATTAGCTAACGGCTTCGGAATGGCCCGAATTCCTGGGGAATGGAACTTCCCAACACCCTAGGGTTCTCATAAAAGTTTTGCGCGAAATCGCGCTGGCTTGATATTTTAAATTACACTGCAAAGTTACAAGGTTGCGTGTATCAGTTAACCCCTTTCCAGTCTTTGGAAAAATCTGAAATTTTTACCTGATACAGATCTTTTGAAAATAACTAGGGTCTCTGTTTCGTACTTTGGCAAAATCTAGCTCTAGCTATTTTTTATAAATTCGTGAAAAATTCTATTTCTGACGCCCTAAAAAATCGCTATTTTGGAATTTTTCGAATGTAATACCCCGATTTGTCAAAACGTAATTTTGACGCCCTTTGACGCCCTAAACACGAATTTTAGACTATTGTAAGAACAATTTAAGCGTAACACAATTTAAACAATCAATTGGTAAGAACAAATTGAAAAATACTTACTTGTTTTAACTTGATATATTTCAAGAAAAATCCACCGATCTTCTAGCGGTTATCCACCGATCTTCTAGCGTAAATTTTTTTTGTTTGTATGTAGGTGAGATAGGGAGAATGAGGAGGGTGGAAGAAATGATTCGGGGAGGAGGGATTTTATAGAGAGAAAAGTGAGAGAGGAAGAGAAGAACCGTGAGTGAACAGCAGGGAGGGGGAGGGGGGAATGACACGTGGGGGTGGGGGGTAGGGTGGTAATGACACGTGGGGGAAGAGGGGGTTCACGGGTGGGGGAAGGGGGGTTCACGGGTGGGGGAAAAGGACATAGGGTGGGGGCCACGGGGTGGGGGGCAAGGGGGTGGGGGGCAAGGGGGTGACGGGTGGGGGGTGGGGTCACGGAAGGCAATAATGCCAACCGCATGTAGGAGTTGCGGTTGGGCATTATTGCCACCATTTTCTCACGAGTTTTTCATTTTCTCGTGATATTTTCATGAATTTCTCATAGTATTTTCGTCCTTTTTGCGCCACGTGGCCAACCGCTGCTCTTACCTGCGGTTCGGTGGAGAAATTGTTATTTCTCCACCGGTGGGTGTATATATATATATATATATATATATATATATATATATATATATATATATATATATATATATATATATATATATATATATATATATATATATATTACTGATCCGTTGATAGCGCTAGCAAGTTGCTAGCGCTGTTTGGCCATCCTCAACATTATGTAGTGGACGGGTGAAAAAAATGCTGGTCGTGGCCTGCGATCTGGCCGTCCATTCTCACGTGTGGATGGTCAGATCGCGCTAGCAACTTGGATTAAGTTGCTAGCACTATCAACGGATCACGACCCTATATATATATATATATATATATATATACTCGATCCGTTAAATAGCGCTAGCAAGTTGCTAGCGCTGTTTGGCCATCCTCAACATTATGTAGTGGACGGGTGAAAAAAATGCTGGTCGTGGCCTGCGATCTGGCCGTCCATTCTCACGTGTGGATGGTCAGATCGCGCTAGCAACTTGGATTAAGTTGCTAGCACTATCAACGGATCACGACCCTATATATATATATATATATATATATATATATATATATATATATATATATATATATATATATATATATATATACTGATCCGTTGATAGCGCTACAAGTTGCTAGCGCTGTTTGGCCATCCTCAACATTATGTAGTGGACGGGTGAAAAAAATGCTGGTCGTGGCCTGCGATCTGGCCATCCATTCTCACGTGTGGATGGTCAGATCGCGCTAGCAACTTGGATTAAGTTGCTAGCACTATCAACGGATCACGACCCTATATATATATATATATATATTATATATATATATATATATATATATATATATATATATATATATATACTTATTGCGTATTATTCGTTCATGTACTAGCGCTCGTAAAATCAGATTCCGTGTATGTATGTGTGTGTATTGTGTATTATTTGTTCACGTGCTAGCGTTCATAAAATACGATTCCATGTATGTATGTGTGTGTGTGTGTGTGTGTGTGATGCCATGCTAGCATTATATGTATTACGCATGTGCTTTGTTTATATGTATCATGCATTGTGCGAGCGTTTGATAAAAGTTTTGTTTTTTTTATAAAATCAGTTGCAAAAAATGAATTTAAACTCTAGACCAGAAGATCCCTCCGTATTATACGACCAAGCAAACCATATCAGTACGCTTATATGGGATGGTGAAGTAAGATACTTATTTATCAACTTTTTATTCTCACGAACATTGTACACCGATAGCTTTGCTTAAATTGTATTTATTTATTCGTAGGAAAGAGCACTTTTCAACACAGTAGAGGTATCCGATGACTTCATATTGTGGAAATTGAACAAATACCAAAAAAGATTATTGTGTGCAATTTGGTTTGGGATTTTCACGCATGGGCAGATCTTTCAACACCTTGATCGGTACTTAATAGGTGCCCTTGTTGAAAGGTGGAGAAGTGAAACGAATACTTTTCACTTCCCGCAATTACCCTAGAGATGTAGGGTTCAACTTAGGGTTACCAGTGACGGGCGGCCGGTAATAGCTCTTCCGTCGAAAGCAACGAATAAGAGAACCACTAGGGACTTCTTTACACGATACCTGAGGACCAATTTAGCAGTGGTGGGATAAAGTTATATGGTTGCTAGATACCTACAGGGTTCTGTCAGATAACTACAAGGATGAGATGCTTTGTTGTACACACAGGCCTTCCTCTTGTGGGTGACGGGGGCAATATTTCCAACGACGTCGAAGAATATGGTCAACATCAAATATTTACCGTTGTTGGGTAACCTTCAGGAGGTTGGGGTTATGCTTGGGGTGCAGCAACTCTCGTACCTGTACCGAGCATTGCACAAGGCAACAAGGCCCGACTCCAAAGCTATATGTGCATGTCTCTCGCTATTATAGGTATATCATATAAATATTGATTACGTTATCATTTTTTTGGTTTGAATCGACAATAAATCTTGTTTTTGTCCTCAGGTGTGGTCTTATGAACACTTTGCTCCCAGCACACCCAGGCGTCGGGACGAAACCGATTATTGTGGCCTCAGTTGTGCGCTTGGGAGTACAGCAGAGAGCCACTACTCGAGGAGAGACGATCCCTATCACAACATTACCTACTATCAAGGGGAGTTCGACTCGCTATCTCCGGACAAATGCATTGGGCACCGTACGAACGTCTAGTGCTACGGGTGGGAGAGTCGTTCATCTTCACGCTCTCCGGGTTGCAGCGCACACCTATGATCCATTTTGAGGTTGCCTACTGATAGCTGCCAGACGGAGCGATGCACCATTTTGAATGCCTTCAGGGGTTGCCAGCCGATGCCCCAAATATGAGGGTTAATAGGAACCCACCGGGTGTCGAACGGTTTGGCAAGGCAATGCGCACAACTTATGCGCACGGAAAATTGAGGTTTGGAATTCTTGGCAGAAACGCTAGGGCCATTGTCGGAGCCTGACCCCGTGATCAGCATCGAACAGTACAATGAGTGGTACTACCGCATCACCCAGAGGAGAGTAGCCCCAGTAAGGTTTGAACGCGGGGAGAAGTACCACCCTAGGGGTCAGATCGATGAGCGTATGGCATACGATCTGGTAAGTTGCCCAACAAGTGCTTTTAATTGAATTTGATGATTCTAAGTGTGTGTTTGAAGTTACTTATTTATTATCTCTTTGGATGTAGGTTAATGCCTCATTCGCCTTCTTCCAGAAGTTGAGCGAGTGAAAGGATCTGGTGG